>OY757918.1:96645166-96747666 GCA_963585895.1 Sepioteuthis lessoniana
GGGCAGGATATGACACAAGGGGTCAATTTTTAAGCGGAGTTTAACAGGTTTGAAATCAGTTTTCCTTCTCCTAGACTAGTTGCCTCACCAAGGCTGAAGAACCTAGTCCGTCCTACTATTTACCCATAGCTGGAGGGAGAATAAGGGGGTTCATACCTTTCCCAAGGGTATTTGCCCGAAAGTGAACGTAATAGCGCGACTGGAGTACGAACTCGCGTACTACGATTCCGCAGTTCATCGCTTTAACCATTACACCACGAGGACACAACAGTGGAATAGTACACACTTTGTATGTATGAAGTGTCGACAAAGTTGAAATTATTCAATATTAGAATGTGTTCTCTACCGGACATTGACTTAATGGTTAGAATGTTCACCAATGGCCTGGGAGACCTGGGTTCACTCTCAGGTCGAGTCATGCCAAAGACTCAAAAAATGGTACTTGATGCTACCTTGCTTAACACTCAGCATTACAAGGTAAGGATCAAGGTAAAGTGGAACAATCCAGGGAAAGGAGTAGTGCCCTCCCCTACACTTTGGTGTTGTAGCTATCGAAAAGGGAGCCTTCGGGTCACCAACTTTACTTTTAGAATATGTTGCATTAGTGTTGTTATTACTTCTGTGGGAGGATTTTTCATTGTTCTTTTGTTGAAGGTGTTCCCTCAAAGCTAAAACTCCTTTGTTGTGTTTGATATTAGAACATAGTAGTCTGATATCTTTCTTGCAAGACATGTCCAGTTCATTTGGCATTACAACCCTAGGCCAAAGTGGTTGCTGGTAGACTTTGGAAATTACGTATGTTTATGATCGAAGCAATATATTAGTTCAGCCTGCTGAGGCTGTAGAATACACCGACTGCATTTCTGCAGAGGGGTAAGACTCCCCAACTAGTGTCCTCGATATGACACTAAACTATGTGAGGGTGAGGCTCCAATAATGCTGAGTACTCCTTTATTGCCATCACTCACAGATCCACTCTAGCCCGCTATGATAGCACTTGATAGGGTCCTATCTCTGGAACTATTTGACATTTAAACTGAGTACAAACAAATCACTTATGCTAAATTGAATTATTAGATGTAGAAGTGTTTGTTTAACCGTGTTAAAACAAATTGTTTAATTGAATTGTTTGTGATACATTACGATACTTGGAACACTTTAACTTTGTTGACTTATACTAGATTAAATTGTTAGAAATAGAACTGTTTGATCATTTAACTGTGTATCTACAAAATGTTTACAAATCATATATCTAATGTGTAAAAACAGGATTTAGCATTAAATAACCACCTATGTTTGATATGCCATAAAATCAAACCAAACGAAACAAGGGTTGATATGCCATAAAACACCAACCTACTTGTATGCCAGATGGTGCACTCTCTTCATGAAATAATGCAAATTACACCAGGTAAATTTCCAAAAGTTGATGTAAAATTTCATTCGTTCCAATAAAACTTTCAGTTCTGAAGTCTACGCATGTAGACTCCCTCACATATTACAGAAGTCACGAAAATTTATACAAAAAAAAAAAAACTGTTGGATTACGTCGATATGGTACATAGTTGTAATAACAAAAGTTTCAGGGAAAATATTAAGCCACAAAAATGTATTGAAATATACATTGGATTACGTCGATATGGTACAGTGTGTTGATAACAAAAGTTTCAGGAATATATTAAACCACAAAAATGTATTCAAATAAACAACGGATTACGTCGATCTGGTTCATAGTTGGGATTACAAAAGTTTCAGGGAAAGTATTAAGCCACAAAAATACATACAAATAACCGTTGGATTATGTCGATCTGGTACACAGTGTTGATTACAAATGTTTCGGGGAAAATATTAAGCCACAAAAATGTATACAAAAAACTGTTGGATTACGTCGATATGGTACATAGTTGTGATAACAAAAGTTTCGGGGAAAATATTAAGCCACAAAAATGTATTGAAATATACATTGGATTACGTCGATCTGGTACACAGTGTTGATTACAAATGTTTCGGGGAAAATATTAAGCCACAAAAATGTATTGAAATATACATTGGATTACGTCGATCTGGTACACAGTGTTGATTACAAATGTTTCGGGGAAAATATTAAGCCACAAAAATGTATACAAAAAACTGTTGGATTACGTCGATATGGTACATAGTTGTGATAACAAAAGTTTCGGGGAAAATATTAAGCCACAAAAATGTATTGAAATATACATTGGATTACGTCGATCTGGTACACAGTGTTGATTACAAATGTTTCGGGGAAAATATTAAGCCACAAAAATGTATTGAAATATACATTGGATTACGTCGATCTGGTACACAGTGTTGATTACAAATGTTTCGGGGAAAATATTAAGCCACAAAAATGTATTGAAATATACATTGGATTACGTCGATCTGGTACACAGTGTTGATTACAAATGTTTCGGGGAAAATATTAAGCCACAAAAATGTATACAAAAAACTGTTGGATTACGTCGATATGGTACATAGTTGTGATAACAAAAGTTTCGGGGAAAATATTAAGCCACAAAAATGTATTGAAATATACATTGGATTACGTCGATCTGGTACACAGTGTTGATTACAAATGTTTCGGGGAAAATATTAAGCCACAAAAATGTATTGAAATATACATTGGATTACGTCGATCTGGTACACAGTGTTGATTACAAATGTTTCGGGGAAAATATTAAGCCACAAAAATGTATACAAAAAACTGTTGGATTACGTCGATATGGTACATAGTTGTGATAACAAAAGTTTCGGGGAAAATATTAAGCCACAAAAATGTATTGAAATATACATTGGATTACGTCGATCTGGTACACAGTGTTGATTACAAATGTTTCGGGGAAAATATTAAGCCACAAAAATGTATTGAAATATACATTGGATTACGTCGATCTGGTACACAGTGTTGATTACAAATGTTTCGGGGAAAATATTAAGCCACAAAAATGTATACAAAAAACTGTTGGATTACGTCGATATGGTACATAGTTGTGATAACAAAAGTTTCGGGGAAAATATTAAGCCACAAAAATGTATTGAAATATACATTGGATTACGTCGATCTGGTACACAGTGTTGATTACAAATGTTTCGGGGAAAATATTAAGCCACAAAAATGTATTGAAATATACATTGGATTACGTCGATCTGGTACACAGTGTTGATTACAAATGTTTCGGGGAAAATATTAAGCCACAAAAATGTATTGAAATATACATTGGATTACGTCGATCTGGTACACAGTGTTGATTACAAAAGTTTCGGGGAAAATATTAAGCCACAAAAATGTATTGAAATATACATTGGATTACGTCGATCTGGTACACAGTGTTGATTACAAATGTTTCGGGGAAAATATTAAGCCACAAAAATGTATTGAAATATACATTGGATTACGTCGATCTGGTACACAGTGTTGATTACAAATGTTTCGGGGAAAATATTAAGCCACAAAAATGTATTGAAATATACATTGGATTACGTCGATCTGGTACACAGTGTTGATTACAAATGTTTCGGGGAAAATATTAAGCCACAAAAATGTATTGAAATATACATTGGATTACGTCGATCTGGTACACAGTGTTGATTACAAATGTTTCGGGGAAAATATTAAGCCACAAAAATGTATTGAAATATACATTGGATTACGTCGATCTGGTACACAGTGTTGATTACAAATGTTTCGGGGAAAATATTAAGCCACAAAAATGTATTGAAATATACATTGGATTACGTCGATCTGGTACACAGTGTTGATTACAAATGTTTCGGGGAAAATATTAAGCCACAAAAATGTATTGAAATATACATTGGATTACGTCGATCTGGTACACAGTGTTGATTACAAATGTTTCGGGGAAAATATTAAGCCACAAAAATGTATTGAAATATACATTGGATTACGTCGATCTGGTACACAGTGTTGATTACAAATGTTTCGGGGAAAATATTAAGCCACAAAAATGTATAGGTATAACCATTGGATTACATCGATCTGGTACATAGTTATTTTTGATAGCAGAGATTGGCTTCCTTACTTAAGGTTCTGGTTCTATTTATCACATTGAACCCTTAAGAAATCTGAGGAAAAAAGGAGGTAAACACCCCTTAAGTCTCTTTCGGGGACTAGTGACAACAATTGAATTAACCCAGCTGATGCCTTGTTGAAAAATACAATGACCGAAAATGATACTCTATTATTCCGGATATTTTTTCGATTTACTCAACATTAAACGTAACGTATTTACCCAACCCCTCCTCAGAGCAGGATGTGTCAATTTTTAAGTGGAACAAAGCTGGTTTGAAGCAAGTTTTCTTTCTCTTAGACTGATCGCCAAAAGAAACCAGAACATAGATTCATGCCTTTCCCGAGGGTAATTTTGCAAAATGAAAGGTAAACAGCATCATTTATGATTTTGAACTCCGATTCATTCACTCCAACGATAACCGTTACGCTAAGGGCGCCCGGTAATGTAGTTGAATAAGAGAAAATAATAACACAGATGGATATGTGCACAGATTCTAAAATAACGGGTGTATTACGAGTACTCCGGCCCTACGAACACCCTGTACTAAGGTTAAAATCGGCATCAGCCTTCATTTAGTAAGCTTAGCTTTGGTACAGAGCTCGAAGTATGGGACATCCGGTGAGAATCGAACTCACGCAAAGTACGAAATTAAAAATTTTTGCTTCTTCTGCCGGAATTTCTAAAACATAACAAATTGTAACAGTTCGGCTGTCGAGAATAAACACATCATATTGCAAGAAAAACAAAAATAGATCACCAGTTTTATATTTGTTAATGGCTGCGCCTGACAAGCTAAAAATAACTAAATGACTTGCATCGTAGTATAATCCAACCCTCGATTAGTAACAAGAACTATTTCCTAGAGACGGAAATTGAATCGCATCATCATACTAAATCTGTTGTAATTGGGGCTTTGATTTTAAGAAACCGGAAGTAACACCGCCCTGTTGACTGGGACTGTAGAATACGCCTACTGCTCCCCTTCCAACGAGTGTTCTTGGTATGACATTAAACTGCATTTGATGATGAAACTCCTGCCGTGAAGTGCCCTTACGTTGCCATTACTCTCTGGTCCACTCTGATCCAGAGTGGTGGTACCTATTTGGACAAATAGAACTGTTCAACCATTATCATGGATTATCATTATGTATGTGAAAACGTACATTATTTATGGTACATAGGAATACTTGATGAATAGGAATACTAATGTTAAGTACCAATAAGTAAGTTGGTGACATTAGTCGAGAGTGATCCGAAGGCTCCATTTTCAATAGCTACTACACCGAGGTGTAAGGGAGGGAACTACTCCATTCCCTGGATTGCTTATAGGTACTATATATACATATATATATATATATAAAGGATGGATTTAACTAAAAAAAAAAACCCTTTTTAGAGTTGACATGTCGGACAAGATTAAAGACTGCTGGCGCCTACTAACCCACGTCACACGCAAAGCCAGCCAGCTAAGAACAACATACACCCACTCACTTTCTGACCCTTAACTGTTGGAAGAAGAGAACATATATATCTTCTATATCTTCGGACTTCTTTTTAGATTTTGTGATTATGGTCGGACAGATGAGAGAGTTGGGTAGTAGCAGAGACGTGGGCGTAAGGAACACATGGACGAAAGGTATTCAGTTTTAATAAGCTTATCAAATCTTTGTAACCTGATATAAATTGTATAATAATAATAATACATACGTACGAGGATCATTAAATAAGTTTCCAGACTTTTTTCGTATGGGCACTTTTATTGGTAGTACACACATGAAACTCTAGTCCACTTCGAAGTAATCTCCTTCGGCTGCTATATACTTGTACCGTTCCAACATCTTTTGGAAGTCCTCTTGTGTGAGCGTGTCAAGAACCTTCGTCACAGCTCGTTCATCTCCTCAATTGTCTCATAACGACAGCCTCTGAGCTTAGGGAATAACCAAAAGTCACAGGGAGCAAGGTCTGGACTATAGGGGCGGTGAGGAACTGTCTTGAAGCCCATCTTGGTCAAATAGTCTGTGACAAGGATGGAATTGTGGACTGGTCTATTGTCCTGCTGGAAATGCCACTGAGCCGATTTGAAGAGTGCTGGCCTCTTCCAACGGAATCTCTTCCTGAACTCCCTTCAAACCTCAATATAGTAACCCTAACCATTTGGCCAATCAACTCTGGTGTATCGACTTCCTCCCATACCTCTCATCATCCCTCATTGGGTGTCCTCGTGGTGTAATTGTTAAAGCGATGGACTGCGGAATCGTAGTACGCGAGTTCGTACTCCAGTCGCGCTATTACGTTTACTTTCGGGCAAATACCCCTGGGAAAGGTATTTGCCCAGTCGGCTGAGGCTGTAAAATACACCGACTGCTTCTCTGCAGTGGGGTAAGACCCCCCCCCAACGAGTGTCCTGGATATGACACTAAACAATCTGATGGTGAGGTTCCAGCAGTGCTGGAGCTTTGGGGAATGCGGAGTACCCCTTCATTGCCATCGCTCCCAGATCCACTCTGGCCCGGAGAGGTAGCACCTGATAGGACCCTATCTATGGGTTAAATAGAACAAACAGCATACTTATGCTAAAATGAATTGAGTAAACTGAATAGCTTAAAATAGAAACGTTTTTGACAATTAAACCGTACTTACACTTAAACTGCGTTCTTATGCTTAACTGAATTATTTCAAATAGAACTGTTTTTGGCATTAAAACTGTATTTACACTTAACTGAATTATTACATATAACTGCTTGAATAGTTTGAAATGGAAATGTTTTTGACAATTAAACTGTGTACTTTTGCTAAACTGAACTGTTTTCAATAGAACAGACTATTTACATAAAAATGGATTTGGCGTTGAATAACCTACAAAGGTTGATATGCCATAAAACCAAACAAACCGAAAACGAAACCTGGGAAAGGTATGAACCCCCTTATCCTCCCAGCTATGGGTTAAATAGTACCACTACTGTTCTTCTAGGAGAATAGGATTGGCATTAAATAACCTACAAAGGTTGATATGCCATTAAACAAAGAAACCAAAACTCATCATCCCTCGCAGACTCCCTGCCTTCCTTGAATCTTTTATGCCACTCAAAAACTGATGCTTGATTCATGCAAGATGGTCGAAAAGCAGTCTGAAGCATTCCATACGTTTCTGTGGCATTTTTTCTAAGTTTGAAACAGAATTTTATTGCATATCGTTCTTCTAAAGTGTCCTCACGTTCAGATTGCATTTTTGAAATTCCCCAGCTGTGACAATCAGGCTTTAGTAGGGTGTATTCCAATTGCTGCTGTAGCTGATCATTTGAAGCTGAAATCCTAAAAATTGGTCAGTCATCTCATAAGATGTATAGCAATAACTATTTTAAATGCCTGTACAAAAAAGTCTGGAAACTTATTGAATGCACCACGTATATGAAAGACAATTTTGTTGTTTGTTGCTTTACTTTTGTTGACTTTTCGTTTCACTTAGAAATTTTCGTTTGCTCTCTTCCAATACGAACTCGAAAGGATACATGGTGACAAACTCAATACTACACCAACTACAAGTCCTATCAGCATTTTATTGACAAATAACAACAGCAGAATCGGCACTTCTCTTTTCTTTACGCAATGGTAATACTGATACTTCTGGTTAGTTGGTATTTTATAGCATATCAACTGTTGTGGGTTATCTAATGCCAAATCATGCACAGGTTTTAAAATAAGGAATGTAACTCAATGAACACACTATATCAAAGTTTAAATCGGCATCGCTCTTCATTTAGTAAACTTAGCTTACTTTGGGACAGGGTGGGGAGTATGGGACATCCAGTGAGAATCAAACTCACTAATATTTGTTCGTTAGCCAAGCTAACTAACAACCATAACATGCGAGACGCTCATCACCTTTCGACCCTGTCTTGTCACAGATATCGGCCATCGGTTCCGAACGAGGATCACACTGTTGGACCAGCCGTTATTAGTCGTGGTATCTTGTGCCGACCTGTACGAGAAACGTACATGCAAGTATCCTCTCTCACAGACTTGTCCAAAAAAAGGATGTCCTCCATCTACGACAGGAATCTCAAACTCAGTGATTGAAAAGTGTCATTACGTTATGAAAAAGAAGTACAACGGACCAAAAGTGAAGGGGCGTGATTTCAATTATAATGCTCATCTGTAATACAGCTAAGATGAGGGATGGAGGGTGGCGTTGTGGGTAAAGTGCTGTACTGCAGCTTCGAAGTAAGCGGGTTCAAATTCCAGTCACGCATTTACGTCCACTTTCGGATTCCCTCCAGTTAAGGGTTAAATCAGGGGTCGGCAACCTCCGACCCGCGGGCCACATCTGACTCTCGAGTGATTTTTTTTACATTACAATTGACTTACAGTGCGATGAATCTTTGAAATTGAAATTTCAGTTCGAATCCACTGTTGACTTCTACAAGAAATCTATATTGTCAAACAGAAAATATAAAAACATCTTGACTAATGCGAAACTGATGATATCATTCCTTGGAAGTACATATAAAGACATTTAAGAGAATATAATTTGTAATATAAAAGAAATTTTGAGGGAATAAAATTTAGTATGAAGGAAATGACACTAAAGCCAAGTTTAGTATTTAACTGGGTAATGTTTTTAGTGGGCTTTAGTGTATAATTTTAAACGGTAAGTTCAAACTGTTAGTCCCGCGGCTTTCTAGTTCGGATACTGATTCGAAAAGATAACACAGATAAAGTTTTTCAAAAGAAATTTTATACAAAAGAAACAAGAAAGAAAGGGATAGAAAAGATAAAGTGTTGCAAATTTTAGTGCAATTTGCTGGAACTTATCTGAGAAAGTGTTCTGGAAACAGACTTCTTAGAATTTGAGTGTTTTTCTTTTCTTTTTAGTTTTGTCGAAATGTTTCAGAGTTTATTAAATTGCGAGTCTTCTTCAAAGTTCTCTTCAGCAGAATTCTCGGTTGAATTTTCTTTCAGTTGTTTAATTTGGTAGAATTTCAGTAGTCGACTTGTGGACAACTTTTTTCTAAAATGAAATATGCTAGAAGTCATTTAAGAACAAGGTTGCGTGACGACCACCTGGATGATGTTTTGCTTCTGTCATCCACAAATATTTCACCTGATGTGGAAAAGTTACTGCACAATAAGCAGAAACAAGTGTCTCGTGAGGGGGGGATCCTCGTGGTGTAATGGTTAAAGCGATGGACTGCGGAATCGTAGTAAGCGAGTTCGTACTCGAGTCGTGCTATTACGATCACTTTCGGGCAAATACCCTTGGGAAAGGTATGGACCCCCTTATCCTCTCAGCTATGGGTTAAATAGTACCACTACTGTTCTTCTAGGAGAATGGCTTTGGCATTAAATAACCTCCAGAGGTTGATATGCCATTAAACAAGAAACCAAACCAAACCAAGTGTCTCATTAAATCATTTCTAACTGTATTTCGTTTGTATTTTATTTATTTATTTATTATTTTTTTTTGTTGATTGTGATCGTTGTTTTTCTGTTATTCCTGCAGTAAGATGAGGAATTAGCTTGTTTTTGTTGAATCTGTTTGTAGTTTTTATCTATTTTTTGTTATTCCTGCAGTAAAATAAGGCGTCTTGTCTTAAAATGAAATTATATTAAATTCCTTGTTTTGCTTTAAACCTCCAGAAAATTGATTTAGATATCTAATAACATGGCCTTCCTCCATGATACTGCATAGCTGTTTGGCCCTCTCCCCCCAAAAGGTTGCCGACCCCTGAGTTAAATAGTACCACTACTGTTCTTCTACAAGGATGGCTTTGGCATTAAATAACAAAAAAATGTGGAGGGGATGTCCTCGTGGTGTAATGGTTAAAGCGATGGACTGCGGAATCGTAGTAAGTGAGTTCGTACTCGAGTCGCGCTATTACGTTCACTTTCGGGCAAATACCCTTGGGAAAGGTATGAACCCCCTTATCCTCCCAGCTATGGGTTAAATAGTGCCACTACTGTTCTTCTAAGAGAATGGCTTTGGCATTAAATAAACTACAAAGGTTGATATGCCATTAAAAAAAACCAACCCCCCCACCACAAATGTGGATATACGATTAAAACAAAGAAAGCTAATAGGCTGTTATTTTTTTCTTTTTCATTAAAATTGGAAGACGTGAATTAGTACAAAATGGATAAAGCCCGTTTTTTTTCCATTTTATCGTTTGGTTTGTTTTTAATGGTATATCAACCTTCGTAGGTTATTTAATGCCAAAGCCATTCTCCTAGAAGAACAGTAGTGGTACTATTTAACCCATAGCTGGGAGGATAAGGGGGTTCATACCTTTCCCAAGGGCATTTGTCAGAAAGTGAACGTAATAGCGCGACAGGAGTACGAACTCGGTAAGTACGATTCCGCAGTCCATCGCTTTAACCATTACACCACGAGGACAACTACTTTATTTTATTTTATTACATTACATTACATTACATTTAAATATTCTTTCATTGCTTCTTCATCACCTACATATATTTCTTCGTCTAATTCTACCTTTTCTTAATCGTAATCGATCAATGACAACCTTTCTTCCTTTCTGTGAGAATTAATGACGCATACTCTGTAAGCTTTATCGTTCACATCAGGGTATTCTATCATTGATTCTGGTTCTAGCGTCTTGGGAATTCGTGACAATAGATTCGCACAAGTATTCTTCTTACCCGATAAATACTCCACCTTACAGATGAAACCACTCAACTGCAAGACCCACTTTTGGATCTTTTTTTATTAATCTACTCTGCCTCAAATATTTTAACGGTTTGTGATCAGTTTCAATCACAAATTCGGGTCCGTCCAACTTTTGCAAGACATACGAAATCGAATACGCCTTCTGCATAATCGCATAAGGCCACTTCTGCTGAGCTGAAGATAGCCTGTGGGACAAGAAGTAAATTGAAGTTACTTCTTTCACTCCTGCAATTAAGCTCTCTTTTTCCTGGAAAGGTTGAGTTAATCACCCCCCCCCCTATACAAGTGTCACTGGCATCCGTATAACGAATTAGTTGTTTGTTACTATTTGGATATATCAATAATGGCCCTGTTGTTAATGGCCCCTTCAGAGCTTCAAAAGATCGATGACAGTCATGAAGGGAGTGGGGAGAAATTTTCCTTAATTTTGTTTTCATTTTTGATAAAGCCCGTTTTTTTCCCATTTTATCGTTTGGTTTGTTTGTTTTTAATGGTATATCAACCTTTGTAGGTTATTTAATGCCAAAGATATTCTCCTAGAAGAACAGCTATAGTATTTAACCCATAGCTTGGAGGATAAGGGGGTTCATACTTTTCCCAAGGGCATTTACCCGAAAGTGAACGTAATAGCGTGACTGGAGTACGAACTCACTAAATTTGGCGTTTTTCTTAATCAGACCTTTTAAGGATGTTGCTATTCTGGAAAATCCGAAGATAAATCCCCTATAATATTCCATGACTCCTATGAATTCTCTCACTAATTAAGGCTCTGTCAAGGAACTTATTTATTACCTGTTGTCAGATTTTACAATTTTCTTATAAATAACGAATCCTAGGTATTTTGTTTCTTCTTTTAAACTTTAACCCATGATGCTTTATTCGTTCAAACACAAACAGTAAATGACAAAAGTGTTTTAGGTCTCACGATCGAAACAACTGTTTTTTTTCTAGAGAAATTCACAAGGCCGGCACCTCCGTCGACTCAAAAGATTCTCAAGAGACGAATGGCTGTCTATTCCAGAGAACTTCTGACAATCGACACCACCATCTCTTCAAGAGAAATTCTCACGGTAAGTGCGGCTGTTTTTTTTTTTTTTTTTTTTTTTTTTTTTTGCTTTTTTTTCAAGATAATTCCTCAAGACTATCACGTCCGTCTATTCAAGAGAACTTGCCAAAATGAGAATTTCTCAGGACTAACACAATCAGCTATTCAAGAGAACGTCTCACTTTATGCATTTCCGTTTTCTTTTTCCGAAAATTTATCAGTACAAACAATACAGTCTATTCAAGAGAACTTCTTACATTGCTTACCGCCCTTTCTTCACTACTATGTCTACAGGGACGAACAGTCGCCTGTTAAAGAGATATTTTCAAAAGACACATAGTCGTCTCTTCCAGAGATTTTCTAATGACAGAAACCAGCAGTTATTCAAGGATACTTCCCACAGCACACACTACCGTCAATTCAAGAGAAAAATTGAAGGGAAAACATTCCCGCAAACATCCCACAAGCGATAACGTACGATGTTCAAGAAAACGTCTCACGCTTAAAGTTGCCGTTTTTGTTTTTTGGTTTTTTTTTGTTTTTTTGCAAAGGAATTTGGAAGAAAACAACAGCGTGTATTAGAGAATAATGGTGTAATGGTTATCGTCGCAGGATATGGACACGGCGACACGAAATCAAATCCTGGACTTGACTGATTGCATTTCACATAGCACTAATACCCTTGGGAAAGGTATGAATCCAATTATTCTCCCTCCAGCTATGGGTAAATAGCAGGGCAGTCTAGGTTCTTCAGCCTTGGTGTGGCGACTAGTCTAGGAGAAGGAAAATTCTGATTTCAAACCTGTTAAACTCCGCTTAAAAATTGACCTTGTGTTATATCCTGCCCGAGCAGAGGGGTTGGGTAAATACGATTAGAGAATAATTCTTACGTTATTTACTGCCCTTTATTCACGACTATATCGAAAAGAATATAACCTCACTGATTGAAATGAAAATTCGGAAATGACGTATGGTCGTCTATTCATTCCCGATAACATCCAACAACTGACATCATACGATGTTCAAGAAAATGTCTCACGAGAAGTAATGCTGTTTTTTTTTTTTTTCCTGGAGATTTGTGGAGAAAACGACCATATGTATTTAAGAGTAATTCTTACATTGATTACCGCCCTTTATTCGCGTCTATATCGAGAAGAACACAGCTTCAAATATTGAAAGGGACATTTGGAAATGACGAATGGTCGTCTATTGATTCCTGTGAACATCCGGCGACCGACATCATACTATGTTCAAGAAAATCTCTCACGTTAATTACTAGTTTTTCTTCCAAAGCACTTTTGCGGATAAGGACCCTATATTTTCGAAAGAAATTCTTATATTGTTTACCGCCCTTTATTGAAGCGACTTTCGGAAATGAAGTATATCCGTCCATTCCCAGAAATATACCACGACGGAGACCATTGGATATTCTGGAGAATCCCATACGATAAACAATGTTGTTTTTTTCCTGAGGTTTTATGACGAAAACGACACTGAGCATTTGAGAGGACTTCTTACATTGATTACCGCCCTTTATTTACGACTATATGGAAAAGAAGATAGTTTCACCTGTTGATGGAAAATTCGGAAATTACGCGTGGCCGTCTATAACGCAGAGCAACTCACGAACGTCATTATGCGATATTGTTTACTGCCCTTTATTCACGACTATATCAAAAAGATCGTAGCTTTACCGATTGAAACGACATTCGGAAATTACGCAAAGCCGTCTATTACCCAGAACATCTTCACGATCGACACCATGTGATATTGTTTACCGCCCTTTATTTACGACTAATGGAAAAGAAAATTGTGTAACCAGTTGATGGAACATTCGGAAATTACGCATAGCCGTCGATTACCCAAAACAACGCACGATCGACATTATGCGATATTGTTTACTGCCCTTTATTCACGACAATATCCAAAAGATCATAGCTTTGCCGATTGAAACGTTATTCGGAAATTACGCATGGCCGTCTATTTCCCTGAACATCTCACGATTGATACTATTCGATATTGTTTACTGACCTTTATTCTCGACAATATCCAAAAGATCATAGCTTTGCCGATTGAAACGTTATTCGGAAATTACACATGGCCGTCTATTTCCCTGAACATCTCACGATTGACACTATTCGATATTGTTTACTGACCTTTATTCTCGACAATATCAAAAATATCATAGCTTTACCGATTGAAACGATATTCGGAAATTACGCATAGCCGTCTATTACCCAGAACATCTCACGATTGACACTATGCGATATTGTTTACTGCCCTTTATTCTCGACAATATCCAGAAGATCATAGCTTTACCGATTGAAACGTTATTCGGAAATTACGCATGGCCGTCTATTTTCAAGAACATTTCACAAACGAAATTGTAAGATATTGAAGAAAACGTCTTACGATACATATTGCCGTATTTTCTTAAGTATTTAGGAGGAAAATAACGCATAGCCATATATTCCTGAGAACATATCACCGCCGACGTCGTAAGATATTGAAGAAAACGTCTCACGATAAACTCTGTTTTTTTCCCGTGGATTTAGGAGGGAAACGACGTGTTTTCAAGAATAATTCTTACATCGATTACCGCCCTTTATTTGGGAGTCTATTTAAAAGCACCTTGCTTCACCCATTGAAGGTACATTAAAAAACGACTCATGGCTTTCTATTTCCGAGAACATCTGTTGACTTAAGCTCTTCGAAAAACGTCTCACAATTACTGCCGTTTTTTTCTCGAAGACCGATGAGGAAAACGACAGCATGTATTCACGAGTGATTCTTACATTGTTTACCGCCCTTTACTCCAGAAAACGTCTCACGAAAAGTACTGCCGTTTTTTCAGACCATATTTTATTTACGACCCTATCTGAAAGTACGTACCTTCATTTATTCAAGTGATTTTCGAAAATAATGCATGGCCGTGTATTCCCGAGAACATCTCATCAACGACACCGTAAGCTATTCTAGAAAACATTTCACGATAAGTACTGCTGTTTTTTTCTTCAGAACTTCAAAAGAAAACGACAGCGTCTATTCAAGAATAATTCTTACATTGCTTATCTCAATTTATTCACGAATTTATCTAAAAATACCTGGTTTCCAGACTTTTTTGAATAGGCATTTAAAATTGTCGTAGACTCTTGAAAGTTCACTATGTTATTGCTATACATCTTATGAGATGACTGACCAATTTTTAGGATTACAGGTTCAAATGAACAGCTACAGCAGCAATTGGAATACACCCTACTAAAGCCTGATTGTCACTGCTGGTGAATTTCAAAAATGCAATCTGGACGTGAGGACACTTTAGAAGAACGATGTGCAATAAAATTCTGCTTTAAATTTGGAAAAAATGCCATAGAAACGTATGGAATGCTTCGGACTGCTTTTGGATCATCTTGCATGAATCGAGCATCAGTTTTTGAGTGGCATAAAAGATTCAAGGAAGGCAGGGAGTCTGTGAGGGATGATGAGAGGTGTGGGAGGAGTAAGGAAGTCTATAGATCAGAGTTGATTGGCCAAAGGGTTAGGGTTAGGGTTACTATGTTGAGGTTTTAAGGGAGTTCAGGAAGAGATTCCGTCGGGAGAGGCCAGCATTCTTCAAATCGGGTCAGTGGCATTTCCAGCAGGACAATGCACCAATCCACAACTCCGTCCTTGTCACAGACTATTTGACCAAGATGGGCATCAAGACAGTTCCTCAGCCTCCCCAAAGTCCAGACCTTGCTCCCTGTGACTTTTGGTTATTCCCTAAGCTCAGAGGCTGTTGTTATGAGACAATTGAGGAGATGAAAGAGGCTGTGACGAAACTTATTTAATGATCCTCGTACATATCTTTGCCAATTGAAATTACTTTCAGAAATGAGGCATGACCGTCTATTACCAAGAACCTGTCACGACCGACACCTTAAGCCGTTCAAGAAAACGTCTCACGATAAGTACTGCCGTTTTTTCCAATAAATTTATGAGGAAAACGCCACCGTGGTAGCCGACCTGCAAAAACTTGCATCCATCTGCTCTGTGCCGACACTGGATGCAGTCTAGAGGACCTGCTAGGAACGATGGGAGATTGGGACAGATGGCAAGAAAGAGAGAGAGAGAGAGAGAGAGAGAGTCAGGAAACCCTGCGCTCTTAGAACTATTTGGTGATGATGATAATTTCTTTTGTTGTTTCTGTCGTATTTTAAAGTCGATCATTTGAAGGAAATATATTCAAAATAAAAAGGTAGGTACATTATTGTTATGTGTTGGCAATCATAAATGTTATTTACGATGTTTGTTGGTTGGTAGATTGTTTTGTTTTATGGTGTATCAACCCTTTTCGGGTCGTTTAACACTAAATTAAATTTCAAACAATTCAGTTTATTATAAGTATAGTTTTTGTTTACAAAGATTTAAATGTCAAAACAGTTCAAAGGTCAAAACAGTTCTATTTCAAGCAGTTCAGTTTAGCATAAGTACATAGTTTCAATGTCAAAAACAGTTCCATTTCAAACAATTCAGTTTGGCATAAGTACACAATTTAGTTTATTTAAAAACAGTTCTTTTTCAAACATTTCAGTTTAGTATTAGTACACAGTTTCAGTGTCAAAAACAATTCTATTTCAAACAATTAAGTTTAAAATAAGTTCACTGTTTAGTTCTATTTGAACCATTGATAGGGCTCTATCAGGTGCTACCACTCCGGGCCTGAGTGGACCTGGGAGCAATGGCAATAAAGGGAGGATTCCACCTCCCCCAAAGCTTCTGCATTACTAGAACCTCACCATCAGATTGTTTAGTGTCATATACAGTACACTCGTTGCGTTGGGGGGTGTTACCCATCTGCAGAGGTGCAATCAGTGTATTCTACAGCCTCAGCCGACTGGGCAATATGATGTATGTGTTCAGAGTAGTTGCATAATGACAAGAAAAACAAAAGACTTTCCATACCTTTCTTTTTGTAACAGTTTCATATAACGATTCTTATGCGTGCAATTTTCTTTCAGGTCAACAAGTCGTGGTAATAGCCCACCTGTCTACAGACATCTCATTATCAAATTGCATCTGTTGCTTAAAAACATGGAACAAACTCTTAAAGAACCAATTATGGATTCCCTGAATGATCACTGAGAAGCTTCACAGGTATGCAGCAAAAATTTATATGCACACATAAATTAAAACAACTTAGTATTGTCAGTGGGGCTTAGAATATACTGCCTGTATCCCCAGCAGAACCATAAGACTCTCCCTCTCCTCCAAAAATCGATGTCTTGGTATAACACTAAACTGGTAGTGAGGCTTCAGTCTTGGAGATTTGATGAGTGTGACATTACTCCCAGGTCCACCCTAACCTGGAATAGTAATACATATTAGGGCCCCTTCTATTGGCCAAATATATCTGTAAGCAGATTATTCGTATTCAATTAAACCATATGCAAAACAATAACTCCTGAGAAACAATGAATTAACATCTAAGTATCAAATAAACCTTGACGTGTTGGCATGCCGTTAAAATCAATCAATTTTAAGACACAACACAAAAAATGTAAATATAAACATACAGTGAATATGATTCCCTAATCTCTGGGCACAAAATAACTAGTCTATAATAAAACAATAACTAGTCAATAATAAAATAATCTGTCCATAAAAGTTAATAGATTTTTAGCTAATAATTTTTTTTTACCATATCAGTCTTTTTTATATGAAAGTTAAAGAATAATGAGAATGTACGATTTTCTACTTCGGACTCCTACACGTGGACACACCAATATTGGCAGACCAGCAAAGACTAATATTCCATAGCTCTGTGCGGATACTGGATACAGTCTTGAGGACTTATTAAGAGTAATGACCGATAGGGACTGATGAGGAAGAAAGATAGAGAGGGAGTCAAAGGAATCTGTGCTGTCGGAGCGTGTTGATAATGATCCTGATGATGATGAAACTTATTCAGGTCTTTGGGCCAACATAATAAAGAAAATATGATACCTGAGATGACTATAGTAACCAGATGCCACAAGAACCCCAACAATCAGGAAAAATCAAGTAAAACAGCGGATTCCAAGGCCCTACTCCAAGCCATAAAGGCAAGCCCGGTGAGTAGCAAACGGAGTGTATCATGCGAGTACCGCTTTTCACACTCTAGTGCAGTTCGCCACCTTTACATTCTTGACAAAATCATCCGGAGCTGCCGAATTGTTCCTCATGTTACCAAAATGATGCAAAACTTTTGACTCATGCTAGTATTTTAAGATAATCAGTTTTTCTATAAATCCAGTTAACAGTATGCTGAATGGAAAAATGTGTTTATTCTGTGGAGGGGGTCTGTGAAAACCCTTGTGAAAGCCAAAAAATAACACCCAACTATGAGTTAAATAGTACTACTACTGTTTTACATGGATTGCTTTGGCATTAAATAACCGATGAAAGTTGATATGCCATTAAACCAATCAACCAACCAACCAATCATCCAACCAATCAACCAACCAATCAATCATCCAACCAATGAAAAAATTAACCAAACAACCAATTAATCAGCCAACCAAACAATGAAACAATCATTCAACCAAGCAACGAAACAATTAACGAACAAACTAACCAACCGACCAATCAATCATCCAACCAATCAACCAACCAACCAATGAAAAAATTAACCAAGCAACCAACTAATCAGCCAACCAAACAATGAAGCAATCATTCAACCAACCAACCAAACAATTAACCAACAGACCAACCAATCAACCAACCAACCAATCAATCAACCAACCAATGAAAAAATCAACCAAGCAACCAACTAATCAGCCAACCAAACAATGAAACAATCATTCAACCAAATAATTAACCAATCAATCAATCAATCAATAAAACCAATCAACTAACCAATCATTGTTTATTGGTTCAAAAGAAATGACCATAATTTCATGTTTACTAAGATTTGGAGTAAAGGTGGAGTAAAGATTCGATAAAACATTCAAACAAAAAGCCTCAAAGAAACAATAAAAAAAACTCTAAACAAATAAAAAACCTAAACAAATAAAAAATTTTTTAAAAAAAATAAGAATACTTTTAAATACATTATTTTTTATTCAAGTAAACAACATCCGAAAAATATATAAATTCTTACTCCTTTCGTTTAGTTTAGGTATCTATTGTGGCTAACATGGCGTAACGGTTATCGTCGTAAAAATGTACTCAACGAGCTGGGTTCAAATTTTGGGCGAAGTTGTTTACGTTTCACTCTTGTGCAAATACCCTTGGGATAGCCACAAATCCTCTTCTATTCGGTATGGGTAAATACAAAATAGGCTGGGTTGTTTAGCCTTGGTTAAGCAACCAGTCAAGGAGAAGGAAAAATTCTTAATTGAAAATCAGAGGAGTCCGTTTTGGAGAATCTTTAGTACATTGGTATATCAATTCTCCTGTTATCAGCTCATCCCAAAAGTGTGGTTGGTCCTACACAAGCCTTTAACCACTACAAACAAAATGACTTGTGTAAGCAGTTTAGCAGTTCACATCGTGAACTGAACTAACGACCCTCATTCGACATGCTTGATGAAAGAGTCTTTCTTTTTTTTTTTTTTTTTGTAGCTTAGTTTAGATCAAAGCCACAAGTGTAGGTCACTCAGTGAGCATTGAACTCGCTACTCTACCTAATCTGGTGAAGGTGTTCGTGGTGTGATGGTTATCGTTGTTGGAAATGGACACGGCGAAACGAGTTCAAATCCTAGACGAAACCGTTTGCATTTTGCAATACGCTTATAACCTTGGGGAAAGGTATGAATTTAACGATAGACTCTCCTGTTATGAGCAAATAGTACGGCAGTCTGAGCTTGGTTTGGCAACTGTTCTAGGAGAAGGAAACTTTTGAATTCAAACCTGTTAAACTCCGCTTAAAAATTGACCTTGCATTACATCCTGCTCATGTGGAGGGGTTGGTAAATACGTACTCAAGCTTATCAGCCTAATGTGGAATGAAATTTCAGCCACTTCGATGCACTAGGCGTTTAGATTTGTACTTATATTACTTTTAAAATTTTCTTTATACCTATGAAATATCGTAACTTGAAAAGACGTGCCTTTTGTTTGTATCTCTGAAAGAATACAATTTAAAAAGAAGCAACATGCATTTTTATCTCAAAAAGATTGTAACTTGAAATGATGGAACCCTCGTTCGAACTTTCAAAAAGAATAAACTTCGCTCTTATCACTGAAAAACCTTAAAACAAAAGGACATGGTATTTGTTGGTATATTTGAATAATAATTGATAAAAAAAAAAAAGATGTAACCTTTGTTCGTATCTCTGAAAGATCGCCACTTAAAAGGAACATTACCTACGTTCATATGGTGATACTGGGACTCTGAGGAAATTAAAAGAATTGAGAGGAAAATAATAAAGTGAAAGGCGTTAAAAGCACTTTTTTTTGAAAGACTTGTGTATTTAAAAATGTCAACATTTTATAACCAATCGTCCCGGAGTTGTTTGGGTGAATATTGATATCACATGATAAAAAGTGATCACTCCTAAAGAGGATTGGGGTTTGGTGAAATATAAAGTAAGTTGGAGTTTTTACAAAGGGGTGGAAACAAATCTGTTTCTTAACTTGGAAAGAATTATTTTGTCATTAACTAGAATCGTTAATTTCGGTGCCGACCCGCACCTACCACCCAACTGGGAACTAAATTGCATATAAGCTGCGTGTTTTCGCTGATTGAGGGTCCTATTCCAGCTGTCGCTGGAATCCACATCACTTGAAAAGACCTCCTAAATTCGTGACCTTGTGTTAGCTTCTGAATACCCCAGTATCCCGTGACTAAAACGAGAACGGGGAAAGGAAAACTACTGTATATAAATAACAAACCCAAACTTTATTGATTTTGTTGAAGAATTAGTTTTGATGTGGCCATGAGCCGTCTTTCTGTCCATCACTTCAGTGACCTCACCTCGCGACCTTCTCACCTTCTGAGATCAAAATCACAACATGCACAGAGTGGTTGTGAGGGACACAAACGGCGTCAACCCAATCGGAACCGTGCCTAATGACATCACACCAGAGAAGCATCAATGGGTAAGGGCACAGTTGGA
Source organism: Sepioteuthis lessoniana (assembly GCA_963585895.1). Taxonomy (NCBI): domain Eukaryota; kingdom Metazoa; phylum Mollusca; class Cephalopoda; order Myopsida; family Loliginidae; genus Sepioteuthis; species Sepioteuthis lessoniana. Next base: position 96,666,029 of record OY757918.1, read on the forward strand.
TGGTAATCATTGCAGCCTTAAATGTCGAGGGTCTCTGGTCGGAATTAGGTTACAGTATTTCTGAACCTTCGTTCGTGTCTCTAAAAGGTCACAACTCAAAAGAATGTTGCCTTTTTCGTATCTTTAAGAGATCAGAACTCAAAGGGACGTAAACATCGTTCGTATTTCTGAAAGATTGCAATTCGTATTTTTCAAAGGTCATAAATCAAAGGGACGTAACCTTCATTCGTATTTATTTCTGTGGGATCACAAAACGAAAGAAGAGTAAATTTCGTACCTTTAACTGAAGAATCGTACCTCTAAGAGACGTAACCATTGTTCGTATTTCTCAAGGCTCACAGCTCGAACGAACGTATCCTTAATTTGTATTTCTGAAAAAAATCAAAAATCGAAAAAATCTACCCTACGTTCACATGTCAGAATTCGCGTATGTATTGCATCACGAATGGACGTAATTGTCGTTTCCATGACTAAAGAGTTGCATCATGAATAGACATAACTTTTGTTTGTCTGTCTGAGGGTTCAGTTCTCGAATAGACATACGTGGTGCATTCAAAAAGTTTCCAGACTTTTTTTGTACATGCATTTAAATAGGGTTACTATGTTGAGGTTTTAAGGGAGTTCAGGAAGAGATTCCGTTGGAAGAGGCCAGCACTCTTCAAATCGGGTCAGTGGCATTTCCAGCAGGACGATGCACCAGTCCACAACTCCATCCTTGTCACAGACTATTTGACCAAGATGGGCATCAAGACAGTTCGTCACCCTCCCTATAGTCCAGACCTTGCTCCCTGTGACTTTTGCTTATTCCCTAAGCTCAGAGGCTGTTGTTATGAGACATTTGTGGAGATGAAAGAGGCTGTGACAAAGGTCATTGACACGCTCACACAAGAGGACTTCCATGGGGCCTTCCAGAAGTTGTTGGAACGGTACAATAAGTGCAATGCACCCGGAGGAGATTACTTTGAAGGGGACTAGAGTTTTACGTTTGTACTATCAATAAAAGTACTCATATGAAAAAAGTCTGGAAACTTATTTAATGATCCTCGTAAACTTCGTTTGTACAAATAAAAGATCGCATCTCAAATAGTTATAACATTCGTTTGTTTGACTGAAGGATCACATTTTGAATAGACATGACCTTTCATTTGTATGCCAAAAAACTGCATCTCGTAGATATAACTTTCATTTCTATGCCGGAGAGATCGGCTCTCGAATAGACATAACCTTCGTTTGCTTATCTGAAGGATCGGTCTTCGAAAAGACAAAACCTTTGTTTGTAAGTCTGAAGGATCGGTTGCCGAAGTAACATCACCTCCGTTTCAAAGGGTGAAAAATAGCATCTAAAATATACCAAAACGTCATCGATATCTCTGAAGGATCGAATAACAAATAGACATAACCCTCATTGATATGTCTGAAGAATCGGATCTTGAAAAGACAACATCCTTCCTTTGTCTGAAGAATAGGATCTCAAATATATATAACCTTCGTGCGTATGCTTAAAGGATCGCATCTCGAAAAGACATAAACTTCGTTTGTATGCTTAAAGAATCGCATCTCAAATACACATAACCTTGGTTTGTATGGTAAAAGAAATGTATCTCGAATTGACAACCTTATTTTGTATGCCGAAAGGATCGCATCTCAAATTGACATATGTATTTTGTATGCCGAATAATGTATTTTGTATCTCGAATAGAATAACCTTGATTTTTATATCAAAATGCATCTTATCTCTGGTAGAATGAAGCTTATTTTGTATGCCGAAAGGATCACATCTAGAGTACACAGACCATTGGTTTGTGTGTGAAAAGGCTCGCTCTCAAATAGATATAACCTTAGTTTGTATGTCGAAATGCTTGCATATCAAGTAGACAGAACCTTACTTTGTATGCCGAAATAATCGCATCTCGAGTAGATATAACCATTTTTTTCTACGCCGAAAGTATCTCATCTCAAACAGACATAACCTTGGTTTGTATGCCGAAAGAATCGCATCTCAAATAGAAATAAACTTGGCTTATATGCTCAAAGGATCGCATCTCAAGTAGACATAACCTTTGATTGTATGCCGAAAAGCTCTCATCTTCAGTAGATATAAGCTTGGTTTGTATGCCAAAAGTACCATATCTCAAATGAAAATAAGCTTGGTTTGTATGCCGAAAGGATCACATCTAGAGTACACAGACCATTGGTTTGTGTGTGAAAAGGTTCGCATCTTAAATAGATATAACCTTAGTTTGTATGTCGAAATGCTTGCATATCAAGTAGACAGAACCTTACTTTGTATGCCGAAATAATGGCATCTCGAATTTACAACACCTTTGTTTGTAGGTCAAGAGGATCGCATCTTGAATGGAAATAACATTTCTTTGTGTGCCGAAATAATTGCGTCTTGAATAGACATAACTTTAATTTTTATGCCGAAAGGATCGCATTTTAAATATACATAAACTTGGTTTATATGCCGAAAGTACCTCATCTCAATCTCATATCGAATAGATATAACCTTGTTTGGTGTGCCAAATGGATCGCATATCGAATAGATATAACCTTGTTTTGTGTGCCAAATGGATCGCATATCGAATAGATATAACTTTGTTTTGTGTGCCAAATGGATCGCATATCGAATAGATATAACCTTGTTTTGTGTGCCAAATGGATCGCATATCGAATAGATATAACCTTGTTTTGTGTGCCAAATGGATCGCATATCGAATAGATATAACCTTGTTTTCTGTGCCAAATGGATCGCATATCGAATAGATATAACCTTGTTTTGTGTGCCAAATGGATCGCATATCGAATAGATATAACCTTGTTTTGTGTGCCAAATGGATCGCATATCGAATAGATATAACCTTGTTTTCTGTGCCAAATGGATCGCATATCGAATAGATATAACCTTGTTTTGTGTGCCAAATGGATCGCATATCGAATAGATATAACCTTGTTTTCTGTGCCAAATGGATCGCATATCGAATAGATATAACCTTGTTTTCTGTGCCAAATGGATCGCATATCGAATAGATATAACCTTGTTTGGTGTGCCAAATGGATCGCATATCGAATAGATATAACCTTGTTTTGTGTGCCAAATGGATCGCATATCGAATAGATATAACCTTGTTTTGTGTGCCAAATGGATCGCATATCGAATAGATATAACCTTGTTTTGTGTGCCAAATGGATCGCATATCGAATAGATATAACCTTGTTTTCTGTGCCAAATGGATCGCATATCGAATAGATATAACCTTGTTTTCTGTGCCAAATGGATCGCATATCGAATAGATATAACCTTGTTTGGTGTGCCAAATGGATCGCATATCGAATAGATATAACCTTGTTTTGTGTGCCAAATGGATCGCATATCGAATAGATATAACCTTGTTTTGTGTGCCAAATGGATCGCATATCGAATAGATATAACCTTGTTTTGTGTGCCAAATGGATCGCATATCGAATAGATATAACCTTGTTTTCTGTGCCAAATGGATCGCATATCGAATAGATATAACCTTGTTTTGTGTGCCAAATGGATCGCATATCGAATAGATATAACCTTGTTTTCTGTGCCAAATGGATCGCATATCGAATAGATATAACCTTGTTTTCTGTGCCAAATGGATCGCATATCGAATAGATATAACCTTGTTTTGTGTGCCAAATGGATCGCATATCGAATAGATATAACCTTGTTTTGTGTGCCAAATGGATCGCATATCGAATAGATATAACCTTGTTTTGTGTGCCAAATGGATCGCATATCGAATAGATATAACCTTGTTTTCTGTGCCAAATGGATCGCATATCGAATAGATATAACCTTGTTTTCTGTGCCAAATGGATCGCATATCGAATAGATATAACCTTGTTTGGTGTGCCAAATGGATCGCATATCGAATAGATATAACCTTGTTTTGTGTGCCAAATGGATCGCATATCGAATAGATATAACCTTGTTTGGTGTGCCAAATGGATCGCATATCGAATAGATATAACCTTGTTTTGTGTGCCAAATGGATCGCATATCGAATAGATATAACCTTGTTTGGTGTGCCAAATGGATCGCATATCGAATAGATATAACCTTGTTTTGTGTGCCAAATGGATCGCATATCGAATAGATATAACCTTGTTTTCTGTGCCAAATGGATCGCATATCGAATAGATATAACCTTGTTTGGTGTGCCAAATGGATCGCATATCGAATAGATATAACCTTGTCTTTTATGCCGAAAGTATCTCATCTCAAATAGAAAAAAAAATTGATGTGTAAGCCGAAAGTTTCTCATCTCGAACAGACATATGTTTAGTTTGTATGCTGAAAGGATCGCATCTTGAATAAACATAATCTTCGTTTGTATACCGGAAGCGTCGCATCTAGAGTAGACATAACCGTTTTCCGTTTGCCGAAAGTATTTCATCTTGATTAGACCGAACCATAGTTTGTATGCCTAAAGGATCGCATATCGAATCGTCATATCCCTGTTTTGTATGTCGAAAGGATCGAATCTTGAATAGACATAACCTTATATGCCCAAAGGATTGCTTTTTGTACAGATATAACCTTGGTTTGTATGCTGATCGCAACTCAAGTATACAGAATCTTCTATGCCAAAATTATCTCATCTCAATGTCATGTCGAGTAGATATAACATTTTTTGTCAGCCAGATGTATCGCATATCGAATTGATATAACCTTGGGTTGTATGCTGAATTCTAATTGGCATACCCTTGTTTGTATGCCGGAAGTATTGCATTACAAGTAGACAGAACTTTGATTTGTATGCCGAAATAATCGCATGTCGAATTTACTTAATCTTGCTTTGTATGCTAGAAGGATCGCATGTCGAATTGACCTAACCTTGGTTTCTATGCAAAAGGATAGCATCTCGATTTGACATAATCGAGGTTTGTATCCCGAAAATATCGCATCTCAGATTTGATATAACCTTGGTTTGTATTGCAAAAGCATCGCATGTGGAATTAACATAACCTTGGTTTGTATGCCAAAAAAATCGTATCTCGAATTGACCTAACCAAGGTTTGTGCGCCGAAAGGATTGCATCTCGAATTGACCTAACATTGTACGCTGAAAGTATCGCATCTGCAATAGATATAACCTTGGTTTGTATGCAAAAGGAGCGCATTTCAAGTAGACATAACCTTGGTTTGTATGCCAAAAGTATCACATCTCAAATTAATATAAGCTTGGTTAGTATGCCGAAAAGATCGCATCTCGGGTAGACATAACCTTTGTTTGTATCCCGAAAGGATCACATCTTGAACTGTCATAACCATGGACTATACACCGAAAGGCTCTCATCTCGAGTAGATTTAACCTTGGTTTGTATGCCGAAAGGATCACATTTTAAGTAGACAGAACCTTTGATTTGTATGCCAAACAAATTGCATCTCGAACAAATATAACGTAAGATTGTATACAAAATGATCGCATCTCGAATTGACCTAACCAAGGTTTGTGCACCGAAAGGATTGCATCTTGAACTGACATAATATTGTTTGTGCGTTGAAAATATTGCATCTGCAATAGATATAACCTTGGTTTGTATGCAAAAGGAGCGCATTTCAAGTAGACATAACCTTTTGCTTGTATGCCAAAAGGATCACATTTTGAACTGACATAACCATCCTTTGTATGCCCAAAGTATCTCCTCTCAAATAGACGTAACCTTTCTTTATATGCCAAAAGGTTTACATCTCAAGTAGATATAACTTTGGTTTGTATGCCGAAAGGATTGCATCTCAAATTAACATGACCTTGGTTTGTATGTAGAAAAGACTGCATCTTGAATTTACATAACCTTGTATGTAGGCTGAAAGGATCGCATCTCAAATTGACCTAACCTCGGTTTGTATGCAGAAAGGATCGCACATTGAATTAACTTAACCTTGATTTGTATGCCAAAAAATTGCATCTCAAATTGATCTAACATTGTATGCTGCAAAGTATCGCTTCTGGAAATAGAAATAACCTTGGTTTGTAAGCAAAAGTATCACATCTGAAATTAATATAACCTTTGTTAGTATGCCGAATAGATCGCATCTCGGGTAGACATAACCTTGGTTTATATCCCGAATAGATCACATTTCAAGTAGACAAAACCTTTGTTTGTATGCCGAAAGGATCGCATTTCTAACTGACACAACCTTGGGTTTTATGCCGAAAATATTTCTCCTCAAATAGACATAAGCTTACTTTATGTACTGAAAGGATCGCATCTTGAGTCGACAGAACGTTTGTGTGTATGCTGAAAGGATCGCATCTTGAGTCGACAGAACGTTTGTTTGTATGCTGAAAGGATCGCATCTTAAGTCGACAGAACGTTTGTTTGTATACTGAAAGAATCGCATCTTGAGTCGACAGAACGTTTGTTTATATACTGAAAGGATCGCATCTTGAGTCGACAGAACGTTTGTTTGTATGCTGTAAGGATCGCATCTTGAGTCGACAGGACGTTTGTTTGTATGCTGAAAGGATCGCATCTTGAGTCGACAGAACGTTTGTTTGTATTCTGAAAGGATTGCATATCGAATATATATAACCTTGGTTTGTATGTCAAAAATATCGCATCTTGAATAGGCATAAACATCGTTAGAATCCGTGAAGGATCAGTTGTTGAATAGACATAAATCTTGTATGTGTGACTGAAGAATTGCGTTACGAATAGGCATAAACTCGAGTTTCAGTTTGTTTGTTATTTAATGGCATATCAACCTTCGCAGGTTTTTTTAATGCCAAATACATCCTTTTAGAAGCACAGTAGTGGTACTATTTAACCTATAGATGGGAAGATAAGGAGGTTCATACCTTTTCCAAGGGTATTTGTCCGAAAGTGAACGTAATAGCGTAACTGGAGATCGAACAGGCTTACTACAATTCTGCAGTCCAGCGCTTTAACCATTACACCATGAGGACACCCCTACGTAAACTTGATCTTATGCCGAAAGGAACACATCTCGAATTGGCATAAACTTTATTTTCATGCTTAAAAATCTTGAATAGATGTAACAATCGTTTATATGCCTGAAGGATTGCATCTCGAGTAGACATAAGTTTATTTTGTATGTCTTGATAATTGCATCTCGATTACATATAACCTTTGTTTTGATGCCGAAAGGATCGTATCTCGAATAAATGAACCTTGGTTTGTATGCCTAGAGGATCGTATCTGGAATAAGTATAAATTTCTTTCCCGTATCGAATGGGATGAAAATTCGATCGTATGACTGATCCAATCTCGAATAGGCAGAATATTATTTCTTATGTCTAATCCCATCTCGAAGGATGAAAAAATAAAAAGAATATGATTGTGTTTCAAATATATTCAACTGTTTTTTTAATTATATTTTGTTGTTCCTAAATACTTGAGATATAACAAATTTTTGGCGACGAAGATCTGAACAAAGAACTTACAAAAATGGCCATATTACCAGACATGTTGAAAGAAATATTCGATCAATAAGGGTCGTTTCAAAAGTCACAGAAACAGTTGCTGACGATGATGAATCAACATTTCAGGCACCAACGGGAAATTCTACAAGAAGGAAGAATTCAAACACAAAGTCTGTGGATAATGTAGCATATACAATAAAAGAATAACATTATAACACGGAAAGCGGAACAACTTTTGCCTTGTAGTAGAAAAGATGGAACGTTGGAAAATCCGTCAACAAATTCGAAAACTGGGTACTCAGAAACACGACCGTTATACGAACAACATTCTATCAAAGCAGTCCACAGATTTCACATTTTTTGAAACAGTAGAACTGCTAAAAGAAATCTTTGAAAACAAAAAAGCTCCCCCCCCAAAAAAATTCACTGTTTAAAACTGGGTTTGACTGTCTTAAACTTTAAAAAAAGTGATGAAGACGATTATGTGACGTTCGCTGGTGTCAGGAATGCGAAAAATTTAAACTATATTCCCACACAGAGGACCAGTTTAAATGTTTGATTTTTATCTGAATCACCCGGGGATATTCGGACCAGACAACTTTCCAAACTGGAACATGATGAAGACATCACAATTCAAACGTTAACAACTGAATGCAACACTCTTTTAAACTTTAAGAGACATCATGTTAGTACTAAAACTAAACACAACGTCATTAACCGCGCGGAGGTTTGTGTGAGAATCAGAAGGAAGTTTGAGTTGAGAATTAGACGCCAAACGAGAAGGATCGACTTTTGGAGCTCGCAGGCGCGAGGCGAACTAGCGCCCTATGGGGGGCCGCTCGAGACGGGGGCCAAATGAATAAGACAGCATAGAAGATTGTGTCTCTCCTCATTACGTCGAAACCTTTTACTCAAAGTTGATAAAAAGGTTTCGTACCTGAACAAGAAGTCGTTACGTGTTTCCGAATTTTGAGATTCCTATGTTCATTATATGTCTATTTCGCACATAGCCATATTCGTGTATATGGCTATGCAACAACTACATGTTTTTTGTTTTTTTTTACCTAAACTTCATTGAATTCGTGCACCACTCAACAATCTTTTGAAAAAAGATATTATATGGGACTGGTCTGATGCATTTCAGTCAGCTTTCACAAAGGTAAAGTCCTTACTTTGTTCAAATCATTTGTTGATACACTACGACATGGATATTGTCGTCGTCTCATATGCTTCTAATTATGGTGTTGGAGCTGTTATAGAAAACTATAGCCGAATTAAAAAAAAAAGAAGCCTAAGCAATAGTCTTTGTTATTAAAAGGCTCCATAAAATGTTGTAGAGGTGCCATTTTACTCTGATCACAGACCACAAGCCTCTTCACAGTATTTTTGGACCCAAAAAAGGCATTCCTGTGTCTACAGCAAACCGTCTGCAAGGATGGGTTACTACACTATTGGACGATAAATTTACTATAAGATTTAACAGAACTGATACAATTGGCTATGCTGATGCACTATCTCGGCTCATGACAATACAAAATAAAGAACCCGAGGATTCTGTTATTGCAGCTGTATCTCTAGATCCAGAAATCAATTCAGTATTTGCATCCACTGTAACAGCGTTATCAGTCATTTCTGCAATGATCTGTGAAAGATCCAGTGCTACAAAAGGTGATGCGTTTCCATCGTACAAAATGGTCAAAAGTATGCTAAAAACCTTTTTTTTTTTTTTTCAGCGTCGAGCTTCATTATCAGAATTTGATGAATGTCTTCTTTTTGCTAAGTGCGTGATTGTCCCATCCTCATTATACGACAGAATGATTAAGCCTTTCCATTAAGGTTATCGAGGTATTAGCCGTATGAAAGCACTATGTTTATTGGCCTAACATGGATGAGCGGTAGGAGGAGAGGAATTGGCACTCAAATGTTCCAACTGACAGCAAAATCTCCTACGAAAACTACAATGAGCTCCTGGCCTATCCCTAAATTACCCTGGTCACGTGTTCTCATTAATTTCGCTGGATCTATCTGACATAATGGAATGACCCATCTTCCCCGTACCCCAACAATAGTAGTAGTACTAACCATTATTTAAGTACACACAGATCACTCCGCGCAGGGTTCTAAGTGAAGGACCCTCAGCGTAGGACTTCAGCGCAGAACTCAAATGATCGACTATTGTTTGGACTTAATACAACCATTGCGAGAATGGTAATATTACTACTAATCTACTTAGTGTTTGCCAATAGCCCGGGAGACCAGGGTTCAATCCCAGGTCGCGTCATACCAAAGACTCAAAAAAATGGTACTTAATGCTACCTTGCTTAACACTCAGCATTATAAGAAAAGGATCAAGGGTAAAGTGGAGTAATCCAGAGAAAGGAGTAGCGCCCTCCCCTACACCTCGATGTAGTAGCAATTGAAAAGGGAGCCTTCGGGTCACCCTCGACTACGGTCGCCAACTTTACTTACTTTACTTGTTATATTTGTACACCCGTACCAATAAATTTACCTTTCTATTATATCTACCTAATGTGTTTTTTTTTTATTTTTTACTACTCGGAATAGCCTGTCATTGTATATCATTTACGATATAACACAACCAATGGACAGTGTTATTTTATACTCGTTGATGCTTACAGCAAATGGCTCAAATTTTTTTTTAATGAGTCGCATCACTGTAGATGAAACAATTCTATAGTTGAAACTGATTTTCAGTCGCTTTGAAATCCCACGGATATTAGTTTCTGATAATGGTACTGCATTCAATTCAGCTACATTTTCAAATTTCTGTACACTTAATGGCGTCCAACACTTTACAACGCCACCCTTTCATCCGCAATCAAATAGACAGGTAGAGCATATTGTAGATACTTCTGAGAAGGCAATTATAAAAAAAAAATAAGAGAGGGGGAACCACACTAGAAATATTGGAAATATTCTTCAGTTGTTACAGAGTAACACCAAATTCAAACGCGTAATGGTAACTCACCACCAGAAGCACTGGTGAATGGTAAAGTTCGTTTGCATATGGATGTCATCTAGCCTACTCCTAAACATTCTTCATAAGGGAACATGGTGATACTATTTACCCAACCCCTCCGCTCGGGCAGGATATGACACAAGGTCAATTTTTAAGCGGAGTTTAACAGGTTTGAATTCAGTTTTCCTTCTCCTAGACTAGTTGCCTCACCTAGTCTGTCCTACTATTTACCCATAGCTGGAGGGAGAATATTTTGGATTCATACCTTTCCCAAGGGTATTAGTGCTATGTGAAATGCAATCAGTCTCGTCCAGGATTTGAACTCGAGTCGCCGTGTTCATTTCCTACGACGATAACGGCTACACCACGGGCACCTCCACCGAAAAGGGAACATGGTACTATTTACCAACCCCTCCGCTCGGGCAGGATATGACACAAGGTCAATTTTTAAGCGGAGTTTAACAGGTTTGAATTCAGAGTTTTCCTTCTCCTAGACTAGTTGCCTCACTAAGGCTGAAGAACCTAGTCCGTCCTACTATTTACCCATAGCTGGAGGGAGAATAAGGGGGTTCATACCTTTCCCAAGGGTATTTGCCCGAAAGTGAACGTAATAGCGCGACTGGAGTACGAACTCGCGTACTACGATTCCGCAGTTCATCGCTTTAACCATTACACCACGAGGTAAAGGGAACATGGTGATGAGGAACAATTCAACCAACATCACGGAGCAGTGAAACACACATATGTACCAGGACAATCCGTACTTGCTAAAGACTACCGCAATAGCAAAAAAAAAAAAAAAAAAAAATGAATCCCAGGACACATTCTACGTCGTTCTGGAAATGTCACATGTGATGTACATATAGAGTCTACAGTTTGGGTTCGACATGCAAAGCAATTACGATCCTCTCCCCTTCCAAAGACCAAATCAAACTTCACCTTACCACTAGATATCCTATTGGACACTTTCAAAATGCCTCCAAAATAATCCCAAGATATATCAAAAGATAATTGTAAGACCACACCTAAACATGTACTTAGGAAATCGTATAGACTTTGGAGAAAACACGATCAACTACAAATAAATTCTCGGAACAAGTCATACGATCAAAAAGCCTAAAAAGGGGAGGTGCTAATGTAGAGTTATCTCCCCTAACGAATGATTGACTCTTCGGCGAAAAAGGGTAAGGAGAGACAAGAAGACAGCTGCTCGACAACAGGCAATTGTAGAGACAGTGCTAATCCACACCAATTTTCCTGTATAACAGTCGATGAGAAAATAAAAAGAATAATTTGTTTAAAATATGTTCAACTGTTTTTTGTTATATTTTGTTGTCCTTAAATACTTCGGATATAACAGGATGTAACCTTCATTCTTATGATTAAAGAATCCCCTTTCGAATGGACTTTACCTTTGTTCGTATGTCTGATCCCATTTCAAAGTGACGAAACTTTTGATATCTGAAGGATCCCCTCCCGTCAACAATGGATGGAACCTTCGTTTATTTGAGGGATCCTATTTTGAATGGACGGAACCATCGTGCGTCTGTCTGATTCCATGTCGGATGGACGAAATCTTCGTTTGCATCTCTGAAGGATTCCATCTCAAATGGACGTAAAATACGTTCGTATCTATGAAGTATCCCCTCTCGAATATACGGAACCTTCATTCGTATATCAGATATCATCTCGAATGGACGGAAATTCCGTTCGTATCTCGGAAGGATCCCATCTTGAAATGACGCAACCATCTTTCATATATCTGAAGTATAACCCTCAAAATTGAACGGAACCTTCATTCGTTAGTCCGATCCTATCTTGAAGGGACGTAACTCTCATTCATACGAGTATATCAGAAGGATCCCCTCTCGAATGGACGTAACTTTCATTCGTATATATGATCCTATTTCAAATGGTCGGAACCTTTGTTTGTGTCTGAAGGATCCTATCTCGAATGGAGGTAACCTTCGTTCGTATGTCTAAAGGATCATATCTCGAATTGACGGAACATTCATTTGCATGTCAGAACTATCCCATTTCGAATATGTCGTTCGTATGTCTGAAGGAACTCTTGTCGAACGGACTGAATCTTCATTTGTATGTCTGAAAGATCTTATCTCGAAAGGACTAAACTTTCGTTCATATCTCCGAAAGATTCCATCTCGAATAGACTGAATCTTCGTTCGTATGTCAAAAGGATTCCATCTCGAATGGTTGGAACCTTTGTTCGCATGACCGATCCTATCTCGAATAGACGGAACTTTCCTTAGTATCTCTGAAAGATTCGATCTTAATTGGACTGAAACTTTGTTCATATATCTGAAGGATCCCATCTTGAATGAATGGGACCTCCGTTCGTATGTCATAAGAATCCCATCTCGGATGGATGGAACTTTCCGTCGTTTCTCTTAAGGATTCCATCTCGAATGGAGAAACCTTTCTTCGTATTGCCGAAGTATCCCATCTCGAATCAAAGTAAGCTCAATTTCTATGTCTGAAGGATCCCGTCTCGAATAGTCGGAATCTTCGTTCGTGTGTCTGAAGGAGCCAATCTTGAATGGAAAGAAACTTTCATTCGTATATCTGATCCAATTTCTAATGGACCGAATCTTTTTTCGTTATTTCTGTTCGATCTCATTTCGAATGGACGGAATCTTCCTTCGTATGTCTGATCCCATCTCAAATTTCGTTCGTATCTCAGAAAAAGTCTGTCTCGAATAGATGTAACCTTGATTCCTTTATCTGAGCGATCCCATTTTGAATGGACGGAACCTTCATTCGTAAGTCTGAAGTTTCCCATCTCGATTGGACCTAACCTTCGTTCGTATGTTGGAAGTATCACGTATCAGTTGGACTGAACCTTCGTTCGGATGTCGGAAGTATTGCATCTTTAGGAGACGTAAACTTAATTTGTATGACTGAAGGATCACATTTCGAGCTGACGTAACCTTTGTTCGTAGATCTGATGGATCCCACCTCATTTCGTTGATGTTTGAAGGATCACATCTCGAATAGAGGTAATATTCGTATGTCGGAAGGATCGCGTGTTGAATGGACGTAATCTTCGCTCGTATGTGTGACGGATTGCGTGTCAAATACATGTAACTTTTTGTACATCTTAAGTGAAGTAAATAGACAAGGACAGTGGATGTGGGTTTTTTAATACTTTTATTTAGGCAAGAAGCTGCCAGTACCAAAATGGCTACTATCCCTCCCCGGAAGTCCTCTTTTCCCCTTTCCTAAACTTCATCGGGGAAAGTTCTCGGTGTAGGGGAGATAACTTTGACTGCAACACAACTCCTATATTTTAATTTGTGTTTCCGACTCGTCTCCCTGGTATATTGACGACGAAGTCAGCATATTTTACGGGTAGTGTAGTGTTCCGCTAATTATGTCCACCTCTCTCTCTCTCTCTCTCGTTTGTTGTGTGTTGGTATTGGGTGGTCTTGATATGGGGGTAGTTGCAGTTTTGTTGCAAGAGGAATGATCCCGACCAAATGGAGCAGTGTATGGGCTAGCAGTGTTATTAAAAGTAGGGTTATTGTTTAGGGGGTGATATTTGTGTCTGGACTGGGTGGGGGTAGGGGTGATATCTTTGGGAGTGTTGATAGGGTTTGTATAATTTTATGTCATTGATGTGTCTGAAGATGGTGTGCATGTTATAGTAGTCGTTGTCTGCAACTAGTTCATAGCGGCTACCTTGTACATCAGTTATGTGTGGTGTTGGGTCAAATTGGGATACAAATTTATTTGTTTTTGATGATCGCTTCATCAAAACTTTGTCTCCCTGGATTATCTTGGGGTATTTTCGCCAACGGAAAGCATTAATCTTAGCATTGGCGACCTTTGTCCTGTGGCTCTCGCAGTTTTTCCTTCCTGGATTTGGTTTTCAGTGGGGTTCGGTTGTTGAGGAAAATTTGTCCGGTAGCCACCTCCAAGCATCATATATTCAGGTGTCAATCCAGGGGCAGGGTTTGGAGTAGAACGGCAGTCATGGAGAAGCTCATCAATGATTTCCTGGATTGGAAGTCGTTTTTCAAGTCCGATTTGGATTACTTTTTTTGTGGTTTCATGAAGCATTCAGCTTCATTTCCCTGTGGGTGATAGGGGTATGATGCTTTGATTCTTATTCCTCGTTTTATGGATCAGTCATGGCATTCTTGTCCATTGAATGGTGGTCCATTGTCGCATTTATGACATTCTGGGTTGCCAAAGTTCTTGTATATTTCTCCCATTGCAGGGAGGACATATTGGGCCCCGGTTGAGCGGACAATTTTTGCATCAGGAAATCGACTGAGGTTGCAGCGTACCACCAGTATGTGTCTTTGGTCTGAGAGGGGGGGCCAAACAAGTCGATTGAATTGGGGTGGATGTAAGAGGTGCTTTTATTGGTGTTGCTGTTATTTAGCATTCATGGCAGTTTTCCACCTGTTGTTTTGTGGCATTATCCATCCCGGGAAACCAGAAATGTCCTCTTAGGCGGAGCTTGATAGCATCCTGTCCTGGGTGTGATCCCTCATGGGCTAGGGAGATGGCTTCCTGCTGTAGGCTCTTTGGAAGGAGCATTTGGTCACCTTTGTGGATGACGTCATTTTCAATTGACTGCTCGCTTAAGAGTCTGTAATATCCTCGTAGAGTGGGGTCATTGTGTGGGGGCTGGTTGATAGCTATAAAGTGACATAGTCACGTTAGATTTGTGTCGTTGAGTTGTGCTTCACGTAAGTGTTCTCTGGTGATAGCAGTTGAAAAGAGAGGTGTGTTGTGTAATAGAAACAGTAGTTTTTGGTGATCCTTTGTTTCTTCGGCAATACGTTGAGGTAGCTTGTGTAGTGTTATTGCATGTCGGCTTATGAAGTCCGCCGGGTTTTCTTTCCCTTTTTTCCATACGACACAGTGGTTGATGTCTTGGTGACGTAGGAGGATTCTTTCAATTGTAGATGATGGTTTACTTTTGGATCTCCAGAGTGATTGGAGTGGTTGTTGGTCAGTGACCACAGTAACTTGTGGGCCACCAGTTAGGATATGGCGGAATAGGCGGAGACCAAAATCAATAGCTGTTGCCTCCAGGTCTAACTGAGAGTAGTTTTTTTTCCGGCGGCTGTGGTGGTTCGTGATGCGAGTGCGACAGCTTTTGTTTGTTCTATGGACTGGCCTTGAGCAAGGATTGCGCAGAAACCTGTGAAGTGAGCGTCGATAAAGATGAAGGTATTTTTGTTTGTGTTGTAGTGTCTGAGGAGCACATCAGTGGTTAATGTGTCTTTTATATTTTGAAACTCTTTTCACGGATTTCTGTCCATTTGAAAACAGCATTCTATTTTATCAGTTCACGTAGGTTTACTGTGGCGGCAGCAAGATCAGGGATGAAGGTGCCATTCGATCTGATCATACAAAGAAAGGATCGCAGTTCATCTTTGAATGTTGGTCTCCCAGCTTCTTGTACTGCTTGGACTTTATTTGGGTCTGGTTTTATCTTATTCTTGTCGACTTTAAATCCCCGGAAAGGGATTTCTGGCAGACCAAGGATGCATTTGCTGGGGCTGACTGTTAGTCCTGCTTTTTCAAGAGCTGTAATGACTACTTCTAGCGTTTGGTAGTGTGTTTCCTTGTCAGTTGTTGCTACTACAATGTCGTCTTGGATGACTGCAGCGTTTGGAATGTTGGCGATGATGGGGCGGAGCCGGGAGTTGAGCTCACCTGATGTTGGTAGAGTTCCCATGGTGAGTCTTTTATACCGCATTAAGTGGTCTCCAGCACGGAATACAGTCAGGATTCGGGAATCTTCTGATAGCTCAAGCTGATGGAAGGCCGTTTTCAGGTCTAGTTTACTGAATATAGATTTTCCAGGAAACATGGGCATGATGTCATCGTCCCTGGGGATAGGGAGGCGAGTGTCTTGTAGTGCTTTGTTGAGATTCCTTAGATCTACTGTGACTCGCATGCAACCATCTGCTTTTGGTACGAGTACTGGGTTGGATAGCCATGTTACTGGCCCATGGTGTAGTTTGATGACATCATCTGATTCCATTTTACGGATTGCATCATCAAATGTGTCCTTTAAAATGGTATGGGGTGGGTCTTGGGGGTTGTATGATAGGTGATGCATTTGGCTTTGCGTGCAGTTAGATGGGTTCAGGCTTCATCTTTCCTAAACTGTGGAATACTGATGTGTGTTGTGTGATGATGCGGGCAATGGGAGGTCTAACAGATTTTATTAGTTCTGTAGCATCATTGGTTGACGCCGCTTTCGTTGCCATAGAGTTGACAAGGCTTCCTTTTATCTCCATACTGGGTGTATTGAAGGTGATTATACCCAGTGATTCTGCTAGGTTGCATAACACCAAGTTGATGGTTTTTTTTCCGACAGGTCATCGTCATCAACAACAATCCACATTGATTTACATTTTTTGTCTTTTTAGTGTGTATGTGCTGTGAATTCACCTTTGGAGGTGATCAGTTTACTACCATACGGTTGAAGTTGGATGTGTGTTTTTGTGAGACGTCTAATCTTATCAGGTATTTGGCTTTCCAGGATTACATTAGCTTCCGCACCTGTGCCAATCATGGCACGGATCTGGCATCCTTCAAGTGTGATGTTGGTGAAATTTGATTTTTTTTTGTTGTGTGTGTGTCTTTTACTGTGGTAGCACCAATTACTGTTAATGTGGAGAGATCCTTGTGATGTGTTAGGCATACCGAGGAGAAGTGGTTTTTTCCTGCCACAAATGTCGCAGAATTTGCCTTATGCTCGACATGTCGGTCCACGATCATATTTTGGGTCGCCACAGCCGAAGCATCGCCTTTTGGATGTTGTTTCTAACTGTCGAATTTTTTTTTTTTTTTTCGTTGGCTGCGTAAAGAGTATTTTCCCCCTTTTTTGCCGATTTTATTTATTGAAATTTCCTAGCTGTCGGATTTCGGTAAGGCCAGCTGTAAGTGCAGTGGTTTCTTTATCAGCGTCTAGTTTTCTGACAGTTTCTTCAGTGGCTTCGATTTTACGGGCTTGGGTAATGAAGGCGTCGAGCTCATGTTCCCTTTCTAGGGCATCTTCTCTGATACTTCTGAAAGAGGTACCTATTATTATTTGATCATGTATCAGAGTTTTATGTATTTTCTCTTTTTCTGTACTGTAGGGGTTAGTACATTTAAAGAAGCATTTGTCGGCATGTTGTCTTACCTTATTATTAAAGGAGTCGATTTTCTCTCCGGGCTCTTGGCGGAGATCATGAAACTGATAATGGAGTAGTACCTGGTTCTGTGTAGGCCTGTATCTGTTGCAGAGTCTTTGCACCATAGTATTAAAATCCGCTTGTTTGAGTTGTCCTGGTTGAATTCGCTTTTTAGGACCGTTTTTAGCCGCTCCCCTTAGAAAACACACATTCTGAAAACTTTGGCTTTATGTTGCTGTTGGACGAGTTCAGAAGCATCTTCTTTGAGTTCTCCGATACAAGCAACATCGTAAGACATTTCACAGGCTTCGATGTCGTCGTTAAAAGCCTGATAAGCGTTCCCCTCCGGTAAGTTTGGGTCGAAAACATCCGGAAAAGTAGATTTCGAGAAAGGCATTGGGGGGGGGGCTTCTTGTTGTTGTATGGTTCTTGTCACTTCGTTGTCAGTTAAAGTAAATAGACAAGGACAGCTGATGTGTTTTTTTAAAACTTTTATTTAGGCAAGAAGCTGCCAGTACCAAAATGGCTACTGTCCCTCTCCGGAAATCCCCTTATTCCCTTTCCCCAACTTCCTTGGGGAAAGCTCTCTGTTTAGGGGAGATAACTTTGACTGCAACACTAAGGACCCCCCGCCAAAAAAAAAACCAAAAAAAAAACATAACGTTCGTTCATAAGTCTGAAGGATGCTACTTCGAATGGACGGAACCTTCATTTGTATGTCAGATCCCATCATGAATGGATGCATCCTTCGTTCGTATGTCCGAAGAATCACATTTTAAATGGATGTAACCTTCTTTTATATGTCTGAAGGATTCCATCTCGAATGGACGGAACCTTCGTTCATATGTCTTAAGACTCATTTGTCGAATGGACGTATTTTTCCTTCGTACGTCTGAAGTATCCCATCTCGAATGGATGTAACTTTCGTTCTTGTTATGTTATTGGTTTGTGTTGTGGCGTAAGGTGTTACTTCAATAATAATTTTGGACTCCGACATTAACATATAACGATAAATTTATTTACCAAAGGTACAACTCAGCTTACTTGCGTTAGGGTCTTCTGTAGTGTTGTCATGCTCTTTCTATATGGTCCACGCATGCGTGCCTCGAGGAATTGGACGAGGTTGATCTCTGGTCCAAGGGAGACGACCCATATCGAGTTAGCATATTACAACAGTTATGTCTGAAGAATCGCATTTCGAATGGACGTAAACTTCGTTCATATCTTTAAGGGATCCCATCTCAAATAGATGCAAGCGTTAGTCGCATGTCTTGAAGACTGCACTGCGTATGGAAAAAACTTTTCTTTATATCATTGATGGTTTTCAACTCTATAGGACATATCCTTTTTACGCATCTATAAATGATCGCTACTAAAAAAGAATCAGCTAACGGTTTTATCTCTGAATATTGCCCATCGAAAGACCTAATATTTTTCCTATCTCAGTAAGATCGCAATTCTAAAGAGTTAATCTTTGTTCTGTATAGTTGGTCGTATCTGTGATGTGTTCCCAACGTAGCAGTAGATCAATCTGGACAGTTTATATGCGTCTCCCACCTACTCCGCCGAGACCCATTTGCATGTCTTGTGCAGCTGTGGCCAACGGTGCTCTTGTTCGGACATCCCCGATTACTGCTCTTCCATTCCTTCACATGTTCCTATTTCTGAAAGATCGAAAATCCAAAGACATAACCTTTGTAACTATCTCTGAAAGATCGCAACCCGAAATAATGTAACCATTTTTTGTTTTTCTGAACGATCACAACTCAGATCTACGTAAACTTTGTTCGTATCTCTGAAAGACCGTAACGAGAAAGGTGGTGTAATGGTTATCGTCGTAGGAAATGGACACGGCGACACGAGTTCAATTCCTGGACGAGACTGATCGCATTTCACATAGCACTAATACCCTTGGGAAAGGTATGAATCCAATTCTTCTCCCTCCAGCTATGGGTAAATAGTAGGGCAGACTGTGTTCTTCAGCCTAGGTGAGGCAACTAGTCTAGGGGAAGGAAAACTCTGAATTGAAACCTGTTAAACTCCGCTTAAAAATTGACCGAGCGGAGGGGTTGGTAAATATGGTAACGAGAAAGGAGATAACCTTCATTTATCTTTGAAGTATCGCAATTCGAAAGGACCTTACCTTCACAAATCAAAAGACGGAGTCTTCGTTGGTATTTCGGAAAAATCGTTAATCGATAGGATTTCACATTTGTCCCTAGGACTGATGTATCGCACCTCGAAAGGACGTCAACTTCATTCTATTCTCTGAACGATCGCAACTTTAAAAGACGTAGGCTTTGTTTGTTATTTCCGTTCGTATCCCTGAAAGTTCGTAACTTAAAAGGACGTAGTTTATATTCTTATCTCTGAAAGATCCTATCTTGAAAGAAATTAACTTTCCTTCGTATTTCTGAAAGATCCTAACTTTGAAGAAATTAATCTTCCTTCGTATCTTTGAAAGATCCTAACTTTGAAGAAATTAAGTTTCCTTAACTTTCCTTCATATCTCTGAAAGATCCTATCTTGGAAGAAATTAACCTTCCTTCGTATTTCTGAAAGATTCTAACTTTGAAGAAATTAACCTTCCTTCGTATCTCTGAAAGATCCTATCTTGGAAGAAATTAACCTTCTTTCGTATCTTCGAAAGATCCTAACTTTGAAGAAATTAACTTTCCTTAACTTTCCTTCGTATCTCTGAAAGATCCTAACTTGGAAGAAATTAACCATCCTTCGTATTTCTGAAAGATCCTAACTTGAACGGATGTAACGTTCGTTTATATCTCTGAAATTTCTTCGTTTGAAAATACGTGTAACCCTCATTCCTATCCGTGAATATTCGTAACTTATTGGAACGTAACATTCTCTCGTACCTTGAAAATTTCGTTAATTGAAGGAATGTAAGTCGAACATTGGGTGCAATTGAAATGGTACAATACAAATTACCTGATTGAAGACAATTATCGATAACAACCAATATCGAATGTATGAAACACAATTTTCCTATTTCTTAACATGAAAGACGCTATTTTTTTGGCCTCTCTTTTGAAAACTTTCTCAAAAACTTACACTCTGACTCACAGGTCACGTCTTTTTTTTTCAACTTACTTCTAAGAATTTTATGTCCTGGTTATGAAATTAAACTATCTGATAGTGAGTCTTCAGTTCTGGATTCTTTGGGGATTGTGAAGTACCTCTTCATTGACATTACTCCACGGTCCACTCTGACACGTGATGGTAGTAACTGTCAATATCTCATCGATGGACCCAAATTGATCTGTTTGAAAATTATTGGTGTTAAATAAAAATATTGATACCCTATAATCGTGTGCAAATTATTTGTTCGTGGATCATTCAGTAAATAAGGTGAATTTTGACTAAGCCATTGGCAATAGGATGCATCGTTTACAGTTGCACCTTTTTTAAGGAAATCAATAATGATGG
Source organism: Sepioteuthis lessoniana (assembly GCA_963585895.1). NCBI lineage: Eukaryota > Metazoa > Mollusca > Cephalopoda > Myopsida > Loliginidae > Sepioteuthis > Sepioteuthis lessoniana. The sequence goes on from OY757918.1 coordinate 96,687,042, forward strand.
GTCCTATATATCCTAGAAGACAGTAAGCATCACCTTCTTTACTGACTGCTTCACCCAGAACTTTTTCTTTATCGGAGAGTCAGCGAGTTTCCACTCCATGGACTGTCTTTTCGACTCAGACTGTAAGTGGTAAACAATTTGTAAACACTTTTAAAAACTAAAACATGCTTCTCCGAACGTATCACACATTCTTCTTTACATTTCACATAGTTTGCACTTATCAGCCAGCAAAAATTTGATGACAGACCTCTATTGAAGGTTGGAGCACTCTGTTTAATTTGCCGCCATTTTGAATATTTTTGCGAGATTTATAAAATTTTTGCTATGAAACAATTCCGAACAATGTAGAATATACGTTTTTTGAAAAAATTCTGAAAAAATATGTATTTTGCTTTTTTCAAAAAAATTCTCTCGTTAAGAAATACAGTAAAGTTGGCGACCGTAGTCGAGGGCAACCAGAAAGCTTCCTTTTCAATAGCTACTACACCGAGGTGTAGGGGAGGGCGCTACTTCTTTCCTTGGATTGCTCCACTTTACCTTTGATACGTACCTTTTATTGCTAAGTCTTAAGCAAGGAAGTATCAAGTACCATTTTTAAAGACTTTAGTATGACTCGACTTGGAATTGAACCCAGGTCTCCCGGACCATTGGCGAACACCTTACTCACCAGACCACTAAGCCATTAAAAATAGGAACTTTAAATTGTCTGCTAAATATTATTATAATTAGTTACTTGAAACCAAATAATTACTTGCAAATTAGGAATAGGAATGGGAACACCTGAAGCCATAAAACTGTGTGCAAATAAATAATTATTATTAAATAGAATGCGTAACTTTTAATTATACAATTGTGTGAAGAAGAACAGTTACATTATTTAACCCATAACTGCGGAGGATAAGGGGGCTCTTACTTTTCCTTGGGGTATTAGACTGAAAGTGTACGTAATAGCGCGACTGGAGTTCGAACTCACTTAGTTCGAGGCCACAATCCTGCACGTTAGCCATTATGCCACGTGTACAAATTATTTCTATTATATAGGAATACTTTATATTATATAACTGCGCGCAAACAAATCACTACTTGATTTGATTGATTGATTTTAACGGCATGTCAACTAGAATCTGATATGAATACTTTAAACTATACAATATCCAGACTGCGCATAGGTTACTCAAGGATTACACATTCCTACTTGCTTAATGAAGAACAGCAACCAACGTGCCATGCATGTCAGACTGTATACACAAGAGGTGCACGTGGTGTAATGGTTATCGTCGTAAGAAATGGACACGGCGACATGAGTTCAATTCCTGGACGAGGCTGATTGCAACTCGTCTAGGTTTGTTTTTGTTTCATCGTTGAGGTGAATGATACACAAAGAAAAAATATATATAATATATATATTTATTAAGCACTAGTATCTGGTGCTAACAGATACATACAAAAAGGACACAGTACAATAAGTTAAAAAAAATTAACAAGAGAATTTACAAGATATTGAGGAGGGTCAAACGCTGTATGACCAACGAGTCAGACCAGTCCAAATATTAATCAGCCAATTAAATCAATGGCTCATTGGCCTACTGGGTAGAATATTCGCCAATGGTCCGGGAGACCTTGGTTCAATCCCAGGTTACGTCATACCAAAGACTTTTAAAATGGTACTTGATACCTAGTTGCTTAACACTCAGCAAAAATAAGGTTCGTATCAAGGGTAAAGTGGAGCAATCCTGGGAAAGGAGTAGCGCCCTCCCCTACACTTCGGTGTAGTAGCTATTGACAAGGGAGCCTTCGGGTCGCCCTCGACTACGATCGCCAACAAATTAGTCGCACGCCCCATCAAACGGGCGAGTGTGGCACAAAGCCTGTTTTAAGGTGGGTCCAGGCGCAGGGCCGTAGCTCAGACACGCCCGGCATTCCCTAAAATGCCTCGGTCCCCGTCGCCAGGCGCTAAACCTAGCCCCTCCAATGAGGGTTACAACCTTGGGGGATGGCGCTCTGAGCCTCAAGGAATGTCAGTCTTGGCCGCGTGACGCAAATGCTAAGCCTCCCCGTCACTCGCGCCAAGCTGCCTCGGCTGACTACTATATTCAGAGACGTGACACACCCGACCAGATCCGTGCCGCTAAAACCACGGTCGACCGAAGTGTGCCCATCTACTGAATCTAGCTTTTTAGATTAACAGTATTTGTCGCACGACTCGCCAAACGAGGCCTTTTTAAGGTGGGTTCGGGTGCAGGGCCGTAGCTAAGACACGCCCTGTATCCCCAAAAATGCCTCTGGCCTCGTTGGCATTCCCCTAAAAAGTGGCGCCTCGGGCGCCAGGTGATAAACCTAGCCTCTCCGAGGAGGGTTAGAACCTGGGGCAACGGACCTTGAGGCCCAAGGTATGTGCAGAGACATGACACACCTGACCAGACCCGTGCCGCTAATACCACGGCCAGCCGAAGCGTGCCCCATCGACTGAATCCAGCTTTTTAGATAAAGTAATTTACAAAACTCTTTACTTCGATGTGGCACAAGGCTGAATGAATGAGGCGCCCAATGAGACTCGAACTCACTCGTGTAGGTTTGCTAGTCTAGCTTGCTAACCGTTACACTACTAGAGGTACCCAAGCTTTTTAGATAAATCCTCGAAGTCTTTAATCGTAGGCTCTTTATGGCTACGAGCCAGTCCATCTGGTAGAGTGCCGAAGGGGTGTTTTTTTTCCCTAGAGATTTGGAAATCGCGTACATTGTATGATATTTGTCGCTGCCTCCCACCAGACAGGACTCAACACAAGGTCAATGACCCGAAGGCCGATTAAATCGCGTACATTGTATGATATTTGTCGCTGCCTCCCACCAGACAGGACTCAACACAAGGTCAATGACCCGAAGGCCGATTAAATCGCGTACATTGCATGTTCATATTTATATTTTTTGTGTAGTTGTTTCTTAAAAGTTTTTTTTCACAGTTATATATATCAAGTATTCCTATCTAATACAAATAATTCATACACTGTTGTATAATTTAAACTATTCCTTTTTAATACTAATAATGTATGCATAGATATATGACTTCAAGTAATTATTCAAATTTAATAATAATCATTTCTTGACATACTGTTATATGGTTTCAAGTTTCTAATAATAATCCTTTATAAACAATGATAACTTCAAATAACTTTTCTTAATGCAAAGATCTATTTGATACATAAAGGTACTACCACTCCAGGTCAGAGTGAACCTGGGAGTAATGGAAATGAAAGGGTGCTCCACACTCCCCAGATCTCCCGAACTGGAGTTTCACCATCAGATGCAGTTTAGCGTCATATTCAGGACATCTTATCCCCTGCAGGGGATACAATCAGTATATTCTAAGCCCCGCCGACCGTGCAATAAATGGTTATAGGCAAATGAAAATGCAATTGAACATATAGTTATGATTATTATCAAACATTTAGAATTGAATTAAGTTTTGGTTTTAAATTATCCATAACGATTTGATATGCAGTTAAACAAAATTAAGATTATAATTTTGGAAGTTAAAATAGAAACTCGGTGAGGGGGCGTCCTTGATGTCGGGAAATCCTGTATTTTTTTAAAATAAAAAATGCATTTCTTCCTGAGTGCGTATAGAATTTATTCATTGCGACCTTGAGTTCAATTCAATTTTACTGTTGCTTTTCGGCCTTGGGTGGTAGAAATTTGATCGATAAACACATTCACTTTATGCTGCTGTGAAATTTTTCAGGATTAAGAAAAAAAATGCAGTAAATATTCATAGTAAAACCCTCCCCTGCTTAGTAATCGAGTCTTACGACCCAAAAGTTGAATTACTTTTTAAAAATGAATAAATGCACCATTACTCAGAACTATCTCAAGCATAGTCGACGGGACTTGAATACGCTTCGTTTCTCCTGTAGAGGTGTAAGACCACCCCCCACAAAAGGAGTGTCCTGATATGACGCTAAACTGCATCTGATAGTGAGGCTCCAGTTCTGGAGATCTCGGAAAGTGCGGAGTACGCCTTAACCTACTATTTCTATCAGATCTACTCTTACCCGGAGTGGTAGAGTTAAATAAGTGTAGATTATTTTTAAAAAATGAAACTGTTGTACCGAGAGAGGGAGAGAGAGATGTCATGTCTATCTGAAGTCAACTAACTTTGTTGGACATGTTATAAACCCTGGGATCAGTAAAGAGCTTGGCTCTCTTTTGTGGATTTTAAAGTCATGTGACTTTGAATTTTGAAGTTAGAGTTAGATTTTAAGTCTCTGGAACCATCGAAATTAACAGACAAGCAAAAATTGTGCAGTCATAATTTCCTTCGACATTTAAAGAGCTAGCACCTGATACCGTACAATATTTAACGTAGAAGAAGAAGTTAAAAGTTAAATTGAAGAATTTATACACACAAAAGATGGTTTTGTATCAGTTCTTCCAAGTCTGAAGAAGATAGGACAGAGAAAGAATATCTCAGTGAATAAGATGGAACAGCGAAGATACCCGTCCGAAGAATAAGATTAAGATGGCCAAACAACTATACATCAGAAATACCTGTTAAGGTCCCATCTATGAGTCGGGAGAATTCTTGAGGCGTAGAGGCCAAAATGCTGGACTGCGACATCACCAGAAGCGAGTTCGAACTCTAGTCGCGCCATTGTAATCTTTTTGGGGACTAATACCCTTGATAAAGGTATGAACCCCTAATCTCCCCCAGCTATGGGTTCAATAGTACCGCAACTATTTCTCTACAACGATAACTCTGGCATTAAATAACCCACAAAGGTTGATATGTCATCAAAAAAACAAACAAAAACATTTAAGAGTCTGTTTTACATATTTACATAGTTCTAGTATTTCAAGGTAAAAAAAACAACCTTTCTTTAAAATTATTCTACTTGTTCAGCAAGTTTTTGGCTTATTGCAGCCCAGTTAGCCGGGGCTGTAGAATATATCCTCTACAATCTCTGCAGAGGGGTAAGACCCACTTCTAACGAGTGTCTTGTATTTGACATTAAACCATCTGATGGCTAGGCTCCAGCCTTGGAGATTTGGGAAATGCGGAGTACCCCTTCATTGCCATGGCTTCCAGGTCCACTTTGACCAGGAGTGGTAGCACCTGATAGGGTCCTATTTATGGATAAAATAGAACAAACTGTGTGCAAACAAATTACTGTTAAATCGTGTCTGTTATATAGCGATACTTGAAAACATTTAACTGTGTACAAAAAGAAGATCAGGCTCGTTGAACTATGTTATCTGCAAAATGTTTTTACAAATCATATATAGATTTAATATATATGTATAAAGAGGATTTGGCATTAAATAACCTACAATGGTTGATATGCCATAAAACCTATCCCAAGCCAAATCATATATATTTAATATATATCTATAAAGAGGATTTGGCATTAAATAACCTATACTGGTTGATATGCCGTAAACCAAAACAAATCCTATTTAATATATATGTATAAAGAGGGTCATTAAATAACCTACAATGGTTGATATGCCATAAAACCAACCAAATCATATATATTTAAAACCAACCAAATCATATATATTTAATATATATGTATAAAGAGGATTTGTCATTAAATAACCTACAATGGTTGATATGCCATAAAACCCAACACAACCAAATCATATATATTTAATATATATGTATGAAGAGGATTTTTGTTTATAAAATGTGTTGTATTGGAAGTAGCAATGTGAGATACATAAGGTACAAATCTTAATCAATTTAGAGATAGGTAGAGGAAATGTGGTATTAGATTTTCGAAGGTAATTATGCAGGCGTTCAATGCATTTATCAACTGGTATATTAGTGCATAAGGATTTGATGTCTAGACTAGCTAAATATTTGTTGTGCATATCAATGTCAGTTAGTTTGTTGAGCAGTGATCCCGAATTTTTTAGGTGTGCGTTACTGATGGTACCTAATAGAGGGGATAATAATTTGGCTAGAAGTTTAGCGATATTATGGGGGGGGCAGATCCTATACCAGAAATGATGGGTCTTAGAGGAATGTCAGGTTTGTGGGTTTTAGGAAGACCGTAAACTTTAGGGATTATGGGGTGGTAATTGATTAATGAGGACCATAGATTGATCTTCATTGAAGATTAGTTTTTTGTAGGATTTGTTAAAGTCGTAAATATTTGTAATTGTTTGTAAGGGTATCTGTTCATAAGTGTTGTTATCATCAAGTAGATCCATAAGTTTTTGGTTATAGACCGTGGAATCAATAATAACAACACCTCCACCTTTGTCAGAAGGTGAAATAACGATGTTGAGGTTAGAAGAGAGAAATCTGTTGGGTAGGGTCAGTTCATCAGAATGACAATTAGTTGAAGCGGCGATAATACCTTGTAAGAATCCCTTGTGGAAGTCAGAGTCATGATGCTTGTAGTTAGTGTTAATTACACTGATTTACAAAGAAATTGAGGCAATCACAAAATAGCCGTTTTTACCTAATTTGAGGGTGCTGAATTCAAATTTGAAATCCGTTTTTAATCATCACCTCTAGTTTTTTAGATATGCATAGTGTGCATTTTGTGCATATACGGTACATAAAGGCGTATATGAATTTAGGGTTAATTCTAATATTGTGAGACTTATGGCTTATTTTTTAGTTATTATGCACTAAATGTAAGTGATAGCATTACATTATATATATATATATATGTATATATATATATAGTTATATATCAAGACGGATTATGACAGTTAAGGTAGCAGGTCTCAATCCACACTCTGGCAATCATTGGAAGAGGTTGTCTCGCAGGCGGCGCAGGAGGTTGATGTCCCTCAACCATCGTGTTACACATTTTTTGGGTTACTAAATATTAGTATTACATTTTCAAATGCACATTTACTTTTACCTTGTTATATTTTCAGATTCTCCAATGGCTTCAAGCACGTCAAAATGTCGAGGATGCCTCAACAAGGCCAATTCTTTCTGCTACGTGTGTGGGGACTTCACAACAGTTGCACAGCGTCGAACCATCACTTCCCTCCTCAGAACCGCCTACTTTCACAATTTTGACTGTAAAATTGGTGATCAGGACAAGTCTTGGGCTCCACACATCTGTTGTAAACCCTGCTACAATGGATTAACTGCATGGTTTAATGGCAAGAAAACGGCTTTCAACTTTGCAGTCTCGATGGTTTGGAGAGAGCCGCGAAACCACGCAGATGATTGTTATTTTTGCTTAACTAATATAACTGGTTTCAATGCATCTTCAAGGAAAAAGATCAAATATCCCAACCTTCGATCTGCTATGAGACCCGTTCCCCATTCAGATGATCTTCCTGTACCCACACCTCCTGTAAATAAGGATCTTCTTTCCTCATCAGATGAAGAAATGCCTTCAAGGGAGGATTCTGCCGAGTTAATATCTTTGGAAGATATTGAGTCTACATATTCAGCAATGAGCCACACTGGATCACGCAAGAAGACCTGAATGATCTTGCTCGTGATTTGTATCTGTCAAAACAGCAGTCAGAGCTCTTGGCTTCTCGGCTTAAAGAGTGGAACCTAGTCCAGAAAGATGTAAGGATCACCAGTTTCAGGAACCGGAACAAAGACCTTGCTTCCTTTTTCGACATAGAAAACAAGTTGTGCTACTGCACAACCATACCTGGCTTGTTTACGTCCCTTGGTTTGCCACATAATCCTTCAGACTGGCGTCTTTTCATAGACTCTTTCAAGCGAAGTCTCAAGGGTGTTCTTCTGCATAACGGGAATAAATATCCCAGCATTCCCATTGCACACTCTGTCCATCTAAAGGAGTCCTATGACAATATGGAGCTTATTTTAGAAGCTATTAGGTACAGCGAGTACCAATGGAGTCTGTGTGGGGACCTCAAGGTCATTGGTCTTCTTATGGGTATGCAAGCGGACTTCACAAAGTACTGTTGTTTTCTCTGTCTCTGGGATAGTCGAGCTGTATCCCAGCATTACAAGCAGAAAGACTGGGGTTCTAGAAGCACTTTTGTTCTTGGCGAACACAGCCTCATGGAGAATCCTCTGGTGGACATGAATAAGGTGCTTCTTCCTCCTCTTCTCATCAAGCTTGGTTTGATGAAGAATTTCGTGAAGGCGTTGCACAAAAATGGTGCTGCCTTCCAACACTTGTCTACTGTGTTCCCAGGTCTTAGTGCTGCTAAGCTCAAAGAGGGTATCTTTGTCGGACCTCAGATCCGAGAAATGCTGAAGGATACTGATTTTGAGGAACTTCTTAACTTAAAGGAACTGAGAGCATGGGAAGCATTCAAGTCAGTCTGTAGTGGCTTCCTTCGTAACACACGCATACCAGATTAACAAGCCTGTATTGAGAAGTTGCTAAAGTCTTACGAGGACATGGGGTGCCGAATGTCACTCAAGATTCATTCTCTCCATTCCCACCTCAACTTCTTCCCGCCAAACCTTAGAGCAGTGAGTGATGAGCATGGAGAAAGATTCCACCAAGATATTACGAAGATGGAGAGCAACTATCAAGGCAAATGGAACCCCGGCATGATGGGAGACTTCTGCTGGATGCTCTTGCGTGACATCCCGGAGGCAAAATACACCAGATCTTCAAAGAAAATACACTTTCACTGTCTGTGGTAATATGAATTATGTATTTGTGTCATCCAAGTATATTGATTCAATCAGTGTTCTTTATCTATCCTGTTGTATCTGTTATAAGCTGCTGCAACTCTTGAAATATGCACATATATTCTCTGTTTATACTAAAATGAGACTATTTAAAAGCCAGAAAACTAGAGGTGATAGAGCAAAACTATTTATAAATTTGAATTCAGCACACCCAAATTAACAAAAAACACCTATCCCCATTCTTGCCTCAAACCAAAAATTTATTTTTGTAAACCAGTGTTATTTTTCCCATATCATAGTTTTTAATACCTGTGACAAATTTTAGTCCGAAGCTAAGGGCTTCGGTTTCAATAGGGCTGATATCTATATATATATATATATATATATATATATATATATATATATATTTCTAGCTACGCGGACATATTAGTGTATTCTTTTCAATAATTCCTGTATATATATTATGTATATATTAAATGTTTCTATATGTGTAAATAAGCTTATCTCGTATTTTCTTCCGTTTATTGAGCGTCAGTATATTACGGATATAATAATGCTAATATCGTTCCTTGGTAAGTGAGGACTTGACTGTATATCTTCCCTACAAACAAGAATCCTAATATGCCTATAAATTTGTGACTAATTTTATCAGTTATTGAATTGTTATACTGGAGAAATATTTGAAAATATCACGTTGCAATTGTGCCCCAATTGCAACGTGAAATTTTGAAATTGTAATCTTAAAATGGCGGGTGGGGGTATAGAAATGCCCGGAGACCCCTGCTGTAAAGTAATGATGTAACATTCCAGTATTTTCGCCCGTTAATAGGTTAATAATTCTTCGGCGCTCTAAAAAGTACCCCTGTGCCATACTAGGCTTATGTTATGTACAGTAGAATACAGCAAGAGCCTTTATGTGGGGTTTTGTACTAACTACACCAATTGAAATTTTAATGGAGCTGTCTTAATACTAGTAAACCCGATCAGTTTCAGACAGAAATTCCACCAGTATCTCACTTTTCATGCTGAAAACGATATACCTAGTCTCGGGTCCTAAATGACAATCTCAGGTCGTTTGTTTGAAATATTGCCTGTACCCTGCCAAGGCTATAGCAGTTCTCATTGACCTGACTCTTTATTTCCTGTGTGAGAAAAACCTACGCAATCACAGCCACTTAAACGAATGAATTCCGCGATAATTTATTTGTTGCTTCCTCTCTTCCAAATTGTCCTCCACATCAAACGTAGGAGCAGACAGGACTTAAAACAATTTAAAAAACGTTTACATTTTTACAGGAATCAAGCACGTGACCTTTATCATTTAAACTGTATGGAATGGTTAAGCAATGTGTCGAGATGTTTGGTCGCTATTTCTACCTTGACCCAGACAAATCTTCGCTGGCTGCTCGTCCGATGATTACCGAACAGAGACAAGTAAAACCATCAACATCTAACTTTGATAGACATTTTGTTTACTGTCTTGTTTTAGAACAGTTTATAAATATTCTAAAATATTTTTGATATCCGGAGTAGAAGTCCTTGTTAAGTGACATGAAAATGTCATCGTGTCACAAAACATTATCGCGACTTTAAATCTAATTTCTAGAATTCTGAACCAATTTAAATAAAAGAAAAAAAAACATACACGGGTGAGTCAAAAATTTTGCAATATTTTAGAAACATGATGCACAATTTAGTAGCTTTGGATACTTTTGCCGAGGTTGTGAAGGTGATGAACCACACTTTACAGTAGAGCTCGCCTGATATTCTCCAAGTGCTACTCTATGGCTCGGAACACGGCCGCGGAATCGACACTTTTAGACCTGTCTGGCTTTGCCTGATCGTCGATGTTTTTGCAACCGAAGCAAAATTTCTTGAATAATCTGGTTACTGTACGGTAATCCACTGCGCCTTCACCTTTCACTGTAGAATACACCGACTGCATCTCTGCAGAGGAGTAAAAACCCCGCCAACGAGTGTCTTGAATATGACATTAAACAATCTGATAGTGAGGCTCAAGTAATGCTGCAGCTTTGGGGAATGTGGAGTACCCCTTCATTGCCATCACTCGCAGGTCCACTCTGGCCCAGAGTGGTAGCACCTGACAGGGTCCTATCCTATGGATCAAATAGAACAGTTTGACATCTCAACTCTGTACAAACAAATGACTTATGCAAAATTGAATTGTTTGAAATAGAACTGTTTTATCATTCAACTGTGAGCAAACAAGCAACCGATGTCAAATTGAATTTTAAACCGATTGCAAACAAATGACTTATACTGAACTGAATTGTTTGAAGTAGAACTGTTTAATCATTTAACTGTGTGTAACCAATGACAAATGATTGATTGAATTGTTAGTAATACATTGTAATACTTGGAATCATTTAACTTAGTTGACTTAAGCTAAATTGAATTGTTAGAAATAGAACTGTTTGATCATTCAACTGTGTATCTACAAAATGTGTTTACTAATCATTAGTTGAATATATATGTATAAACAGGATTTGGCTCTAGTCCCCTTCGAAGTAATCTCCTCCGGCTGCAATGCACTTATTGTACCGTTCCAACAACTTCTGCAAGGTCCCATGAAAGTCCTCTTGTGTGAGCGTGTCAATGACCTTCGTCACAGCCTCTTTCATCTCCTCAATTGTCTCATAACGACAGCCTCTGAGCTTGGGGAATAAGCAAAAGTCACAGGGAGCAAGGTCTGGAGTATAGGGACGGTGAGGAAATGTCTTGATGCCCATCTTTCTCAAATAGTGTGTGACAAGGATGGAGTTGTGGACTGGTGCATTGTCCAGGTGGAAATGCCACTGACCCGATTTCAAGAGTGGTGGCCTCTTCCGACGGAATCTCTTTCTGAACTCCCTTAAAAACCTCAACATAGTAACCCTAACCCAAACCGTTTGGCCAATCAACTCTGGTGTTCTGCCTTCCTTACTCCTTCCACATCTCTCATCATCCCTCATAGACTCCCTGCCTTCCTTGAATCTCTTATGCCACTCAAAAACTGATGCTCGATTCATGCAAGATGCCTCCAAATCAGTCAGAAGCATTCCATACGTTTCTGTGGCATCATTTTTTCCAAGTTTAAAACAGAATTTTATTGCATATCATTCTTCTAAAGTGTCCTCACGTCCAGATTGCATTTTTGTAATTTCACCAGCTGTGACAATCAGACTTTAGTAGGGTGTATTCCTATTGCTGCTGTAGCTGTTCATTTGAACCTGAAATCGTTAAAATTGGTCAGTCATCTCATAAGATGTATAGCAATAACATAGTGAATTTTCAAGAGTCTACGACAATTTTAAATGCCTGTACAAAAAAAAAAAGTCTGGAAACTTATTGAAAACACCACGTATGTTTATGCTCCACTTAAATCAGGACTTTTCAAGCTTCGTACTTTATGCTCTCCTTGTAACTAAGCTTAATTTCTATTCGCCCCCAAGTAAATTAAATATCAAATTACAAAACATAATAAATTCATAAGTGTCTTTTATGACATTTATATGAGAAAAGATTCAACAAACTATGGATGCGAACTCACCTTTAATTCTTGAATTGTTCTTAAACGGGAAGGATCAGGTTAATGGGCGCTGAGGAGTTTGCGAATATTAGGTTGCAGGTTTATAAATTTGAGTCACAATTCACCATTCTCTATGTTCAAAGCCCGAAACCAATGCTAAGAAAACGGTCTCTTCTTCTTCTTCTTCTTCTTCTTCTTCTTCTTCTTCTTCTTCTTCCATATCGAAGCCCAAAGCCGATGCCATGAAAACCGTCACATCATCTTCGAAAAAACTATTCGACATTATTATATACATGTCATTAAAACGTATCGCCAAATGACCATGACCAATAACCTTCCCCTGAAAATAGCCGAACAATATTTTTGTTTCTGTTTTATGAACATCATCTACATACGACTTCGTTCTTGCATATATTGTAATAAATATATTGTTATATGGACTGATAACCTGTTCTCATTTACATTGCTTTCACTTTCGCCATATTGAATTCACTACTCTAACCAAAATGGCTACTAACATCTAAATAATTGGCAACTCCCATAAGAGCAAATTTACATTGATAATAGCACCCTTAGCAACTTCTTTTAGTAACCTTAGATTTGTAACACTGACATAGACAGTTTTATTTAATTAATCTTGTCATGTCTGACTGATAAAAAGTATCTAATAATTGACATGAAAGAAACTTAACTGGCTATTAACGTTGTATTACTATTGTGTTAGTTTTCTTCATCTTTTTTAATGTCTATTTTTAAAACTCTGTGCGTAGATGAATTAATAAGTCTATAAACTTTACACAGTGTTTAGTAACAGAATTTAAATAGTAACATTTTGGTGCTAGTCCATAATAGCATGCCGGTGAATTTCTGCTATTTCCGTAGTATATATATATATATATATATATATATATATATATATATATATATATATATATCTTTTATATGAAGACAAAAATAAAAAAAATTAATTTTCTCGGTATCATTATAAATTTATTTCAGTTTCTTATAAATTCTTGTAAGATTAAATCATATGTTATATATATATATATATATATATATATATATATATAAACTTTCTTCCGATGAGATATTAAAGATTTTAATTAGATGTTTTCATATTGCTTCCGGCGAGAATGGAATTTGAAAAAAAAATCATTATTTTTAATATTTTTTAATTAAAAATAATTTATTTTATCTATTTATAAAATAAGAAAAAATTAATAAAAGCGGAAGATATTATATCTATTATTATTTATATGTATATATATAGTAATTCTTGATATGCGACTTTTAAAAAAAATTATTGATAAAGTTTATATTCTACTTTCAATTGAGACTATTATGCTTAATCAAAAATAAAAATTTAAGGAAGAATAATCAAATTCTGTTTAATATTACATTTACAAAAATATGTAGACAAAACATGACCATATTGCTCAATAAAATATGCATATATATATATATATATATATATATATATATATATATATATATATATATATATTCATCCAAGGAGGAAATCCGAGGGATAGGAGTATCCAATATGAGTGCTAAGTTGTAACGGCAGTTGATATATAATTAATTTGGGATTAGTGATACATCAACACTCAACGTGCAGAATTAAAAAATCCTTTTATATAAAGACAAAAAGAAAAAAAATCACTTTCTTGGTGTCATTATTATTTTTTATATATATACTCCAATTTGCATTAATGAAGAAATGCTGCCCCCCCCCCATATATATATATATATATATATATATATATATATATATTTCTTTAAGAAAAAACAAAACCGGTCACATTAGGATTATAAATTTATTTCCATCCTGTTATGTGTTTTTGATAAAATCAAAATCACGAAAAATAATTAACTGGACTTCTTCAGATGTAATGGATAAAATAAAAACTCCAGTTTAACTGGACCGAATAATACATACATGCATACATACACACACACACACACACACACACACACACACACACACATATATATATATATATATATATATATATATATATATATATATATATGTGTGTGTGTGTGTGTATATATATGTATATATCGTAATGATTTAAGGTTATCACTAACTCACTTGTTGAGTTAATGGTGGACCAAACTTTTCGGTATTATTAGATAGTGCTCAACATCAATGATAAACTTATATATATATATATATATATATATATATATATATATATTACATGGTGGTATCTGTGACTGTCTGTTTCATGGTTCATATATTCACCAGATAGATACTGCGTACCAACGTAGTACTACTACCCTTTCAGGGTAGTAGTAATAGTAAGAGAACCTTGAAATAGAAAGTACTAGTAGTGGTGGTAAGACAAGTGCCCCGAATGCCTTGTTTTTTTCATATTTGTAAATTCACTTCCATTTTGAGTAGAGTGTTCGCCAATGATTCGGCGGACTGGATTTCAGTCCCAGGTCGAGTCATATCAAAGACTCAGAAATGGTACTTGATGCCGCCTTGGTTAAAACTCAGTATTATAAGGTAAAGATCAAGGGTAAAATGGAGCAATCTAGAGAATGTAGTAGCACCCTCCCCAACACCTCAATTTAATAGCTATTGAAAAGGGAGCCTTTGGGTGACCTTCGACTAAGTTTGCCAACAAACATATATATATATATATATATATATATATATATATATATATAATACTTACATTCACCATCCAGATAAACATATGTTTCAGTTACTTGCTGCATTTTTTTACTGAACAGTTACAGTTGGGAGCGTGGAATACCATTTAATTGGCATTACCCCCAGTTCCACTCTGACTTGCTGTGAAAATACCAGTTAGGATCCAACAATGGATTATTATTTGATTTTTGTTTTAAATCATTTGTATCACATAGGAATACTTTATACTATATCACTGTGTGCAAATTATTTGTATTAAGAATTGTTACTTGAAATTCTAATTGCGTGTTAAGGATTATTATCATCCGTCACTTGATGCTATATAACTGTGTGTAATCAAATAATAATTATGATTATATAGAAATAGTTACTTGGAACTATAAAAGTGTGCAAAATTATTATTATTTGATAGAAATACTTGAAACCATATAAATGTGTACAAATTGTTTGTATTGCATAGAAATACTTAGCCCAGTTAGCAGAGACTGTAGAATCTCTGCAGAGGGATAAAACATCCCCTACAATGAGTGTCCTAGATATGACATTAAACAATCTGATGGTGAGGCTCGAGTAATGCTGGAGCTTTGAAGAATGCAGATTACCCTTTCGTAGCCATCGCTCCCAGGTCTGCTCTAACCCGGAGTGGTAGAACCTGATAGGGTCCTATCAATGGGTCAAATTAAACTGTTTGACATTTAAACTGTGTGCAAACAAATGACATGCTAAATTGAATAGTTATAAATATAACTGTTTGATTATTTAACTGTGTGTAAACAAATAACTGTCGTTTAATTAAATTGTTTGTGATACATAGCAACACTTGGAATCATTTAACCGTGTGCAAAAGAATGATCTAAGGCTCGTTTAAAAATGTTATCAACAAAATGTGTTTACAAATCATATATATTCAATATATATATTAATACGAGGATCATTAAATAAGTTTCCAGACTTTTTTCGTATGGGCACTTTTATTGATAATACACACATGAAACTCTAGTCCCCTTCGAAGTAACCTCCTCCGGCTGCAATGCACTTGTACCGTTCCAACAACTTCTGGAAGACCTCATGGAAGTCCTCTTGTGTGAGCGTGTCACACCTCTCATCATCCATCACGGACTCCCTGCCTTCCTTGAATCTCTTATGCCACTCAAAAACTGATGCTCAATTCATGCAAGATGTTCCAAAAGCAGTCTGAAGCATTCCATACGTTTCTGTGCCTTTTTTTTCCAAGTTTAAACAGAATTTTATTGCATATCGTTCTTCTAAATATCCTCACGTCCAGATTGCATTTTTGAAATTCACCAGCTGTGACAATCAGGCTTTAGTTGGGTGTATTCCAATTGCTGCTGTAGCAGTTCACTTGAACCTGAAATAATAAAAATTGGTCAGTCATTTCATAAGATGTATAGCAATAACATAGTGAATTTTTAAGAGTCTACGACAATTTTAAATGCCTGTACAAAAAAGTCTGGAAACTTATTGAAAACACCACGTATGTATTAAGAGGATTTGGCATTAAATAACCAACAATGGTTGATATGCCATAAAAACAAACCGAACCATAAGAATATTTAATATCATTTTGATATCATATAACTGTGTGCAAACAAATAAGTATAGACAAATAAAAAGATGCAATTTAAAAAATATAAGAAAACATTGAAAATATAGTTATGGTTGTAATCAAACATTTAGAAATTAATTTAGTTTGATTTGTTTGGTTTTATGGTATATCAACCTTTGTAGGTTATTTAACGCCAAATCCATTTTTATGTAAATAATCTGTTCTATTGAAAACAGTTCAGTTTAGCATAAGTACACATTTTAATTGTCAAAAACATTTCCATTTCAAACTATTCAAGCAGTTATATGTAATAATTCAGTTAAGTGTAAATACAGTTTTAATGTCGAAAAACAGTTCTATTTCAAATAATTCAGTTTAGCATAAGCACGCAGTTTAAGTGTAAGTACGGTTTAATTGTCAAAAACTTTTCTATTTCAAGCTATTCGTTTACTCAATTCATTTTAGCATAAGTATGCTGTTAGTTCTATTTAACCCATAGATAGGGCCCTATCAGGTGCTACCACTCCGGGCCAGAGTGGACCTGGGAGCAATGGCAATGAAGGGGTACTCCACATTCCCCAAAGCTCCAGCACTGCTGGAACCTCACCATCAGATTGTTTAGTGTCGTATCCAGGACACTCGTTAGGGGGGTCTTACCCCTCTGCAGAGGTGCAGTCAGTGTATTCTACAGCCCCAGCTGACTGGGCAAGAAATTAATTTAATTTTGGCCTTAAATAACCCATAATCAACTAAATCAATCCACACCTTCTTAGTGGTTGGGAGTGGAGAATGATAAAAGAAACATGGCCAG
This sequence comes from Sepioteuthis lessoniana, assembly GCA_963585895.1. Taxonomy (NCBI): domain Eukaryota; kingdom Metazoa; phylum Mollusca; class Cephalopoda; order Myopsida; family Loliginidae; genus Sepioteuthis; species Sepioteuthis lessoniana. Next base: position 96,704,210 of record OY757918.1, read on the forward strand.
TGGCTGAATTGTTCCCTATTGAAGAAATGGTCACACCAGTTTGTTTGTTTGTTTGGGTTTTATGGCATATCAACCCTTGTAGGTTATCAAATGCCAAATCCATTTTTTCATACAAATAAACAGTTCCATTTCAAACAATTCTGTTAACACAAGTACACAGTTTAATTGTCGAAAACATTTCTATTTCAAACTATTCAGTTTAGTCAAACTTCTATTTCAAACGAATCATTTTAGTATAAGTATAGTTTTTGTCCACACACAATTAAATATCAAAACAGTTCTATTTCAAACAATTCAGTTTAGCATATCAAAAGTTCTATTTCAAGCTGTTCAGTTTAGCATAATTGAGCATTTTAGTTATATTTGACGCAAAGATAGGACGCTATCAGGTGCTACCAATCCAGGCAAGAGTGGACCTTTGAGCGATGGCTACGAAAGGGTAATCAGCATTCCCCAAAGCTCCAGCATTACACGAGCCTCACCATCAGATTGTTTAATGTCATATCCAGGACACTCTTAGAACATCCCCAGTGGAGAGCCTTTATTCTGAAGCCTACGAACCACCTCTAAAACCTAGATTCACAAAATTAGGTCTACAATCCTACAGTAAACTGAAATCACTACCATCCAATCCGGCTTATGACTGCACTTTTAATCCCAAACAGCAAAACCGATTTGAGCAGAGAGAAAAGACCATAAAAACTTTTAGTCTTCGCATGAAACACATACTGGAAGACACAGATATTTCATTCACAAACATTCATGATACCATACAACTAAGCTCTCCTCCTTGGCTACTAAACCAACCTGTTGTTATTCTTAATGTAAACAATCTCCCAAAAATAAATGATGTAAACAATCTCCCTTTACCGACCAAGAGAAACTAAACAACATTCAAAAGAGATATTCCAATCACTTGTACATTTTCACAGATGGCTCCAAAAGTAACGATGCAACCGGGTGTGGAGCATTCTACACAAGAAAACCTTGAAAAAAAAGTATCCCAAAAGTGGGCTCCATATTTTTTGCCGAAATCTGTCCAATAAATTTGGCACTTAAACTAGTTTCAACAAGCAACAAGGAAAAGTTCATCATTTATTCAGACGCCATCTCTGTTCTACATTCTCTTAAAAATACAAAACTTGATCATCCCTTCATTGTCAAGCTTCTGAACAAACTCAACTCCATGAGCAAAGAGATGATATTCTACTGGATCCCAATCCATACAGGAATCCAGGGAAACGATAAAACGGATTCATTAGCTAAAGCAGTACTCAATATGGTATCCGATAAAAAATCAAAAATACCTTATTCTGACCTGAAACAGAAAATCAGACAATAATTACAAAGAAACGGCAACAATTATGGGAGAAAAATTCGCACAACAAACTCTTCCAAGTACAACCCATTTTAAAAGAAAGGAAGCTGGATCCTAATAATACCAGAAGAGAAGAAACCACTCTTGCCCGGCTACGCATTGGATATACGAGATTAACTCACTCCTTCATTCTAAAAGATGAGCCTCCCTCTAAATTATCCACGAGGAAACCTATAAACTATAAAACACATCTTGATCGAATGCACAAAAACTATGAAGGTTTTATAATGTTGACAACATAAACCAATTATTTAGAAAAATAGACCCTAAGCAGATATTGAACTTTCTGAAAAGAATCAGCTTCCTATCAAAGATGTAGGCTGATGTATTTTCGATACTCGCAATTATTTAACTGTGAGGAAACATGTTACTAGCATTAGATAAAAGTACTGGTGTTAGACAGTAATACTTGGAAGTATTTTAGCTGTGTGCAAACAAGTTAGAACTGGCTTGTTTAAAAATGTTAAACTACAAAATATGCGCTTGAAATTCACATACATTTGATATATACGTATATACATAAATAAAATTTGGCATGAAATAACCCATAAGAGGTTGATATGCCATAAAACCCAACCAACCAACCAACCAACCAACCAATCCATAAGACTCAACCAGACCAAACTAAATCATATTTAATAAACAAGTATAAAAAGAATTAGCATTAAATAACCTACCGTGGTTGATGTGCCATAAAACCAACCAACCAACCAACCAACTAGTTCGAGGCAAAAAATTGTCTACAATAATTAGAAATTCCATTAATTATTTTAAAAGTTTTCATAAGATTACTTACTTGAAGCTACGATTGTCTACAAATGAATATCATTAATTTCTTGTAAGGATATAATTGCTTGCCAAAAAGGACAAACTTAGACATTAGATAACCCAACAAGGGTTGACATGCTATAAAACCATCCAATTAATCATTAGGTGCATTAGTCTTACGATTGAATATATCAAACATCACACATGTTTGTATTTGACGTTCTTTATATATATTGTAAACTTTTATGTGAATTTCAACATGCTATTTGTCTCTTAATTGTAACTAAGTATATTTTTCTTCCCTAAATGCTTGGATAATATATAGTTTATTGATCTCATTCCACAGTCTTTACTCTGAGGGTATCTTGTAACAAATAATTCACTCTTGATATATGGCTTGTTTTTTCCACTAAAATAGACTATATGATTTATATACCTACTCGACCAAGAGATTGAACTCATGACCGCCAGGTAACAAGATACACTTTAACCGACGCTTATATTCCCAATGTTATTGTCCCACAGAACAATGTAGTGGAGCTAATAATATACTCCTTATCTACTGAATAAGGGGTTCCGAATTTTCACAAGGTTACTGATGACAACAGATACCTGAAGAGGTTCTTGTTGGTTGGCCGGTTGGCTGGGCGATTGTTTTTCATGGAGGAAAACTCTTGCTGATATAAGTTGCAAATGCTTAACACACACACACACACACACACACACACACATATATATATATATAATAATTAGATAGATATATATTAGTTTTTATATGTATTTATTTGCATGTAGTTTCATGCCATCTTTACACGATAATCTGCCTGATGATTGCCATGAAAAGATGCCATGAAACCAGTGGTCGTAGATAAGCATCCATGCTATCAGATACATATAAAAACTAATATATATTTAATTATTATTATTATTATATTATATAATAGATCTATCACAGATATTGAGCACGCTCCAAATTATAGTGCATTTGGTCTGCCACTAACCCACCAAATGAGATAATGACAACAATATACTATTGTAATATATATATATATATATATATATATATATATATATATATATCATTTTCATCAAACATGCGACATCTCCACACTAAACGGTAACTCTCTGAAATTAGTTGACAAGTTCACCTACCTTGGAAGCAGTGTCTCATCAACATAGACAGACATCGACACGCGACTAACAAAGGCATGAACAGCTCTTGATAGGCTATTGGTCATATGAAAGTCAGACCTGACTGATAAAATGAAGCGTAGTCTCTTCCAAGCAGCGGTCGTGTCGATACTGCTATATGGATGCACTACATGGACGCTAACTAAACGGATGGAGAAAAATCTTGACAGCAATTACACATGAATGCTGCGAGTAATATTGAACAAGTTCTGGAGGCAGCACCCAACAAAGCAGCAGCTGTATGGCCACCGACCGCCCATCATGAAAACTATCAAAACTAGACGAACCAGAAATGTAGGTCACTGCTGGAGAAGTAGGGGTGAGATCATAAGGGATGAACTTTTGTGGACCCCTTCACATGGACGAGCAAAGGTAGGACGACCTGCTCAATCTACATACAGCAGTTCTGTGCCGATATGGGATGTAGCCTTGAGGACCTGCTGGAAGCAATGGACGATAGGGAGGAGTGGCGAGAGAGGGTCAGGAACATCCGTACTGATAGCGCGACATGATGATGATATATATAATATAAAGTGTGCGTGGGTAAATTGTCGTCTGAATTAACCAAAAATAAAAATAATACTGACATCTCATTTTATCGGATGTGTATACCACATGAAAACATCTCGAAATAATATTTATTAAATAATACCGTAGTTAGTTTTTTTTTTTGCAAATAAATATATCGTTTCAAGTAACAATTGAAAATTCTTTGTAAACTATTTTAGCTTCTAGTAATTATTCTTAATTCAAATAATTTGCAATGATTGTACAAGCAAATGATTATTAACAAATAAAAAGATCAATAAAAGTAAGTAAAGTTGGCGACCTTAGTCGAGGGTAACCAGAAGGCTCCCTTTGCGATAGCTACTACATCGAGGTGTAAGGAAGGGTACTACTCCTTTCCTTGGATTGCTTCGCTTTACCCTTGGTCCCTATCTTATATTGCTGAGTGTTAAGCAAGGAGGCATCAAGTACCATTTTTTGAATCTTTGGTATGACACGACCTAGGATTGAACCCAGGTCTCCCGGGCCATTGGCGAACACTCTATCATGTTAATCAATAGAACTTTAAAAATATAGTTATGATTCTAATCAAGCTTTGGCAATAGATAACCCACAGGAGTTGATATGTCGTTAAACAAACCAAACCTAAACTAAATAATTTGCACAAAAATGGTTTCGAGTATTCTAAACTTATACAAATAATTCGCTTACAGATAGTTTCGAGTATTCCTATCTAATTTACTTTGCATTTTGCTTAGATGTGGCACAAGGCTGTATGAATGGAGCACCCAATGAAACTCGAACTCACTCGTGAAGGTTTATTAGTCGAGCTTGCTTAGCATTACCCCACTCAAGAGACCCTCTCTAGCTTGCTAACTATTTCCGATTAAATATCAATTTTTTTAAAACACCTCTATAAGTTCAAGAAACTATTCCTATTTAATTATAATAACACCAGTCTGCCGGGCCAGCAGAAGACGCTAATTGCATCTCTGCAGAGGGGTAAGACGCCCTCAATGAGTGTCCTGGTTATGACACTAAACTGTATCTGATGATGAAGCTCTAGTCATGAAGTTTTGAGGAGTGTGGAATACCCCTTCATTACTATTACTCCTACATCCACTCTGACCCGGAGTAGGAGTCCTGTTAGGGTCCCATCTATGAATCAAATAGATCTCATCATCATCATCAACATGTCATGCCGCTAGAACGGGTCTCCCTGATCCTCTCTTGCCACTCATCCCTATCGTCTATCGCTTCCGGGAGGTCTTCCAGGCTACATCCCGTATCGGCACAGAGCTGCTGTAGATAGCTTCTTGCTGTTCATCCAACCTTTGCTCATCCATGTGAAGGGGTCCACAGGAGTACATTACTTATAAGTTCGTCCTTACTTCTCTAGCAGTGTCCCGTATGTCTGGTTCGTCTAGTTTGGATGGTTTTCGTAATGAGAGGTAGGTGGCCGTACAGTTGCTGTTTTGTGGAGTGTTACCTACAGGACATGTTCAATACAGCTTGCAGCATTATTGTATGATTGCCGTCAAGATTTTTCTGTATATGCATAGTCAGAGTCCATGTGGTGCATCCAAATAGCAGTACTGATACGACCACTACTTGGAATAAACTGCGTTTTAATTTATCGGACAGGTCTGACTTCCATATGACTGATAGCCTATCGATAGCTGTCCATGCCTTTGCTAGTCGCGTATTGATGTCATTTTCGGTTGATGAGACGCTGCTTCCGAGGTAGGTGAACTTGTTCACGAGTTTCAGAAACCGCCATTTTGATTAAAGCACATGTATTCTGTTTTGTCCGCGTTCACATGGACGCCTATGCCACCAGCTGCCCGTTCCAGACTATGTAGCAGGGATTCGGCTTAGGCAGGTATATTTGCCCGAAGCGCTATGTCATCAGCGTAGTCCCCGTCCGTAATTGTTAAAAAAAAAATAAACAAATAGATCTACTGAGTCATTTATTATACTTGAAACCATTTAACTGTGTGCAAACAAAAAATAATGTTAAATCGAATCATGAATATTACGTAGCAGTGCTTAAAACCATTTACCTGTGTACAAACGAATGAACAATGATGAATAAAATTACTAATGTTAGATGGCAACACTTGAAATATTTTATTTATGAATATTAAGTAGAATTATTTGAGTAAAATTGCAATACTTGAAAACATTTAACTGAACACAAATAATATTATTAGTGTTAAACACCGATACTTGAAACCATTTAACTGTATATAAATGATATTATTAGTGTTAAACACTGATACTTTAAACTATTTAACTGTATACAAATAACAGTATTAGTGTTAAACACCGATACTTGAAACTATTTAACTGTATACAAATAATAGAATTAGTGTTAAACACCGATACTTGAAACTATTTAACTGTGTGCAAATAAAACTATTAGTAGTAGATAGCAAGACTTGAAACCATTTAATTGGGTGTAAACAACTGATTAATATTAGATAGAGCTATTATTGTTAAATCGCAATACTTGAAACCATTTAACTATGTGCAAATAGAACTATTAGTGGTAGATAGCAATACTTGAAATCATTTAACTGTATACGAATAAAATTAAACACCGATACTTGAAACCATTTAAATGTGTACTAATAACATTATTAGTGTTAAACATCGGTACTTGAAACCATTTAACTATGTGCAAATAGAACTATTAGTGGTAGATAGCAATCTTTGAAACCATTTAATTTGGTGTAAACAACTGATTAATATTAGATAGAGCAATTATTGTTAAATTGCAATAATTGGAACCATTTAACTATGTAAAAACAATAATTTTTAATACTTGAAACCAATTAATTGTGGTCAAACAAATGAGTTCTAATTCGTTTAAAAATAATGCTGCCTACAAACTATTCGTTTACAATATATATATATATATATATATATATATATATATATATACATGAACAGGATTTAGCATTTAAATAACCCATAAGAGTTGAGACGCCATAAAATACTACCAACCAACCCAAATTATTATAATCTTTATTTTACACACAGTTTTATGGTTCAAACATCCCGATCTAATTCTGATAATTTTCAAACGGATTTATTTGACTCATACATGGGACCTTATGTAAAATACTGCTAGACCGGCGGTGAACTCAGCGGGTGAAGTTGATATCCAGTCGTAGATTGAATCAACAAAATGACTATCGGAAAAAAACAAGCAATGCGTGGGCGTGATACCCAAGGCATAAAAAATGGGCGGGCGTAAGCCGTGACCAATGGAGAACAACGTTGCGTAGATGTAAACTATGGCCAATGGAAAATGAGAATTGCGTGGGTGATGAAGCATGGGGCGTGGCTATGTTGGTCGCGTGGGTGTTTTAGACTACATAGGTTCAGTTTCCGCAGGCTGTTCTGACTCCCGACAACTCCTTTGTACGTGCGAACTCTGTCCGACTGATCTCAAACGTCACCGTCAAAGAATAAAAACATAGGGCTATATTCTTATATATACGTGTTCCTCGTTGTTTGCCAAGATCCAACGGTAGTATACTGCACTGTCCAGTGCGTGTGTTATAATAGTTATCGTCGTAGGAAATGGACTGAGCAAGCCGAGTTCAAACTCTGGACGAAGCTGTTTGCGTTTCAATTCGCACTAATGCCCTTGGGAAAAAAGCATGGGCCCATGTTTTCCCACCATCTATGAATAAATAGTAGGGGGGACTAGGTTATTTAGCTTTGCTATGGCAACCAACTGAAGATTTTAAAAAATCTAAATTCAAATAACGTATTATGCTTAAAAACTGACCTTCGTCGTTGTGAAAAGGCTGGTTGAATGTATACATAAGACCGTAACGTGTACTATCACACCGGATCAATATCATTATAAATAAAGAGTGCTCGATATCGGTGATAGAGCATATATACGCCTAAATTAGGATAGAACATCAATAGATCTAATGAAAGAAAATTGTCTCACACTAAAAAAAAAAAAAAAAAAAAAAAAAAGGCAAGAAGCAGAGGGTATCAAGCAGAGACCACCACGGATGCAGATTACGCAGATGATCTACCGCTCTTGCAACTATACCCGGACTAGCCGAACGTCTGCTGCATAGCCTCGAACAGGCAGCAAGATGCATTGGTCTCTACTCGACGCGGATAAAACAGAATTCATATGTTTTAAACAAGATGGTGCAATCTCCACATTAAATGATTTGCTTCAGAAATTAGATGACCTTTTTACATATCTCGGTAGCAACATCTCATTAACTTAAAGCAATGTCAGCATATGCATAGAAAAGGCATGGACTGCTATCGACAGATTATCAAACATAAAGAAATCTAATCTCTCTGATAAAGTAATACGGGAATTCTTTCAAGCGGTGGCTGTATCAGTACTATTATATAGCTGCACCTCCTGGATTTTAACATAGTGCTTGGAGAATAAGCTAGATGAGAACTACAAAATGATACTGCATGATGTTTGAACAAACCCTGAAAGCAGCACCCCACAAAGCAGCAACAGTATGGCCACTTACTTCTCAACTCCTAAACCATCCGAGTAAGATGAACAAGACGTGAGAATCACCAGTGTAGAAGTAAATAAGAATACATAAGCAAAATTCTCCTGTGGGTTTCCACACATTGACACACCATGGTCTACTTAATCTATTCATCAGCTCACTGCGGACATTTGGTGCCTTCTAAGAGGACCTTTCAAGAGCGGTAGACGATAGAAACGGATAGCGAAATTGAGTCAAGGGAATCCGTACTGTCAGCACAACTTAATGATGATGATGATGATGGTGATATATATATATATATATATATATATATATATGTGTATATATATTGGTCTAACGATTGTACATGTGAGAAACTGACACTCACCAAGTTCCGTTCGAGGGAGTTAAATCAAAATGAATTATATAGTACTTGATGCCACCTTGCTTAGCACTCAGTACTATAAGGTAAGGATCAAGGGTAAAGTGGAGCAATACAAGGAATGGAGTAGCGCACTCCCCTACACCTAGGTGTAGTAGCTATTGACAGGGGAGCCTTTAGGTCACCCTCCACTATGGTCGCCAACTTTACTTTATATATATATATATATATGTATTGTATTAGTATATATATCTATATATACTTTTGATAGTATTCAAGTTCCGTTGATAACGTTCTGTTTTTTTAAATTCATCAGCAACTCAGTTTTATCCAACTCTGCGTTTGCATAGTTTTGTTATGTTATAAAAACCAAAAAACTTTCAAAACTCATTAAAAAACAAGCAACCCCTGATGATGGCTTATGAAGGGTCCGAAAGCGTTCGGGACAATTTTGGTAAATTCATCCACCAATTCCAACCTGAAACCAAGACACTTATCAGGAAACTGGAAATTATACAGACAAAATATGTCTTTACTATTTAATCATACATGCTTAAATGAACGACTGCTTCTTTAGCCACACGTACACACACACACACACACACACACACATATATAAATATATATATATGTTACTATTTGAATTTTGGTAATATATTTTGTAATATATATCATTTATATATCGCTCATATATTTGTAATATATTATTGTTTATATATTCTGTAATGTGTATAGTTCATGTGTATATGTAATATATATTGTCAATACACACACACACGCGCGCGCGATATATATACAGGGTGGAACGATAAAATTGTCGTCCTAAAGAAAACAACACTACCGCTTTATTTTAAAACTTTTATTGAAAAATCATTTCAGGTAACTTGATTATGTAGTAGAGCTGACATCTATTCAATGTAACCACCTTCAGCCTCAATCACCGCCTCGATACGGATCCGGAACTGGGAGCATGCCTTTTCCACAAGCGCCGGCGGGAGCTCGGCGGATGGCGGCGATCAGGCTGGCTTTTGTGTTGTAGGAGGTCATGTTGGTGATATTCTCGATGTATGACCAAACGAAGTAGTCCAGCGGGTTCAGCTCGGGGAAGGAGGCGGCTAGTGAGAGAAGGGTACTAAGTCGTAGCACTCCTTCTGAAGCCAAGCCTGGGTGTCTTTGGACTTGTGGGCCAGCGCCGAGTCCTGCTGCCACAGCCAGGGTCTGCTACCGGCCACTTGATTGCACCAGGGGATCACCACACTCTTCAGCACATTCAGGTACACTTTGGTGTTGACTTTCAAGCCGACTTCGAAGATATGAAGTGGCATGATGTGGCCCTCACTTGTAACCACACCAAAGACCATAACCGTAGCCGGAAACTTTGTTTTCATCACCCTGGGTACGTCCCTGTTATTCGTGGCAATCCAGATTTACATTTTGAAGGTGCTGGCAATGATCCTGTTGTCATAACTTGGAATTGTAGAGGCATGAGTTGTACAGCGGCGCATCTCCGATCTCGCTCGTTGAACATTGTGTCACTTTCAGACATGATAGAAGGCTCCTATCGCTCTTGGGATTTGTACACAACTGGCCAACTAGTCGATGGTCTGCAACAAAAAAAGAAAACCGGTTTTCATTAAACGGAAATGGAATCATGTCGTCTTTTCTAGGGCGACAATTTTATCATTCCACCCTGTATGTATTTATATTGTAATATATATCGGTCATATATTTTGTAATACATATTGTTTATATACTCTGTAATATATATCGTTTATGCATGCATGGTAATATATATTGTTAATATATATATATATATATATATACGTATACATGTATGTATATGTATTGTTTAAATGTATATTGTAATATGTAATATATATTGTTTATATATAATATATTGTTAATGGATATATATATATATATATATATATATATATAGTATTCTTTAGTCCGGTTAAACCGGAGTTGGGAATAATTCCACCAGGACAAGAAATTATTCATGAGCGAAGGGCTAAATTTAAACTATAGATAATTAACAAAATAAAAAAAAAAGCATAGAGTTAAATTGAGAATTAATGTAGATGAATAAATAAAATAAAATGTTAGATAGAAAATTGTAAAAAATCATATAATACATACGTACTACTCATAAAAAGTGTAACTGATTAATGGTTTCTAAATAGTTTTGAAATTTTAAAATATTTTAAATAAATTAAATATTTGTTTAGTTTGATATATCTATTACTGTATCATTACGTAAGGTTATTGATTAAAGTTTAAATCTAATTTAATATAGAATCTGTTATTTAGGTCAATATGTAATTAAAAAATAAAAAAATAAAAAATGTTTTAAAAATGAATTTACTACATTTCTAACCGAAATTAAAATTAAAAACGGAAGAGGGCTTAATGAGGAGATAACTCTTCACTCCTCTTCTATCCCCACCCACCTTTTTCTGTGTCTATTCTAGTTTTTTTTATCTAAAAGATCTGAAGAAGTCCTGTTAATTTTTTTTCGTGTTTTTGAAAATTTCAAAAATGCGTAACAGGATGGAAATAAATTTATAATCCTATGTGACCGGTTTTGTTGCTTTTCTTAAAGAGTATATATATATATATATACACACACGCACGCAAACACACACACACACACACACACACACACACTTACACACATATATATATATCTGTGTGTGTATGTATATATATGTATTGTTTTAATGCATATCGTTACATATATTGTAATATATATATATTGTTTATATATAATATATTGTTAATAAATATAGTTTTCAATAGAAAATATTCAAACAAACACTAAAGTAACTCATGGTTAACAAAGAATAAAATTAACGTAGTTATACAGAAAAATTTTGGTTTGATTTTATTATGTGTTAGAATTCCGAACGTTTATTTGTGTTTTGGTGATGTGATCTGGACAAGACACGCGCCACACACAAACCAGATAAGACAGTGGACGACGTGTCGGTCAGTCGATCATCGCATTTTCACGTCTCGCGGGGGCCATGAAGACTGTTGGTAGATATGATCACAGATTTAGTATTAAGATTTGTACTTTTAAATTTGCAGTAAACATCATACCGAGAAAGAGGTGTGAAGGGTGTTGCTAGAGATGTGGTCTCGGAGTCAAGGTGCGGGGTGACAGCCCTAGAAAATCATGGGAACCACTGCTCAAAACGATGGCGTGCTATTGAAAAAACAGACACTCAAGAAGTTTTATCACGTTGGCAAAAATGTGTCTATCAACAAAAAAAACAAAAAATGTTCTTAGGTAAATAAATAAGTCCGTAGCGTAACGATGAAAAAAGGATTTATTTCACACGACAAATATCTATTTTTAACCCAATCCTTTCTTGAAAATTTATTTAATTCAGTGATGAATATCAATCATGTAGATTGTACATTTTACAGTAAAGGTATTGGTGGTCATCCAGAATTATCCACGTGATGAAAATTTACGTTAATTCTGCGGTTTTGTACAATTTTTGACGCGACTAAAGAAGGCATGTGTTGCATAGTCACACAATAACCATGACCATGATTAACAATACAAACACATAATACACATACATATGCATGCAGAATCATAATGGCACACAAATAATAAAGACGAGCGAAGACTTCTTTAAAAAAATATACCTCTCACTTTATTTGAAAGGTTTTGTATGTGAGAGGGAGTTGGAGACCGAACAGAACTGCAATATATTGACCCCCACTCTTATGGCCATCAGCGTTGTGTCTTTCTTATTCTCCAGTGCTGCTCAACCGGAGGCCCGGGGGCTCAGCTTTCTGTTGAGAGCTGGCTTTCTTTACCACATCTTGTCTCTAACTCATCTGATCTCCAACTCACTCGGGGGTCCTGAGGGCCCCTTCTGCTGGGTGGTGGCTTTCCCTACCACATCTTGTCTCCAACTCGTCTGAACTCCAACTCATCTGATCTCCAACTAACTGACTTCCTGTCTTTACCGAGTTATATAATAGTTCAATCGCCCACTCAATCTTTGGAATGGCATGTTTGATCGTCATCAAGCGGAAATAACTCTCATGCAGTTGCCAGGTCACCCTCTTCCGGTGCATCAGTTTGTACCGTAGAATTTTAACCCTGTCCCATATTGTCAGCCCAGCTCACCCACGCCAATGGAATATGCAACTTCCGCGTCTTTGGAATGGCATGTCTGGCCTGGTCGAAGGTCAATATACAACAAATGGATAGCTATCGATGGGTTAGTGGTCATATGGAAGTCAGACCTATCCCATAAAATAAAACGCAAATTTTTCCAAGCAGTGCTCGTGCCCATTCTATTGTAGGGATGCACTACATGTACGCTGACTAAGCATATAGAGAAAAAGCTTGACGGCAATTGCATGAAAATGCTACGAGTTATATGGAACAAGTTCTGGAAGCAAAATTCCTCAAAATAGCTGCTGTACAGGTACCTACCGCTCATCTCTAAAAAACATTCAAATTAGACGGACACAACATGCAAGATATAGCTGGAGAAGTAGGGACGAACTTATAAGCGACGTACTCTTGTGGACCCATTCACATAGACTACCAGGTGTTAGACGACCATCAAGAACATATCTACCATAGCTCTCTACGGACGCAGGATATTGTCTGGGGGACCTGCCGGAAGTGATGGACGATAGAGACGAACGGCGAGAGGGAGAGAGTCAAAGAAATCCGTGCACGATAATGATTGTACAATATATATGTGTGAGCGCCTGTGTGATACATCCACAGAGACGCTAACAAAACGCATTGAGAAAAGGCTTTACGGTAACTACACTAGAATGCTACGAACTATTTTGAACAAATCCCAGAAGCAACATCCCACGAAACAACAGTTGTACGGCCACCAACCTCCAATCTCTTAAACATCCAACTGAGACGAACAAGCCGTGCAGGATACTGGTGGAGAAGCAAGAACGAACTCATAACTGACGTTCCATTATGGACCCCTTCACATGGACGTGCCAGTGTTGGCCGACCAGCTAGAACTTATTTACATCAGCTCTGTGCAGACATAGGATGTAGTTTGAAATATCTGCCGGGAGCAATGGATGGTAGGGATGGACTGAGAGCATCAGGGAAATCCATGCAGTTAGCGTAACTTGATTATATATGTGTGTGTGTGTGTGTGTGTGTGTGTGTGTGTGTTGAACCCATAGAAGTGTTTTCAAATAATTAGCTTTAGATAGAAAAACTTAAAAACATCTATGCGTAAAATCGGGCTGTTCACTTTATATTTTTTACTGAACAATTTAGTTAGAAAATTATTTCTTTAGCCAGCTAAAATCTAGTCATCAACTATATTTTTAAACGTTTCCCTCCCCAATCTCTAAAAAAGTGTCGGTTCATTTTGTTTAGTTGATTTTTTAATGGCATTTCAACTCCTTATGCTTTATTTAATGCCATAATGCCACTAATTTCTAAATGTTCGATTACATCTAAAACTGGGGAATTCTTGTGGCGTAGTGGCTAACGTGCTGGACTGTGACATCTTCGTTAGCGAGTTCGAACTCCCTTCATACTATTCCGTTCACTTTTGGACAAATACTGTTGGGTAAGGTATGAACACTCTTATTCCACCCAGCCCAGTCAGCTGGGACAGTAGAATACACTGACTGCATCTCTGCAAATGGTTAAGACCCCGCCTCTCAACGAGTGTCCTGGATATGATACTAAACAATCTCATGGTGAGGCTCTAGAAATACTGGATCTTTGGGGAATGTTGAGTACCCCTTAACTGATATTGCTCCCAGGTCTACTCTGACCCGAAGTGGTAGCGTCTGAAAGGGTCCTATCAATGTATCAAATTGAGCTGTTAGACTGATTGCAACAAACGACTTATGCTGAATTGAATTGCTAAGAATAGAACTGTTAATCATTTAACTGTGTGTTTTTTGTTTACACACACTTAAATGATGAAACAGTTCTATTCTTAACAATTCAATTTAGCATAAGTCGTTTGTTTGCAATCAGTCTAACAGCTCAATTTGATCCATTGATAGGACCCTTTCAGGTATTTCAGCTCCGGGTCAGAGTGCCGCCGGGAGTAATGGCAATAAAAAGGGTACTCCCCATTTTCTAGATCTCCAGAACTAGAGCCTCACCATCAGATCTAGTTTTGTGTGAAGAGGTCGAGTTATGGCTAATTAAACTGTAACTGTTCAGGTAAAAAAAGAATTAAATGAATAACTGAAGCTTATTTATATCTAGATGATGAATGTAAGTATCACACATAGACTCACATACACACACAAATACATATACACGTATATAAGTTGGCCGATTGTAGTCGAGGGCGACACAAAGGCTCTCTTTTCAATAGCTACTACACTGAAGTGTAAGGAAAGGTCTACTTCTTTCCTGGATTGCTCCACTTACTCTTGATTCCTTAGAATGCTGAGTGCAAAGTAAGGAGGCATCAAGTACCACCTTTGAGTCTTTGGTATAACTCGACCTAGGATTGAAGCCCGGTCTCCAAAACCATTGGCGAACACTTTGACAATTATGTCAAAGGCCTGTATATTATAGGCATACTATTATGGACAAGCACCAAAATGTTACAATTTAAATTCAGTAACTAAACACTGCGTAAGGTTTATGGACTTATTAATTCATCCACGCACAGAGTTTTAAAAATAGACATTAAAAAGATGAAGACAACTAACACATTAGTAATACAACCTTAATAGCCAGTTAAATTTCTTTCATTGTCAATTATTAGACACTTTTTTATCAGTCAGACATGACAAGATTAATTAAATGAAACTGTCTATGTCAGTGTTACAAATCTAAGGTTACTAAAAGAAGTTGCTAAGGGTGCTATTATCAATGTAAATTTGCTCTTATGGGAGTTGCCAATTATGTAGATGTTAGTAGCCATTTTGGTTAGAGTAGTGAATTCAATATGGCGAAAGTGAAAGCAATGTAAATGAGAATAGGTTATCAGTCCATATAACAATATATTTATTACAATATATGCAAAAATGAAGTCGTATGTAGATGATGTTCATAAAACAGAAACAAAAATATTGTTCGGCTATTTTCAGGGAAAGGTTATTGGTCATGGTCATTTGGCGATACGTTTTAATGACATGTATATAATAATGTCGAATAGTTTTTTCGAAGATGATGTGACGGTTTTCATGGCATCGGCTTTGGGCTTCGATATGGAAGAAGAAGAAGAAGAAGAAGAAGAAGAAGAAGAAGAAGAAGAAGAAGAAGAAGAAGGGGTGTTTTCGTCTCAGGGTGAAGTTGATTGCTTTTTGATTAGTTTACGAGATCGAAAGAAAATAACTAACCATCATGGTTCCACGTAACGTGAAGTAGAAGCAATTTGGTTTAAAAATAATGTTTAATATGGAAAGGCTTACGCTACAACCATTTCGTTGTATGAATACAAGGGCAGATAGTCAACAATTCTGCTTGTATTGAGTTCAACAAAACCAAACCTTTTGATGTTTCAGTGATCGACATCTGCTTTTGAAAAAACAGCGCATTCTCTATAATATAATTACTGGTAGATATATACTAAACTGAGCTTAGTTTGGCTCAAGGCCATACGTAATGGGGCATCCTATGAAATCAAATTAGCTAGTAATGGTTTGCTATATTTTCTGATTTGGTTTCTTCGTTTAATGACATAACAATTTTCGTGGGTTATTTAATGCCAAATCCATCATTGCTGAAGAACAGCAATGATATTATCTAACCCATCCATGGGGATACGGGGATACATACCTTTCTTTTAAGTATTTTTCCAAAAGGGAACATTGTACTGCGACTGGAGTTTGAACTTACTTCGAGGTTACAGTCTAGCACGTTGTCAATTAAGCGACGAAGACTCCTCCCTCGCTATATTTTTACATAGATGTTTTTTTAATTATTATCTTCGTCTTATTTACCTCTGTTCACATCCACTATTATGAGAGCAGATTAGATCACTGACTTCTCAGCTACCAGAATCTCGTCCTCAAACATAAGATAGACTCCTTCACTGAAAAACAAACAAATCAAACTGGCCAGTCTTTGAAACTATGTGTAAACAGAAACTGTTAAAAGACACTGAAATCATTGACCAAACAAAACACTTCACCGAAATCTTCATCTTAATAGCAAACGAAACAATAGCAAAAACCTCAGCCTCAAACAAACACAAAACTCCTTGGTTTAACGATAACTGCAGAACAGTTAACTGCTTACGTAAGGCTGCCTAACGGAAATTTAATAAAGAACCAACCACAAATAATCTCAACGTTTTCAAAATTCTCAGGGCAAAAACAAGAAAAACTATAAAGGAAGCCCAGAAGAAAAGTTGGCGAAGTTATATCAACCAACTTGCTTCCCCTTCTAAAATAAACACTCTCTGGACGATGAGGAGGAAAATATCCGGAAAAAGCCAACCAGCTGCTCTCAAACACCTGTCAAAAACAAAATGGAAGCAACTAGCAAGAAAGACATAGCAAACACATTAGCAGAGACATTTTCAGCAAATTCTTCCATCAACAACTCCAATCCACATTTCCTTGCTTTCAAAAAGAATACAGAGAAACAAAATCTCAACTTCAAGTCTATTAATTCGAAAAAAAAAAAAACAACCAACCCTTTACACCAGCAGAACTACAAGAAGCTATCGAAACATCACACAACACAGCAACCGGCCCAGATGAAATCTGTTATGAATTTCTAAAATATCAACCACAAAATTCACTCGACTACCTTCTGACAATATTTAATGATATCTGTGACAGTAAATTCCCAGAATCATGGAAAATAGCAATAATCATCCCTATACCTAAGCGAGGGAGAGCTCAAATCCAGCTAACTCTTCACTCAATAGCACTGACTAACTGCCTCTACAAAACAATGGAGCGTATGGCCAACAAAAGATTGGTCTGGTTTCTCGAGTCCAACAAACTTATCATCAATTCTCAATGTGGATTCAGAAAGCGGAGATCAACAATCAATCATGTGGTTAAATTGGAAACCTCAATAAGAGAGGCCAACATCCAAAAATAACACCTTATAGCTGTCTTCTTTGATCTGGAGAAGGCTTACGACACCCCCTGGAGGTTTGGAATAATTAAAGACCTACATAGAATGGGACTGCGAGGTAGACTGCCCAACTTCATAAAATGTTTTCTCTCGGATAGGAAATTCCGAATCCGAGTCGGATCAATCTTTTCCAATCTCCACGAGTAGTATGAGGGAGTCCCTCAAGTATTTTGTTAGTGATTGTTCAATATAAAAATAAGTAGCATCACAAATATCTCACTCCCGGAATTGAGGATTACCTTTATGTTGACGACTTCTGCATCATTTCCAGATCCAAATATATGCGAACTGCCGCGCGTCAACTGCAATAATGCACCCGGAAAATTATTCATTGGACTAACAAAAACGGTTTCACAATCTCCAAAAACAAAACACGGTGCGTACATTTCTGTCAACTTAGGAAAATACGCAATGACCCTCTCATGAAACTTGAAGATACAGAAATTCCTGTTGTTGACAAATATAAATTCCTTAGGACAATATTCGACAGGAAATTAACACTTATCCCCCACCCGAGCCCAACAACTTCTAAGAGTGGTCGCCCACACAGAATGGGGAGCTGACCGACAAACGCTCCTTAAATTATACAGATCCTTTATTAGCTCAAAACTATGCTATTTTTATCTACAGATCAGCCAGGAGGTCCTACCTCAAATAACTCGACCCTATACACCAAGAAGGCCTAAGACAGGTCTTTGGAGCTTTCAGAACTTCTCCTGTTGACAGCCTATACGATGAGGCCCATGAAGCACCCCTACAACTCAGATGTGAAAAACTAACACTGCGATAATATACAAAACTAAAATCTTGTCCATCCAACCCAACTTATGACTGCGTCTTCAACCCCAAATACGAGCAACACTTTGAAAAAAATGAAAAATCCATAAAACTTTTTGGCCTTCGGATGAAATCTACTCTCAAAGAATCCAATATCTCTCTAAATGATATACATGAAAGCATCCTACCTCAAACACCACCTTGGATCATTAAAAAAAAACCAAAGTGATCTTCGAACTGAATGAACACTCTAAAACAAAAACCCATCCCATTACTTATAGGAGAAATTTCACAATATCCTCCAACATCATCCCGACCACCTATATGTCTTCACGGACGGCATTAAAGACAATATAAGAACGGCTTGCTCAGCTGTTTTAAATAAAACAATTATCAAGAAATCTCTTCTAACTTGAAGCTCCATGTTTACAGCAGAAGCCCATGCAATAGACCAAGCTTTCGACATCATCTCGATGAGTAAACATAAGAAATTTATCATATTCTCAGACTCACTCTCTGTCTTATTATCATTAAGAAATAAAAGATTTAAGAACCCTCTTATCATTAAACTGTTGTGGAGATGAGTCTCAATGTCAAATAGTGAACAAATAATAATATGCTGAATCCCAAGCCACATTGGAGTGAGAGAAAATGAAAGAGCAGGCTCGGCAGCCAAATCGGCCTTAGAACTAACCCCAACAAATTCAGGATTCTATATACTGACCTGATACCCTCAATCAATAAATTCTTTCACACAAAATGGCAGCAACGATGTAAAAAAAAACCCATCTACAATAAACTCTTTCAAATCCAGCCCACGTTGGGAGAATGGAGACCATCTTTGAGAAAATCAAGACGAGAACAAGTCATTATATCACGATTGTGCATTGGTCATATAAGGCTTACTCAGTCTTTCATACTGAAATAGTAACAATAACCACAGTGTTTAACCTGTCAGACATCTTGCACCATTAAACACATTCTCATTGAATGTAGAGATTTCGCTCTCGCCAGAAAGCGATTTTTCAAAATGAATAGATTAATCGATCGGTTCGAGAACGTCAAAATGGATGACGTTCTGTCCTTCTTGCGAGAGACAGGGTTGTACCAAAAAATATGAATTGGAATCGGTTAATCGTTTGTAAACAAATGAAATCCTGCTTATCAAAAATTTTACCTACTAAGTATTCGTTTAGAAATTTTAGTTTGAACGTATAAACATATAAACAGAATTTGGCGTTAAATAAACTAGAAAGGTTGATATGCCATTAAACGCAACCAACCGACTGATCAATTCCATGCTTTAAAAAGGGTAAAACAAATGGAGAAAATAACGTTTTAGAAAATTTGTGCATGGGCGAGTTTTGTAATATTTTGATAAATTCGGCAACTTCGGATGCTTTTACCGAGGTCATGAAGGTGACGAACCACATTGCACTGTATGATGCCGAGCTCACTTGATACTCCCCGAGTGCTATTCAGCAATTTTATCTATACAGCTTGGAGTACAGCCAGGGAATGTGTGCTTTTATGCCTATCTGACTTTGCGGATCGTCAATGTTCTTTCCGTGTCCTCGTGGTGTAATGGTTAAAGCGATGAACTGCGGAATCGTAGTAAGTGAGTTCGTACTCCAGTCGCGCTATTACGTTCACTTTCGGGCAAATACCCTTGGGAAGGGTATGAACCCCCTTATCCTCCCAGCAATAGGTTAAATAGTACCACAACTGTTCTTCTAGGAGAATGGCTTTGGCGTTAAATAACCTACAAAGGTTGATATGCCATAAAACAAAGAAACCAAACCAAACCAAATGTTCTTTCAACCCGAACGAAATTTCTTGAACTATCTGGAACATTTCATTCAATAAACGTTTTAAGAAAGGTATATTTTACACTTGAGGCTACGGATTGATTTAATCAATAAGAACGTTTAAACTGTCTGACATATTATTTTTACTCCATACATTTTAAAAATAGTATTATAACTTTCTGAATTTTTATTACGATCCCTTTTGGTTGATATTGTCTCAGATATTTAAGTTAGTCCAGTGAGTTAAAAGTTTTGCAATATTTTAGTAGACCTAGAGGCATAATTCAGCACCTTTTGCTGAGGTCATGAAAGTGACGAACCACAATGGACTGAGAAATGCCGAGCTCGTCTGATATTCTCTAAATTCTACTTCGCAGATTTGCCGGAGGTCGTAAAAGTGACGAACCACACTGGACTGTGAGATACTGAGCTCACCTGATATCCTCCGAATGCTACTTGCTGGATTTGCCCGAGTCGTAAAGGTGATGTGTCTGTTGAACACAATACAGTAAAATTTCTTGAATCATCTGATTACTGTATTTTGTTCAACTGCACTTTCAGTCTTTCTCACAACAAATGTTTTTGGTTGCTTCTGCGGCGTTATGACTCGGTTCGAACTCGCAAAGCATAAGTTCCTCAATTTGGACTACATTGTTCATCTGTGAGGCTTTCAAATCCCACACGGAGTGAAGCAATGCTCAACGTGGCGGCGCACCAACTACCACGATACTATCAACGACAGCAGGTAATCTTTGATACACCTCGGTTACGTTATATAAACGGTACAAACCAGCACGTACAAAAATATTGAAAAAGTTTTGACTCTCGCCAAGGGGCCGGGAAACTAGGTTTAATCTCAGGTCGAGTCATACCAAAGACTCAAAAAATGATACTTGATACGTCCTTGTTTAACAATCAGCACTATACGGTCCGTTTCAAAGGTAAAGTGGAGCAATTCCGTGAAAGGAGTTGCACCCATACCCTATATCTCGGTGTAGTAGCTATTAAAAAAGGGAGCTTTCGGGTAGCCCTCGACTACGGTTGCCAACTTTACTTTTTTACTTAGTATTTTCAAGGCAAGAAAGAAAAAAAAAGACACGAAAAGGTTAATAGTCAATTTCTTTGGTTAAAAAAAAGAATAAAATAAAATTACCGGAACTGCTGCCATAAAACGATACACCCATATATAATATGTCACCAAAGCTTTTGAGATACGTTTTCCGTCTGGCAGTGACAAAAAGGAAGTAAAAACTACCCACTGTTTTCAAATTGACTCAAGAAACAAACCTAACGGCGACAATTCTTAGAAGACAACAGATATTTTGAATTTAAATAAACACACTAGAAATGTTTCTGCGAAAATGCTCGCTTATTCGTTTTAACATTATTCGAAACGGTTCGCGATACTATTATGGATGGAACTTTTATACACTGTTGATCGAAAATTCTATGATCAGAAATCCGTGGTGTAGTGAGACAATAGATAATTATCTGTCTGAATTTCCGAGACGAGGTCCAAGTATTAAGTATTCCTGTATTGTTATTTGCCAGCAGTCAAGATCGAAACTGCAACCTCGAGATTATTGTCACTTAGAAGCTTAGGGAACCAACGCCAATAGCATAACGGTTATAGGCGTAAGTTCCCTCAGCTTCCATGGTAAACGAAATCAGAGCAATCGACGCCCTGGGATTAAATAAAGGACGTGGTTCGAAGTGCCGTGTAGGCTCCCGGGTTTGACAAGAAACACCCGAAGAAGGCTGGAGGACTCATTGGCCGAAATCTTGTGAATATAACAATAAAGATGAAGATAAAAACCCTGAAATATAAAAGATAATTATCTCTCTTGAAAAATACGTCTGTCTATTAGATGGCTAGGTGGACTGTCACATGACAATCCAGGATAAAAAAAATTCTTACTTTCTTTTCCTCTGTTGAACAGTAAAGACGTTGTGTCATCTTCCGGTTGTGGCTATTGTATCCTCCATAATCAAAATTTTACCCGTTTTTGTTTTAGCTCTCTCACATATTGCTTGATCTTAGAATATGGTTTAATGAGTAGAGTGTTCGCCAATGGTCCGGGAGACCGGGGTTTAATCCCAGGTCGAGTCATACCAAAGACTCAAAAAATGGTACTTGATGCTGCCTTGCTTAATACTCAGCATTATAAGGTAAAGATCAAGAGTAATGTGGAGCAATTCAAGGAATGGAGTAGCGCCCTCCCCTACACCTCGGTGTGGTGGCTATTGAAAAAGGGAGCCTTCGGATCACCCTCGACTAAGGTTGCCAACAACTTATTTTATCTGTGGGGACACGTTTGTGTATTTTTATCAATATTTCTTGTATATCAATAAATGTTTCTATACGTGTCAATGATCTCATTTAGTCATTCATTCTGTTTATCCGGTGTTAGTGTATCGTGGATATACTATTGGCAAGAATGTCGATTACTGTCTGGTAACAACTGCACATAACAGGATTAGATGTATTATATTTGTCTCTGCCTCCCACCAGACAAGACTTAATACAAGGTCTTTTCTATAGTGGGGGTTCGAACTCGGGGTACACTGTCCCTTTTCTACGGCGATAACCATTGCATCACGAACGCTTCCATAGATACATATATGCTACGCCTATATGTATATATATGCATATAGACATGCTCGCACCGATATGTATATGAATTATTGCATTTAAATGTGGGAATCCAAGGGCAGAAAGGATTTTAGTGTCACAACAAGACCAGAGCATTTCCGAGACAGCACGGCCCGTAAGGCGCTCACATTCAGTTGTGGTCAGTACCTCAATAATCCGAGGAGAGAAAAATCATCCGTATTTAACTTACCTCCTGTTTTATTCATATTTACCTGGAGCTGGGGCAATCTTACCAGGTGGGTGAAAAAACAATATTAACTTGGTTCTTGAGGGCCTTCCTTAGACAATACCTACTTAACAGGGCAGAGGCGACCGATATGGGGAATATCGACGGGACCAAGCATTTTTTAATGATCAAACAGGATCCACATTAAACCTAGCCAAGTCGGATGGGGCTACAGAATACACAGATTGCATCTCTGCGGAGAGGTAAGATTCCTCCTGAATCTGAAACGAGTGTCCTGATATGACACTAAACAATCTAGCTGGAGCTCTGAGGAATATGCAGTACCCTTTTATTGCCATCACTTACGGGTTCACTCTAGCCCAAGATTGTAGCATTTGAAAGGGTCCTATCTATTGGTCAAACAGAACTAAACTGTGTACTTATGCTCAAGTAAATTGTTTGAAATAGAACTGTTTTGACATTTAAACTGTGTGTAAACAATAAACTGTACTTATGCTGAACTGGATTATTTAAAGTAGAACTGTTTATATGTATAAAAATGGATTTGGTATTAAATAATCTACCATGGTTGATATGCCATAAAGCCATGCCAAACCAAACAACATTAAACCGACCTTGTACCACATTTTAGTCCTGCAGGGAGTCAAATAACTACCTTCTTCTGAACTAGATACTAATTTGCATAATTCTGCTCTTAACATTCTCTTCAATCAGTAAGATAATGAGCAACAGTTATGTCTCTAATAGATAATTTGCAAATACCTCCGTATTGTGGAGTTCAGGATCGTTTACGCTTATTATTGGGTTATTTTTTCGGGATAATGTTTCTCTTGGATAAATACATTATCCCTGACTCCACACAATTTTTACACTCCAACAATTCAATGTCGATTTAGACAAAATGTTGTTTGCTTATATAGACTTGTCAGTATTGTGTGTTAAATAAGTATGTAAAACCTTCGTTTTTTAGAGCATGAACAATAACCAATTCACAATCATTTGATTATTTCCATTAGAATATAATGTTTCGTTTTGAAGGATGAGTAAACGTATTATCTATCTTTTTAACTGATTCGTATCTATCTATCTATCTATCTATCTATCTTAGTCTCTATCTATCTATCTATCTATCTATCTATCTCAGTCTATTCATATCTATCTATCTATCTATCTATCTATCTATCTATGTTTCTATCTCAGTCTATCTATCTATCTATCTATCTATCTATCTATCTATCTATCTATCTCAAAGAAAAAATATTACATTTTAACCCTCTCACTGTTCATTATATTGTTAAAAAATTCATCATTTAAAAATTCTTTAACTTTTAAGTGATTTTAGTTCTGAAAGAAATTTTTGAGAATAAAAAAAATCACTTCCAAATCCAAAGCAAAAAAAAAAAAAAAATGAAACATGCGTTACTTGGTGACATTTGCATCACATCGCGATATATTTAGCAACATAAATATCAGAAATTTATTTAAATAGGTCTTGATATTTTTTAGCTTCTTTCATACATTATTGAACTTATTCTAACCATAAAGTTTTGGGTGGAGGAGAAATTTTTCTTTTAATTGTTTTTATCTTAAAACTTGAATATTAGTTTGAACAAATTGTGGAATATAATATCCCCCAAAATAAAATATATAATCAATAAAAAAAATTATTCATTTTTAGATATCAAGCGACTTCTGCTCCAAACTACTTATATTAATTTGGCAATCTGAGTAAAAAAAAAGCTTTCTTTTGATGAAAATATTGACTAAATTGTATTGGGATATAAAGAATTTTGAGCTCAGAAAGGCTTTGCACCTGATTATATATAAAGTAAAAAGTAAAGTTGGCGACCGTAGTCGAGGGTAACCAGAAGGCTCCCTTTTCAATAGCTACTACACCGAGGTGTAGGGGAGGGCACTACTTCTTTCCCTGGATTGCTCCACTTTACCCTAGATACGTACCTTATATTGCTGAGTATTAAGCGAGGACGTATCAAGTACAATTTTTTAAGTCTTTGGTATGACGCGACCTGGGATTGAAGCCCGGTCTCCCGGACCATTGGCAAACACTCTCTCATTGGCCTAGTAGAAGGAGTGTTCGCCAATGAGCCGGTTGAATGATTATATATATATATATATATATATATATATATATATATATATATATATATATATATATATATATATATATATATATATATATATATATATATATATATATATATATATATATATATATATATATATATATATATATATATATATATATATGAGCCGGTTGAATGATTATATATATATATATATATATATATATATATATGAAGAGATAACTCTTCACCCCTCTTCTATCCCCTCCCACTCTTCTATCCCATCCCACTCTCATGTGTCTACTCTAGTTTTTTTATCTAATTGATCTGATGAAGTCCTGTTAATTTTTTTTCGTGTTTTTGAAAATTTCAAAAATGCGTAACAGGAT
The DNA here is from genome assembly GCA_963585895.1 of Sepioteuthis lessoniana. Lineage (NCBI taxonomy): Eukaryota > Metazoa > Mollusca > Cephalopoda > Myopsida > Loliginidae > Sepioteuthis > Sepioteuthis lessoniana. Next base: position 96,729,915 of record OY757918.1, read on the forward strand.
GGAAATAAATTTATAATCCTTTGTGATTGGTTTCGTTGTTTTTTCTTAATGAAATTATTGCTCTGTATAATTGGTACATTGAGCTCTTTACCAGGAAGATTTAAATATTCATTCACGAATAATTTCTTGTCCTGATGGAATTACTCCTAACTCCGGTTTAACTGGACTAAGTATTCTCTGTATTTTCTATATATATATATATATATATATATATATATATATATATATATATATATATATCATTCAACCGGCTCATTGACCTAGTGGGGAGAGTGTTCATATATATATATATATATATATATATATGGAATAATTTTTCAAACGTTTTTTAGTCTGATTTGTTCAATTTCTTAAAAAGAAAATTTTTAAAAAGCAATGAATCTAAATTTTCAAGATTAGCTCTATTATTCAAGCACTTTTTCATTAAAATTCAGCCCAATATGAGTGAGCAGGAGAAGAAATGACATAGAATCTATGATTAGCTTAATACCGAAACCTCGCCCAAAATATTTCCGAAATAATTGAAGTTTATGTGTTTACCGTATATAAAGCAAAGAAAATATTTTTACGGAAAAATAGCTTTTTAAAGAAAAGGTGACGTGGAGGATTGAACCAAACAATTAAAAGGAGGCTTTTAAATTGCTCTTGCTACGACAATTAAGAAGGACCCCACAACGTCAATAAGAAAGCAAGCTAATGAATTGAAGGTCCACGAGAAAACAGTGAGGACAGCAATTAAACAAGGTTTAAAACTGAAATCGTTTGCAAGGACTCCCCAACTTTTTTTGAGAACGAAGACGAAAAAAAAAAAAAAAAAAAAAAGAAAAGGTTCCCGAGGTGCAAAAAAAAAAAAACACACAAAAATTTAATCAGGAAAATTATTTTTTTTGTTTTGGCCTTCACATTTATGGCCTCCATCAATCCCAGACTGTAAACCCCTTGATTACGCAATACGGGGCGTTTTAGAAAACAAAAGAAATGCAACTTTCCATTCAAATAATGGTTCACTTAAGACTGCTATTGAGGAGGAATAAAATGTCTGAAGAATTTATTTTGAAGGCATGCAAATCGTTTCGAATGCGCGGCGATACAATTATTGAAAAAAAAAAGGTAAGTATATTTGATTATATTTGAACATTGATAATTACTTTGATCTAATTGTGGAATATAATTTCCCTTAAATGCTGGTTCTCTTAAACTAGTTCACCTACCTCGGAAGCAGCGTCTCATCTACGGAAAATGACATCAATACATGACTAGCGAAGACATGGACAGCTGTCAATAGATTATATCTCATGAAACGCATTTTTCCAAGCAGCGGTCGTGTCCATACAACTATATGGGTGCACCACATGGACGCTGACTAAGAGTAGAAAGAAAAAGCTCGACGGTAATTGCACAAGAATGTTACGAGCTATATTAAACAAATCCAAGAAGCAACATCCCACAAAACAGCAGCTGAACGGCCACCTACCTCCCATCTTAAAACCCATCCAAATCAGGCGAACAAAACATGTAAGACACTGCTGGAGAAGTTAGGACGAACTCATAAGTGACGTTCTCCTATGGACCCCTTCACACGGACGAGCAAGTGTTGAATGACCAGCTAGAACTTATCTATAACAACTCTGGAGGACACAGACCTGCTAGAAGCAATGGATGATAGAGACGAATGGTGAGAGAGTTAAGGAAATCCTTGCTAGCGGCACGACAAGAAGATGATGATGTTTTAACTTAGTTTGGTTTCTTTGTTTTAATGGTATATCAATCTTCGAGAGTTATTTAATAGCAAAGCTATTCTTATAGAAGAACAGTAGTGGTACTATTTATCTCATAGGTGGAGGAGAAAATGGGTTTCATACCTTTTCCAAATGTTTTACTTCAAAAGTGAACGTAATAGCACGACTGGAGTTCGAACTTGCTTATTGTGATGTTGCAGTTCATCACGACAGCTACTACGCCACAAGGACTCCCCGCTTTTAAAAAGGTAAGTGACTTTTGTAGAACTCTGTAGATTCTAGAATAGAGAAATGTTGCGAAATTCCAAAGTCGAATTTTACTTGGATTTCGAGCGAGTCGAGTCCTATTATGGGTTTCTTAATGAGCAAACGTCACGTCGCAGTGTTTTGGAATATATGCAACTGGTGCAGCAAGAATTTCGAGTCTGATATTGCGTCTGCAGTTGATTGAGGAAGAATCGTCGCAAAAGAATCTTTTTTTATAGCTTGGTGAAATCTAAAACCAGTTCACCAGAATATAATTGTTTTCTTTTTGTTTCATGGTATGTAATTATTGGTTTTAAAATAACCCTTCTTTAATTAGGGTTATAATCTACTACAAGGTCATATGAAAGGGGTTCACCCAATGGTTGAACAATGTATTTAGTTGTTGGGATGATGATGTTGTTAATGCGTCTGATAATTTGGCGCTAACTTGCTTGTTGTTAAAACCAAATAAGATATCTGAAGCCGGAAAAGAATTGTAACAAATATTTTGTTCCAGAAGAATTTAGGACCATGGAGAGATAAGTTTTAATTGTCGCTCCAAAAATATATGCTGTAATTTATTAAGCTTAGCTTAATTTGATGCTGTGCTAGAAGAGAATGGAACTTACTAAAAATGGTCAGCGAGCCAATGTAACGGTCCTTAACCCAAGTGTTTCATCACTAAAAATAGAAAAAGGCCCCATTTTTATCATAACTTCCAAAATAACCTTTCCCTATTTTGCCGCCTAAAGCTAGTTGGTCTGAATACCTTGCTATCCATCTTGCGGTGACAGTTCTGTTATCGAAGAATATAGACCTTAGATTTACCAGCCTCTGAAAAAGCATATCGATACCAAATTTCACGACGATAACCTAGTTTTATCCTCAAACGAATTCAGGACTGACACGCAAGTAAGCAATTAAAAAAGAAAAACAAAATATTTGTGTACACTGTACACGTATAAAGATTAATTCTCACACAAAATCATATTTGGTAAATTATTGCTTGTTAACAAAAATAATACATAAAAAAATAATGTCTATTCAACTCAACCTCTTGTTATTTGTTTTATGTTTACCCGGAAGACTCATCTGCTTCAATATTATGCTATAGTTTGTTACTGTAATATGTTTTGTATAATTTGTTAAACTCACGATACCCTCGTAATACCTATCTCGTTACAAGCACCGAGCTGTTGTATGTGCAATATTAACAGATTAGCCAAAAAGATGCAAAGACTTTGAGGACATGGGCCACTTCGAACATAAGCCCAAACTTTTGAATACAATTCGCTCTTTCTCCCCCAAAGAAACAAGAAAAAGATGGAAAGACGATATGATTGATATGTTGGTCATCTATTTCCAATCATTTCATTTAGTTTTGGTTTCTACGTTTTAATGGCATATCAACCTTCGCGGGCGATTTATGCCAAAGCCATTCTTGTAGTAAGACAATAGTGGTACAATAGAACTATGGTACCGTTGCTGGAGGGAGGGATAAGGAAATTCATACCTTTCCTAAAGGTTTTAGTCCGAGACGAAATGAATGCAATAGCGTAACTGTATGTTTACCCACGAACAATATCATTCCTCTCACACTCCTTACCGAATCTGTTTCGAAAGTTTTATTGGATATGCATGGTGACAGGAACAATTCTTAGGTGAGTCCTTACTCTCTAAGGATCAAATTGTCTTTAGTATATCTATGAAATACAAAAACTTAACACAACGGGAAGAAATACAAAATAAATTCATTTACACAAACAAGATCACTTGATATTTTGTATACACAATATACATGCAAGTGGCATTACAAGGAAAGAATACGCAAGAGTTTCGAAATGTAGAATTACGTACATATTGTTCCATGAACAAGCAGTATATGGAAGGGGTACAAAAAGGGAAAAAAAAGGCTTAACTGATTAGTGTAGGTAATATAGATATGTGGCTTTACCCTTCCCTAGCAAGAACCGAGACGTCTCTACTATTCAAAGAACAGAGGCAAAATAGATGTCGAGAAGGTGTTTCTGAGACTGTCATGTGATACCATACGGGCTGCTACTGGACATGCAAATACTCTAAGGGAGATAATTGTTTATTTTAACTTTACAGTTTGAGCAAAAATTCAGAAAGTCCGGGTGAAACCGTCTGACTTAAACTAAACCACAAAAAAGTTGCAATTGAATAAACAGGTATTTATTTATTTATTTGTTGAAGACGACTTAGATTTGTTTTCTTTCCTGGTTGTCACCGCTCAAAACCGGCTTCAAAATATTCGTTGACTTTGCGATGAAGTTGATTTGTTTTCACAAACTAACCGCAACACAATTCTGGGTATCTAACAGATATGGTGCTGATGGCCCCTGACCAGCCGATAACGCAACATAATCAGTGGTAGCTATTCTAAGCTAAAATAACCCATCTTTGTTTTTGTTTTTTAAATCACTATCATTTGAACGAGTTCCTCTTGGCTTACGACCAGAAAAAACATTGTTTTTCTCAGTTTGGGACTTAGCTATAAGCTAAATAATTTATTAGACCACACACCCTTAAGGGTTCGTTTTTGAAAATCTATTTTTATTTTATCATTAGTTTTTACTCTTTAGCCCTAATTTATCAACGATGATCTATCTATCTATCTATCTATCTATCTATCTATCTATCTATCTCATTTTGTTTCTATCTATCTATCTATCTATCAATCCCAGTTTGTTCCTATCTATCTATCTATCTATCTATCTATCTATCTCATCCTGTTTCTATCTATCTATCCATCTCATTCTGTATCTATCTATCTATCTATCTATCTATCTATCTCAGTTTGTTCCTGTCTATCTATCTATCTAGCATGATTATTTAAAAAAATTTGCCCAAAATTTCTTTAGAGAAAGGCGTGCTGACAGTACGGATTCCTTTGACTGTCTTTCACTATCTGTCCCCTATTGGCCATCGCCCTTGGTAAGTACTCTAGATAGCATCCTTACTTCCCCAGCAGTGCCCAGATCATATCGTTTGTGATGTTAACTGGGAGCTAAATGACTATAAATCTGTTGTTTTGTAGGGTGCTGTTTCCAGAATTTGTTCAAAATAGCACACAGCATCCTTGTGTCGTTCCCACCCAGCCTAATCTCCAGGTGTTTCGTTAAAGTCCAAGTGGTGCGACTATTCATTAGTATTGACACGGCTACGGCTGGGAAGAATTACTGTTTTATTTCATTAAAGTAATTAGAGTTCTATATGTTTGATGACCTGTCTGTAGTAGCCCACGTTTTACCTTTGTGTATTCTAGCATCACTTTCAGCAGATGAGATATTGCTACTGAGGTATATAAACTTGTCTAATAACATCAGCAGCTTGTCATTTAATGAAGAGGTGGCACCATCTTGCTTAAAACACATAAAATCTGTCTTATCAGAGTTCACAAAGAGACCAATGTCTCTTGCTGCTTGCTCCAAGCTATACAATAGAGATATGGCTTGAGCAGGCGTATTTGCCAGATGCGTTAGATCATCTGCATAGTCTGCATGAAAACGTTTCATATCAGTGTTTTAAGAGCCAATGAATAAATACAATTCAAAATCCTCTGAAACAAATAAACTCTTCATAATTCGTTGCAATATCAATGTTTTAAGAGCAAACCTATTCAAAGAATACAAAATCCTTTGAAAGAAATAAACACTTGATAATTCGCTGTAAGAGCCAATGTATTAGAGTTTAAATCATCTTAAATAAGTAAATACTTCATAATTCGTTGCAATATCAATGTTTTAAGAGCAAACGTATTCAAAGAATAGAAAATCCTTTGAAAGAAATAAACACTTGATAATTCGTTGTAAGAGCCAATGTATTAGAGTTTAAATCATCTTAAATAAGTAAATACTTCATAATTCGTTGCAATATCAATGTTTTAAGAGCAAACGTATTCAAAGAATAGAAAATCCTTTGAAAGAAATAAACACTTGATAATTCGTTGTAAGAGCCAATGTATTAGAGTTTAAATCATCTTAAATAAGTAAACACTTCATAATTCGTTGCAATATCAATGTTTTAAGAGCAAACGTATTCAAAGAATAGAAAATCCTTTGAAAGAAATAAACACTTGATAATTCGTTGTAAGAGCCAATGTATTAGAGTTTAAATCATCTTAAATAAGTAAACACTTCATAATTCGTTGCAATATCAATGTTTTAAGAGCAAACGTATTCAAAGAATAGAAAATCCTTTGAAAGAAATAAACACTTGATAATTCGTTGTAAGAGCCAATGTATTAGAGTTTAAATCATCTTAAATAAGTAAACACTTCATAATTCGTTGCAATATCAATGTTTTAAGAGCAAACGTATTCAAAGAATAGAAAATCCTTTGAAAGAAATAAACACTTGATAATTCGTTGTAAGAGCCAATGTATTAGAGTTTAAATCATCTTAAATAAGTAAACACTTCATAATTCGTTGCAATATCAATGTTTTAAGAGCAAACGTATTCAAAGAATAGAAAATCCTTTGAAAGAAATAAACACTTGATAATTCGTTGTAAGAGCCAATGTATTAGAGTTTAAATCATCTTAAATAAGTAAACACTTCATAATTCGTTGCAATATCAATGTTTTAAGAGCAAACGTATTCAAAGAGTAGAAAATCATCTTAAACAAGTTGATCTTTATAATTCTTCGCGATGTCAATGTTTTAAGAACCGATGTTTTAAGAGCCAGAGTATTTATAGAGTTCAAAATCATTTTAAACATTATCTCAGACAGATCTGTTTGACTCATCGATGAGAGCCTAAACGCTCAGTTCACAATTGACGTAGAAGTAATGACAATGATGGATTCACTCTATACTCCCTAGAATTCCAGAAGTGGAACCCCACCATCCGAGAACTTCATTTTATCTGACGTTCTTAAACGATGGTTCATTTTTTAATTTTTTTCCCCATCCTTTGTTTGCATATACACCAGATAGATAGATAGATAGATATGAACAGATTGAGATAGATATGAACAGATTGTGATAGATAGATAGATAGATATGAATAGACTGGGATAGATAGATAGATAGATAAGAAAAGACAGTGATAGATTGATAGATTGATAGATATGAACAGACTGTGATAGATAGATAGATAGATAGATAGATAGATAGATATGTCAGGTGGTCTTACTAGGGTGCTTCGGGTTAGTGATAATGATTCTTTGGGCCCGATTGCTTTGTTGGCCACACAGCTGTTTTCTTTTTTGCATATTGACTAATGCTCTCCGCAATGCAAGCCAAGGCTGCAGCTTCTAAACATACAAATTGTATACACACACATTTTATTTACATTTTCACATTAGCCACACCAGTTCCGTTTGGATAGCTTCCACCAAAATTGAAATAGAATAGAATAAAATACAAATAAACAAATACTTGCCAACTTCTTGAGACTCGCCCTTAGAATATGCTGACTGCATCCTCTGAGTAAGAACACCTTCCCCAAAAGAAGGTGCCCTGAGTAGGTTATTAAATTGTATCCGGTGGCGAGGCTACAATTCTAGAGCTCTGGGGAGTGTGGAGTACTCCTTCAATACCATCACTCTCAGGTTCACTCTGACCTCGAGTGGTAGTATTCGTTTAGATTCTATCTATGGGTCAAATAGACAAGTTTGAAAATCATTAGTATTAGGTAGGAATACTTAATACCATATAACTGTATGCAGATTAATTATCATTAAATAGGAATATATTATATACATTTTATTGTGTAAATTATTTGTATTCGATAGGAATACTTGATATATAACTGTGTGCAAGCAAATTATTATCATTATAGATAAATAAAAAAATGGTGGCCTAGCTGTAGAATACGCCGACTGCTTCTCTGCAGAAGGGTAAGACTCCCCCGACAAGTGTCCTGGATATAACACTAAACATTCTGATGGTGAGGCTCTAGTAATGCTAGAACTTTGGGGAATGCAGAGTACCTTTTCGTTGCCATCACTTCCAGGTCCACTCTGGCCCAGAGTGGTAGCACCTGATAGGGTCTTATCTATCGGTTAAATAAAACATTTTGACATTTAAGCTGTGTAATTATGCTAAACTAAATTGCTTGAAATAGAGCTGCTTATATGTATGAAAATGTATTTGGCTTTAAATAACCTCAATGGTCCATCAGTGTTGCAGAGTTTAAATCCCATTGGTAAAAAGTCATCAAAAGCAATTTTAACCTGTGAACTTTTCAATTGACCCTCTTATCAAGTGTTTGCATGTTTAAAATGGACGTACATTTTCTTTTTTAAGTAGAGGAATTGTATTGTGAATTGAATAACCATGACCAGAAAATCCTACGAACACTTACGCACGACATACAGAAACACTGGACAGCTGTTTTGACCTTATTAGGTCTCATCAGCAGTGCATACCGTGATCTACCACACTGGAGATCGAACCAGCGACCAAAGAATGCAGAACCGAAACTCTACCAATGAGCGACCAACCCACATCGTACTCGAATGACGCCAAATCAACTAATTCGCCGGATATTCTGATCATGGTAATTCAATTCACAATATAATTCCTCTACTTAAAAAAGAAAATGTACATCTATATCCTTACTCTTGAGGTTATAATAATTACGCGGGTGCATATTTCTAATCTTCTTGGGAAGACGTGGCCCTGGAGGTGACCATGCCCTCTTTAAAGAGTACAGACGTAATTTGCAAGACACATCCGGGTTAATTGGCCGAGCATCACTAGTTGAGTTGGAATCGCTTGAGTGCATTGTGGATTGGTTGCTCAGTGGTAGAGTTTTGGCTTTCCATACTGTGGTCAGTGGTTCGATCCCCAGTGGGGGAGATCTCGTTATATACTGCTGATGAGACCTAATAAGGTCAAAGCGGTTGTTCAGTGTTTCTGTATGTCACGCGCAAGTGTTAGCCGGATTTTCTGGTTATGGTAATTCAATTCACAACATGTTTGAAATGGTTGTGAACTTTGTCGATACATATGCTCTTAAATTATTGACAGTGCAATTGACTATAGAGTGTTTACTTGTTTAAAATGACTGTGAAGATATATTTTAGTGCAGTATATAATTGGAGATCATAACTCTTAAATTGACTTAAGCTTTAAATAATCCAACAAGGGTTGACACACCGTTAAACCAACCAACCAACCTCTCTTCTATTTCGCATTACTCAAGTGTCTCGATTGCCCAGTCGGCTGGGGCTGTAGAATACACCGATTGCACCTCTGAAGAGGGGTAAGACCCCCCCCCAACGAGTGTTCTGGATATGACACTAAACAATCTGAGGGTGAGGTTCCAGTGATGCTGGAGTTTTGGGGAATGCGGAGTACCCCTTTATTGCCATCGCTCCCAGATTCACTCTGGCCCGAAATGGTAGCACCTGATATGGGTCCTATCTATCGGTTAAATAGAACTAACAGCATGCCTATGCTAAAATGAATTGTTTGATTAAACTGAAGAGCTTGAAATAGAAATGTTTTTGACAAACTGCGTGCTTATGATAAACTTAATTATTTCAAATAGAACTGCTTTTGACATTGAAACTGTATTTACACTAAACTGAATTGTTTAACATAGAACTGTTTTGACATGTAACTGTGTGTAAACAAAATCTGTACTTATACTAAACTGAATTGTTTGAATTAGAACTGTTTGCCTAAACTGAATAGCTCGAAACAGAAATGTTTTTGACAATTAAACTGTACTTACATTTAAACTGCGTGCTTATGCTAAACTGAATTATTTGAAATTGGAGTGTTTTTGACATTGAAACTGTACTTACACTAAACTGAATTGTTACATATAACTGCTTGAATTGTTTGAAATAGAAATGTTTTTGACAATTAAACTGTGTACTTATGCTAAACTGAATTGTTTTAAATAGAACTGATTACTTACGTAAAAATGGATTTGGCGTTAAATAATCTACAAAGGTTGATATGCCATAAAACCCACAAACCAACCAAATCAAGTGTCTCCGGTATATCGCAAAACTTCATCTGGTGGTGAGACTCCAGTCCTGGGTATCTGAGGGGTGTGGGATAGCTCTTGTCGCTATTATTCACAGGCCCACACCATTTCAAAGCAGTTGTACCTGTTAGAGTTGCATCTATGGGTCAAATAGATCCGATTGAAAATGATTACCGACTCATTGGTCAAGTGGGTAGAGTGTTCGCCAACGGTCCGGGAGACCTGGGTTCAATCCCAGGTCGCGTCATACCAAAGATTTTAAAAATGGTACTTGATACTTCCTTGCTTAACACTCAGCAATATAAGGTATGTGTCAAGGGTATAGTGGAGCAATCCTGGGAAAAAAGTAGCGCCCTCCCTTACACCTCGGTGTTGTTGCTATTGAAAAGGGAGCCTTGTGGTCGCTCTCGACTACTGTCGCCAACTTTACGTTTAGTAAAGTTGGCGACAATAGTTGAGGGAGACCTGAAGGTTCCCCTTTCGATAGCTACTACACCAAGGTGTAGGGAGGGCGCTACTCCTTTCCCTGGATTGCTCCTCTTTACCCTTGATATGTACCTTGTAATGCTGAGTATTAAGCAAGGAGGCATCAAGTACCATTTTTTAAAGTCTTTGGTATGACCCAGGTCTCCCGGGCCATAGGCGAACACTCTAACCATTATAACAAAGTCCAGTACTAGATTCACTTTATAACTTTACTATTAAATAAGGATACTTGAAACCATGTAACTGTGTACAAACAAATAATTATTATTTGATAGAATTATTAATGTTAGAAATACTAGAAACCATTTAACTGTATGCAAATTATTTACATTCGATAGTTGATATCATATGACAATATGCAAATAAATAATTATAAATACGTGTAAGCTTAATATGAAAATGTTTACAAATGAAAATATAGTCAAACATCTACAAATTGACCAAATTTTGGCTTTAAATAACCCATAAAGAGTTGATATACTGTTAAATAGTTAATTTGGTTTCTTTGTTTAATGATGCATCAACCTTCGTTATTTAATGCTAAAACCCTCGGGGGGGGGTGTCGTGGTGGTGTAATGGTTAAAGCGATGGACTGCGGAATCGTAGTACACGAGTTCGTACTCCAGTCGCGCTATTATGTTCACTTTCGGGCAAATACCCTTGGGAAAGGTATGAACCCCCGTATCCTCCCAGCTATGGGTTAAATAGTACCACTACTGTTCTTCTTATTGGAGAATGGCTTTGGCATTAAATAACCTACAAAGGTTGATATCCTATTAAACAAAGAAACCAAACCAAACCAAAACCCTCTTTATAGAAGGACAGTAGTGATACTATTTAACCCAAAGCTGGGAGAGTTAATGGTTTCATAAAAGAAAAAGAGGATAAAATAAAGGAAAAAAAAAGTATTAAAGAACTAGTCACTTGTTCAAATGTGAAGGAGTCTCCGTGGCGTGATGACTAAAGTTCGAACTTCAGTCGCGCAATTACGTTCACTTCTGGACTAATATCCTTTGAAAATGTGTGAACACCCTTCCCTGCCGGCCACCTGCCTCCCATCACGAAAACTATCCAAGTTAGACGAACCAGACATGCACGACACTGCTGGAGAAGCAGGGACGAGCTCATAAGTGATGTACTCCTATGGACCCCGACATATGGCCGTGCAAAAGCAGGACGACCAGCTCGAACATACATTCAGCAGCTATGTGAGGATACAGGATGTAGCCCAGAAGACCTACCAGAGGCGATGAACGATAGGGAGGAGTGGCGAGAGAGGATCAGGGATATCCGTGCTAGCGGCACGACATGATGATGATGATGATGACAAGGATATCTTTGGCATTAAATAACCCATAAAGATTGATATGCCATTAAACCGAAAGAAACCTGATTTGAATTAATCATAAAATAAAGCGTTCATTTTCGTTCATGGGCCTTTCTTACCTCCTCGCCAAAAAGAAGTAATTGAATGGTTTATTGTCCGGTGCCAGAAGGAAAATGCCAACAAATCCTGAGCATTTTTTCACTCTCTCGGGAGACTTGCTTCTTGCGAAGTCCCCCACATTAAACCGACCTTGTGTCATATTTTTACTTCATGGGAAGCCGAATAAGAACCCTTTTTTCTTCAATTGTATGTTAACCCCCAAAAGTTGTTTTCTAAAGACTCGACAATATTCATTCCAACTAACCTAATAGTAATGTGGTAAAGTGTCAACACCTCAAATTACATCGCATCTGGCAATAAAAAAAAACAACATTTTCCACTCATCTTCACCTTCCGACTGGTCAAACAACAAAGATTCGTTTGGCAGAGGAAGATTTTCATGAGGATTTTTTCTCTTTAGATGATGTTAAAAATCAACGTAAATTAAAAAAAAAAAAAAATTTAATAAAAGATGCGTCGAAAAAAGTAGTACGATCAACGAATTGAGAGAAATTCCAGTAAAAATGGCGAATATAGTTTACACAGAAGGAGACAGTATAGAATAACTTTCATTTCAACGCCATCTAGCGTGAAGAAGCAAAGTCCCTCCACCATTTCCCCTCTCTTTGGAATCCACTTCTAGTTAAGGTGGAGTCTAAAAATCACTGTAAGATGAGTGAAGCATCCGACCTAGTTTTTTTTTTTAAACAAACTTCTCCCTTTTTTTTTTCTTGCTTCAGACTGTCCTCTGTACTTTGATACCGAAACAGACTGTTTGCATAATGTTATAGAGTTTCAAGGGTTCCTTTATGATACTAATAATTGTATGGTTTCAAGTTATTATTTCTATTAATAATAGTCATTTGTTTGCACATGGTGATATAGTTTCAAGTAACTAATAATCTTTAACAAAATGGAGCGTCATGGTTATAATTCTGGACTGCAGCCTCAAAGTAAGCGAGTTCAAACTCCACTCACACTGTTACTTACAGACTAATACCATTGGGAAAGTTATAAACTCTCTTATTCCCCCTCCCTCGCCACCCTCAGCTATCAGTTTAATAATACCAATGCTTTTCTTCTGTAAGGATGGTTTTGGCATTAAATAACTCATCAAATTTGATTTGCCATAAAACAAAGAAACCAAAACAAAGTTTAGAAACAATTACAGCTCGAACAAACTATTCTTGAAACAAATTATTTATAGTTATATAACATTAAGTATTTCTATCGAATATGAATAATTTTTAAACTGATCTGTTTGACTCATAGATAGGACCCTGATTTCCCCTAAGAATTGTCACCTGAAAGGGTTCTCAGGAAGAATTGTTACTCCAACATGTTTACTGGGGCTCCGTCCGATAATTTTAGCCTGTTTCATATAAAACTTGATAATGGCTTTCATCTAGTTTGTTTGTTTTGGTATTATGAACTATCAACCTTTATAGATTATTTAATGCCAAATCCATTTTTATACAAGTAAACAGTTCTATTTTAAACAGTTCGGTTTAGTATAAGTACACAGTTTAATTGTCAAAAACATTTCTATGTCAAGCTATTCAGTTTAATCAAACAGTTCTAATTCAAACAATTCAGTTTAGTATAAGTATACTTTTTGTTTACACACAGTTTAATGTCAAAATAGTTCTATTTCGGACAATTCAGTTAAGCATAAGTACGCAGTTTAAATATCAAAACAGTTCTATTTTAAGTAATTTAGTTTAGCATAAGTACACAGTTTAGTTCTATTTGACCCATAGATAGGAGCATATCAGGTGCTACCACTCCGGGCCCGAGTGGACCTGGGAGCAACAGCAATGAAGGGGTACGCCGCATTCCCCAAACCTCCAGCATTACTGGAACCTCACCATCAAATTGTTTAGCGTCATATCCAGGACACTGGTTAGGGGGGGGGTCTTATCCCTCTGCAGAGAAGCAGTCAGTGTATTCTACAGCCTCAGCCGACTGGGTAAGGCTTCACCTGGTGTGAATATTCTAATGCTCTGTTTAGATATCAAAGTATAGAGGTAATTTTTTGCAGATATTTTATAAGTATAATTATAACTATTTTCTATTCCTGCTGTTCATATACATATACGAGGATCATTAAATAAGTTTCCAGACTTTTTTCGTATGGGCACTTTAATTGATAGTACACACATGAAACTCTAGTCCCCTTCGAAGTAACCTCCACCGGCTGCAATGTACTTGTTGTACCGTTCCAACAACTTCTGGAAGGCCACATGGAAGTCCTCTTGTGTGAGCGTGTCAATGACCTTCGTCACAGCTTCTTTCATCTCCTCAATTGTCTCATAACGACAGCCTCTGAGCTTAGGGAATAACCAAAAGTCACAGGGAACAAGGTCTGGACTATAGGGACAGTGAGGAAGTGTCTTGATGCCCATCTTGGTCAAATAGTCTGTGACAAGGATGGAGTTGTGGACTGGTGGAAATGCCACTGACCCGATTTGAAGAGTGCCGACCTCTTCCGACGGAATCTCTTCCTGAACTCCCTTAAAACCTCAACATAGTAACCTTGGCCCATCAACTCAGGTGTATTGACTGCCTTACTCCTCCCACACCCCTCATCATCCCTCACAGACTCCCTGGCTTCCTTGAATCTCTTAAGCCACTCAAAAACTGATGCTCAATTCATGCAAGATGCTCCAAAAGCATTCTGAAGCATTCCATACGTTTCTCTGGCATTTTTCCAAGTTTAAAACAGAATTTTATTGCATATCATTCTTCTAAAGTGTTCTCACGTCCAGATTGCATTTTGAAATTCACCAGCTGTGACAATCAGGTTTTAGTAGGGTGTATTCCAATTGCTGCTGTAGCTGTTCATTGGAAGCTGAAATCATAAAAATTGGCCAGTCATCTCATAAGATATATAGCAATAACGTACTGAATTTTCAAGAGTCTATGACAATTTCAAATGCCTGTACAAAAAAGTCTGGAAACTTATATATATATATATATTGACAGACTCAGAATCGTCCCGATGATCAGGTAAGGTGAAACCTTAGTAGATTTTTTTCTGACTCTGTAGGCATATATATATATATATATATATATATATGGTAGTGCGGACAGTCTGATGATTATCCTTGTGAGTCTGAGTGTGTCTGTGTGCTTGCGTATCAATCTGCATTTGTGTGTATGCATGAAAATGAAGACAATATAGAAAATGCAGTTGACATGTTTCGCTGTACAAATAGCTTTTTCATAATGAAATTTTATTCGTTTTTTGTTCTTGCTATCTATCTATCTATCTATCTACTGAGAAGATTCTTAAGTTGTTTTCTATGCACACATGCGAGTGTGCATGTAAGTATGAAAAAGAAAACCATATGGAAAATTAAAAAATGAGATTTTATTTCGAAAAAACGAAGCCTACAAGTGACAAGCAGAGGTAGCGGGGAAGAGATTACAACAGCAGTGAAAAACACAACTGAGAATTATGATTTAATTTCTGAAGACATTATCCTCATAGTGAAAAAAAATTAACTCCATGTGGTCTTTCTTTTTTCATACTATTGGATTTTATTCAAAACCTTAACCACACACACACACACACACACACACACACATATATATATATATATATATGTGTGTGTGTGTGTGTGTGTGTGTGTGTGTGCGCCCAACCCTCCGCCACAGAAAGCTGCGATACAGAGTCATTTTTTAAGTTGTTTGAATTCAGAGTGTTCCTTCTCCAAGAACGATTGTCATACTAAAGTTAAAGAGCCTAGTCTGCCCTACTATTTACCTATATCTAAAAGGAGAATATATTTTCCAAGGTTATTTGTACTAAGCAAAAATTTACAGCAGCCTCGTCCAGGATTTGAACTCGTGTCACCGAGTCCATTTCCTACGTTATGTCATGGGTACCTCTCCCTTTATCTCTGTCTGTCTCGCTCTCTCTCCCCCGGCCACGCTCTCTCTCTCTCTCTCTCTCTCTTTGTGTGTGTGTGTGTGTGTGAGTGTGTGCATGAGTGTATGTGTATGTGAGGGTTATCTGTGTGTATGTCTGTGTGTGTCTGTGTTTGTGTATGCAAAAAAATTTATATTCAAGAAGATTGATAAAAGAATAATAGAAATTTTATTGATTAGATATTATTTTAGTAAAAGTAGATAAAAGAATGTTCAAATGCTTTTATCTCTCCTGTATACTTTCCTTATTTTTATGTTAAACTCTTTGATAATGAGGCTTTTCAGTAGCTGCTGTGTCAATGTCTCAGCAGGTCAGGTTTAAAATTAAAAAGGTTTGGCCGAATGTGCGTCATTCTGCCGATAGATCAAATTATAATCTCGATGCGTTTTTAGCATTTTTCATATTGCAGAAAATCAAAGACATATTGAACAGAAATTTCATTGTCAGTTTTTTTAAGGGACAAAGTGATAGCAGAATCTTTAGAATGCATGAACGTTTTTTTCTTTTTATTGTCGATTGACGTTAGCAGCGTTTCATTTCTTTTTATTGTCGATTGACGTAAGCAGCGTTTCATTTTGGTCTGGGAGAGAAAGTGACAGAAGCCATAATTGGAGGGAAATTAAAACACAAATGCGAACTTGGTTGCAAATAAGGTAATAAGAGATGTTAAGGAATAGAAATCATGACGTGTGTTATGCTGACCTGTTGGAAATAATGTCCTTACCGGCTACTGCAGACGTTGATATTTGTAACCGTTGAGATTTGATCTGATATTTTTCTCCTATACAAAGAAAGCTCTGATCAAAAAGGCCCTTTGCTATAGTTCATCTCTCTCTCTCTCTATATATATATATATATAACCAAAGAAGATTAGTTGAGAAAGATTCTTTTTGAGAATATAAAGGAAGATTCTTATAAATTTCCAGGAGTGCTCAATGTATGATGATTAATATATAAATTTCTTACAAAGCAAATTTAAATGCCGCCATAAAAATGAATTTAAACTTATATGAAGAAAGTTAATAAAAAAATTGTGTTGACAATAGTAGGATAAAACCAATGGTTCAGT
Source organism: Sepioteuthis lessoniana (assembly GCA_963585895.1). Lineage (NCBI taxonomy): Eukaryota > Metazoa > Mollusca > Cephalopoda > Myopsida > Loliginidae > Sepioteuthis > Sepioteuthis lessoniana. The sequence continues at coordinate 96,746,786 of OY757918.1, forward strand.
AATACTATTAATATTATTGGTCATGTAATAATAATAATAATAATAATCAATAGTTGTAATAATAGTTACTTTAAGATTTAAAAAAGATAAGATTATTAATAATTAATAACTATAATAATATTAATGTTAGTAATTAGAATTGCAGAATTCAGAATAAAAATATAAAAATATTAAGAAACTAAATAAAGATTAAATTATGATTTTAAATGGAAATCAAATAAAATCTATTAAAAAATAAACTAAACAAGATAAATTTGTTATTAGTAATGGTGTTTATCGCCACGTTTTCCTTAATGAATAAATGAATATATATAGAGATTTTTTCTTAAAATAAAATAGGTTAATTCATTAACAAGATTTTAGTTGCTGAAGGTTTTGTAAGTCGTGTAAAAATTTTTGATACATAAGGATACATAACCCTAGACAATAACATTACATCCTTTTTTTGACACTAACTTTTGTTTTTAAACGAGTAAGAGTTCGTAGAAAAAATATATAATATTTTCTCTCCACTGTGTGATGTCTATTTGAAGAATAGAGTTGCCAACTGAAATAAATCTATAATAACCAAATTATGGTTTGTTGTGTTTTTAAGTTATATATATATATATATATATATATATATATATATATATATATAGGACCTTTCAAAAAAGATATTACGACCATAGAAATAGTTTCGCACACGAAATATAGAGACACAGAACGAGTTTATCTTACAATGTGTTGGGAATTAAAAAGAAGCAAGATAGAGATCCTATATTAAAATGGGAGATGGTAAAAAAATGTCATAAATATAAGGCTGCGAGAAAAATAGTCTCCTAGGTATGGAGGAAAAACTAGGTATAGATTCCTACAATAATCCTAAAGAATTACCTAAC
>OY757918.1:97442666-97510166 GCA_963585895.1 Sepioteuthis lessoniana
GTAAAGGTTTAAAAAAAATGACCAGTTCCCTCCAATCACTTGTTCCCTACATGTGCTAGACCAATACGATTCCACGTTGGTGAAATAGTGGGAGGTGATGTCGCTGGGCCGGATTCCCAGGGACAAGGCTTATGTCATTTTCCTTTGCTGTGTTCCACTCTCAGACGAGAACACAGCCGAAGACGATGGGTATTACACTTTAATCCCACTTGTATTTCATTCCCACTCCTGTGTTCATTTCCAGGTTCATCCCCATCGACCATTTTTGTTTCGTTACGTGGTTTGATAATAGTCGCTTTAATATGAAGACCCGCCTGTGCACAGGAGAGTGGCAAGAAAAAATTGTCAAGCCCAGTCGGCATTCCTCTTTTTCTTTCCTTTTTTTTTTTTCTGTAGTGCTTTTGACACCAGGGATTGACTTTTGCCCAAAAACCTTTTAGTACAATAGGAGGAGTACAGCCTGGGAGTGGGTGTTCTGGGAGTGAAAGAGACGAGAAGGAACAGGAAAAGCGGTGTTATGAAACGGTGTAAAATTAAACACTGCCTCTCACAAAAAAAAAGCTCTCATGTATTTTTTTAAAAACAAGTCCATTTGATTAGTCCGGTGTTGTCGCTATATTAAAAAAAAAGTTATTCGTAAATAAATGTGTCACTCTTTGGGAAAAAAATGCAAAGAATTTCCTTATTGTAAAAAAGAAATTTGTATATAGGAATTGTCCAAGTTTCCTTTTGAAATATTTTGCGTATTTTCGTGTTCCGAGGATCCTTCATGTTTTTTAATTATGACTCTGTCCATGGAGCTCAGAATAAATCGACTGTACCCCTAAAGAGGAGTAACCCCATTACATGAAAGAGTGTCCTAGGTATTATACAACTGTATCTAATGGTGAGGCTCTAGTTCTGGAGTTTTGAGGAGTGTCGAATTAGGGGATAGGATGTTATTTGTTTCTTTTGGTTGATAGTCGTCGGTTTTGGGTTTTGATATCTGACTCCGTTTGTTTTCTTTTCTACCCCATTTAATTTGTTGGCGTCTTCTGTGTCTGTGAAGGCTGCAAAAGAATTGCTGAAAGAAGAAAAGAAAGGACACGAAGATACCTTTTTGATTTCAACTTTATTTTTGGACTTCACACTCTGTAGCGAAGAAATGACTTCTTGGACAATTAAGAGACAGTCGCACCTCCAAGGAAGGCGTTGAAATGTACTAGTCGTTTTCGGTGTTGAGGACGTCCAAAATCGGTGATCATTTCCTGTTGGTGTTTGAATATAAGTTGCTGCTAGAGGAGACACTGTCTTACGCCAAGTGCGAGGCTTGGGCGGACACGTGCGCTGCCTGCTTGCAGTAAAGGAAAGAAGGTCCGTCTCGTATCAAAGGTAAGGGATGCGCAGTTTCAGCTTCCTGTCAGGAGCGTCTGGAAACTTCTACACTTCCTGAATTTATTTTATTCTTCTCTTTTCTATCCCCTACAGAGTATCCCTTCATTACTATTACTCCCTGGTCCACTCTGACCCAGAGTGGTTATAGCTGTTAGGGTCCCAATTATAGGTCAAATAGATTTATTTGCAAATTATTCGTATTTGACAAGAATACTTGATGACATGTAAAAGTTAATCATTTTGTCTAAAGAATAGTTACTGGGAATTTAAACGTTTACTAAGAAATATTATTTGTAACGTGAAGCAATAATTGTTTATTAAAGATTATTATTTGACACATTTGAGAATTTTTCATACAAACGCTAGCCTATGGTTTTCCTCTGGAGTCTGAGTAGCAGCAAGTCTCCTCAAGTCGCCAGGACACTTCTCAGAATTCTGGCCAATCTCAATAATACTGTAGTTTGGATGGTCTCCACTCGCCCTCTTACTATAAGTCATCCAGTCCCGGTACTAATCCTTTTTGTGACTGCATCAAGTGCACCAATTACAATAGGTATCACCGTCACTTTCATGTTCCATAGTTTTCTGAAATCTCAAGCAAAGTCTAGGTTCTTATATCTCTTTTCGCTTTTCTTTTAGTTTTCCCCTGTGGTCAGTCGGAACAGCAAAGTCCACTATTTGGCAGGTTCGCTTTCTTTTGTTGGCTATCTCTAGGTTTGGTTGTCTGGCCGAGATTAGGTGATCCGTTTGTATCTCAAAATCTCAGAGAATTTTGTGAGTCTCATTTTCTAGGACGGATTCTTGGTTGCGCAGGTCTAGGTACTCATCTTTTTCGCTTTCTTTTTGTTTTACTCAGTGATCAGCCGGAACGACAAAGTCCATTATTCGGCAGGTTCGCTTTTTTTTGCTTTTTTTTGTTGACAATCACTAAGTCTAGTTGTCTGGCAGATATTACTATTATTGTTACTTCTTGAGAGTTTTTCATATCAGCGTTAGCGGATGGTTTTTCACTGTAGCTTCAGTGACAACAAGTCTCCTCAAGTCTCCAGGACTCTTCTCAGTATTCTGGCCGTTGTTTGGATAGTCTCCACTCGAAATCTTATTTCCAACTCCTCTAGTCCTTTTACCAATCCTTTGGTGACTGTATTAAGAGCACCAATCACAGTTGGTATAACTGTCACTTTCATGTTCCACGGTTTTTTCAATTCCCGAGCGAGGTCCTGGTATTTACCTTCTTTTCGCTTTCAATTTTACTCTGTGGTCTGCTGGGACAGCGAATTCCACAATTCTGCAAAATCTCTTTTTTTTGTTGACTATTACTAGGTCTGGTTGTCTGGTCGAGATTTGGTGATCCGTTTGTATCTCACAATCCCCGAGGAGTTTGTGCGTCTAATACCCCAGGACAGATTCTGGGTTATGCATGTACCATTTGCACGTAATTATTTTCCCTTTTCAGGCTGATGGTTTCTCACTGAAGTTTCCTCAAGTCTCTTCAAGTCTCCAAGACTCTTCTCAATATTCTAGTCGATTTCAACAATGCTGTAGTTATTATTATTATTATTATTATTATTATTATTATTATTATCTTTATTCACTCGTTAGAGCTTTTCACGTCAGCGTTAGCCGATGGTTTTTCATTGGAGTCTGAGTGACAGCAAAGTCTCCTCTAGTCTCCAGGACTCTTCTCAGCATTCTGGCCGTTCTTAGCAATGCTGTCGTTTGGATGGTCTCCACTCATCCGCCACTTCCAAGTCCTCCAGTCCCTTTTGTAATCCTTTAGTTACTGTTCCAAACACACCAATTACAATTGGTATAATTTTTACCTGCATGTTCCACAGTTTTTTAAATTCCCTAGCAAGGTCGAAGTACTTATCCTTCTTTTCACATTCTTTCAGTTTTATTCTGTGGTCAACCGGGACAGCAAAGTTGACAATTTTGCGAGTTCTCTTTTTTTGTTGATTATTATTAAGTCTGGTCTTCTGGCCGAGATTAGGTGATCCGTGTGTATGTCAAAGTCCCATAGGAGTTTATGCATGTCATTTTCTATGACAGGTGCTGGGTTGTGCATATACCATTTGTTCGTATGGTCAAATTTAAATTTCTTGTTCATCTCTCAGTGGATCACTTTGCCGACCCAATCATGTCTAGTCTTATATTCCTTCTCCGCTAATTTGCAGCATTCACTTATTATGTGATTGATGGTTTCATCGCTGTCACCACATAGCCTACATTTGCTATTTTGTTGAGTCTTGTCTATTCTCGCTTTGATATGATTGGTTCTTACGGCGTTGTCTTGAGCTGCTATTTGGAGAGATTCTGTTTCTCTCTTAAAGTTTCCTTTTCTTAGCCATGTCCAGGTTTTGTCGTGTGAGATGTTGTTTATTAGTCGTTTAAAACGCCCATATTATTATTATTATTATTATTTGTTACTTGAAACAAAGTTACGGTGTGCAAACAAATGATTATAATTAAATAGAAATAATGGATTGGAAATGAATGCGGTAGTCCGAGTTCAAATCTTGGACGTGTCTTTTTGCATTTCACTTCGCACTAATACCGAAGATTGGGTTCTCTAAGCCTTTTAGGTTTGCAAACTGATCTAAACGAAAGAAAAAATTCCTCATTCCCTTCCTTACAACGTGTCAGCATGGCAAGGTGACTTAGCGTGTTCGATTAGTTTAAGGATCGGAAATCGTTCCTTGTTACTGCTACTCTGTAACACAGTTCAATCTGTCCCATGTTACTATACCCGCTATATGTCTCTCTCTCTCTCTCTCTCTCTCTCTCTCTCTCTTTGCCCAGTCGGCTGGGGCTGTAGAATACACCGACTGCACCTCTGCACAGGGGTAAGACCCCCCCCCCCAAATGAGTGTCCTGATAATGACACTAAACAATCTGATGGTGAGGTTCCAGTAATACTAGTGCTTTGGGGAATACGGAGCACCCCTGCATTGCCATTGCTCCCAGGTCCACTCTGGCCCGGCGTGGTAGCACCTGATAGGGTCCTATCTATTGGTTAAATAGAACTAACGGCATACTTATGCTAAACTGAATATCTTGAAATAGAAATGTTTTTGACAATTAAACCGTACTTACATTTAAACTGCGTGCTTATGCTAAACTGAATTATTTGAAATGAAACTGTTTTTTGACATAGAAACTGTATTTACACAAAACTGAATTGTTATATATATATCGGTTTGAATAAACTGAACAGTTTGAAATAGAAATGTTTTTGACAATTAAACTGTGTACTCATTCTAACCTGAATTGTTTTAAATAGAACTGATTATTTAAATAAAAATGGATTTGGCGTTAAATAACCTACAAAGGTTGATATTCCATGAAATCCAACCAACCATCACACACACACACACACACACACACACACGCACTCTCTCTCTCTCTCTCTCTCTCTCTCTCTCACGCATACATACACCCATGCATATTTGAATTTACAAAAGCTCTCAGCAACGTTAATTTTAAAGAAGAATACAATTGATTTGAATTCGAAGTTGTATATCATCTAACCCAGTACAACCAGTCACTCGTTACTAGGGAAAAGAGATGGGCATTGCCAAGTAGCCTTCCCGTTGCCCATAGAGACGGCATGGGTAGTAGAATTGCTCGATATTGTGACCGAAAAACCTGAAAAAAGTTATGGGACAATAACAGAGGAGATGCTGCCTGATGGAGTGAGGTCACGCCCTCGAAAATGGGCATCGGTCCTGATTTGCCCTACAACTAAAAGACAGGAGACGTGAGTGTTTCCCCATGAATGTTTAATTGATTAAAAAAAGGAAAATACAGCTTTATATTATATAATTATTAACCACGATTTATTGATGAATCAGAAAACAAGGTATCAAATTTTGTTAAATAATTGTCGTTGATGCACATAATTTTTCAAATTATTCGTCAATCTCCAAATTGTTGAAAATTCCCAAATTCAGCAATTCGCAAATTTTAACACTAAACTGAATCTAGAAGTGAGGTTCCAATTCTAGAGCTCTGTGAAGTGTAGCCTCACCTTTTCATTGCCATTATTCTAAGATCAATTTTGACCCGGAGTGATAATGTCTGGTTTGGTTGGTTTCTTAGCATATCAACCTTTGTGGGTTATTTAATGCCAAAGACATCCTTCTAGAACAGCAATGTTGGGTCCCTACTGTGAGTCAAATAATTGTATTTGAGAATGAATCAAATTAATTTTATAACTATGTAGTGAATTTCCTTGACAAAAGAATTTTCTGGAAAAAACGGATCAAAATTGGCGCAAAGATATCCTACTAACGCCCACGCAGATGTTTAAAAAATAAACAGTTAAAAATGTTTTTTAGGACCAATAGGAGGTCTCTAAAATACACGCCCAAAGAATCTTTGAAAGTCAACGCGTGCGCGCGGGATCCACCTTAATGTTATAAAAACACACAATATTCCAGACAATTCAGATCAGTTACTCACGCCAAACCGGAATGATACGTACTAACTGTTTCTCAGCGGTACCGTGCTCGTTGGATCTTCAAACAACGGTGTCATGTTACTACTTCAAGTTGGATAAAGATCTTATCCACGCTGGATTCAGAACAGGTCTCTACGGTCGTGACTCGATATACAAATCGCTGTGTAACCTTCTACATTTCAGCTCCCAACAAAGAAATAAATTTCTTTATTTTTGTTGCACTATTGTTAATGAAATTAGTACACTACAGACCCCCACCCCAATGTCTATTTGGGTCCCTACTGTAAGTCAAATAATTGTATTTTGTAAGTATTAGATAGGATTATTTGTTGGTGTGGTTTCTTTATTTAATGGCATAGCACCTTTCGTGGGTTATTTAATGCCAAAGTCATCCCTGTAGAAGAACAGCTGTGAAACTAGTTAACCCATAGCTAATAAAATAAGCTGGTTCATACCTTTCCCAAGGGTAATTGTCTGAAAGTGAACGTAATAGCACAACTGGAGTTCGAACTCGCTTACTACGATGTCGCAGTCTAGTACGTTAGCCACAACGCCACAAGGACTTCACTGGAATATCTGAAACCATATAATTGTGTACAAATCAACCGAGCCATTGATCTAATGAGTAAAGTGTTCGCCAATGGTCTGGGAGACCGGGATTCAATCCCAGGTCGAGTCATACCAAAGACTCAAGAAATAGTACTTGATGCCGCCTTGCTTAACACTCAGCATTATAAGGTAAGGATCAAGGGTAAAGTGGAGCAATCTAGGAAATGGAGTAGCGCCCTCACCTATACTTCGGTGTAGTAGCTATTGAAAAGGGAGCCTTCAGGTCACCCTCGACTAAGGTCACTGACTTTACTTACTTTACGAATTACGTGAATTATTATTAACCATATAATTCTATCGTTATTATTTACTCCTTTAGAGTTTTTCACATCAGCGTCAGCTGATGGTCTTTCACTTGAGTTTGTGTGACAGCAAGTCTCCTCAAGTCTCCAGGACTCGTCTCAGGATTCTGGCCGTTCTTAGCAATGCTGTCCTTTGGATAGTTTCTACCCGTCCGCCAACTCCCAAGTCCTCCAGGCCTTTTAATAATCCTTTACATATTGTGCCTAACGGACCAATCACAATTGGCACAATCGTTACTTTCATGTTCCACAGTTTTTTTAATTCTCTAGCAAGGTCGAGGTACTTATCCTTCTTTTCACTTTCCTTCAGATTTATTCTGTGGTCCGCCTGGACAGCAAAGTCGACAATTTTACAGATTCTCTTTTTTTTTTGTTGATTATTATGAGGTCTGGTCTTCTGGCCGGGATTTGGTGATCTGTTTGTATGCTAAAGTCCCATATTATTATTATTATTATTAACCATATAACTTCAAGCAAACTAATGATTATCATCAAATAGAATTATAATATTGAAAAATATATGCTTAATTATCTGCTCTTGGCAGTAAAGGAACCAATCTGTGCACTACAGCGAACTGGTGCCCATTTTTGACTCATTTCGATTTACATCACTTATAGTGCTGACAGCAAGACTACCAAGACGTTTATTCAAATCACTCCAGTCCCAAGATGGACCTCAGCAGATAAGTCTGGCCGCAAGGCCATTAAGTTTGCAACCCCATTTTGTATTTTCTATATATAAAAGTAAAAGTAAAGTCTGCGACCGTAGTCGAGGGTGACCCGAAGGCTCCCTTTTTCATTAGCTACAACATCGAAGTGTTGGGAAGCGCGCTACTTCTTTCTCTGGACTGCTTCACTTACTCTTAATCCGTAACTTATAATGCTGAGTGTTAATATTATATAACTCGGTGAAGACAGGAAGTCAGTGAATGTTTGGCGATCTAACCCGTTGGTGACAAGAAGAGGTAGAGGAAGCCAGCATCCAGCAGAGAGTGGGCCCCCGGGCCTCCGGTTGAGCAGACCTGGAGAACGAGAAAGACACAACGCTGATGGCCATAAGAGTGGGGGTCAATATATTGCAATTCTGTTCGGTCTCCAACTCCCTCTCACACACAAACCTTTCAAATAAAGTGAGAGGTACATATTTTTCTAAAAAGACTGTGTCGCTCGTCTTCATTGCGTCTTCTTTGTTGTGTCGTTGTGTTCTGCATGAATCTGCATATGACTATACAACATTAAGCAAGTACCATTTTTTGAGTCTTTGGTATGACTCGATCTGGGATTGAACCCCGTTTTTTGTGAGACGCATTTTTATTTTTATTTTGATAAATATCTCGGCTCCGGTAACACCCGGTGAGTGCTTTCCTGTTTTGTTTATTGGAATCGCTATTATTTTGTTTGTACGAGAAATCAGAAGAGATCTCTATCAGTCATATAACAAGGATTAAACTTGGTCATCATCGTGAAATTTGGGATGAATATTTTGGATTAAGGCTAAAGTATCTAACACCTGACTTTTTCGACTTTTAAACTGTTTTTGAATAGGAGGGGCACAGATGTGTATTCAGGTCCACTTGCTTTTGGCAGTAAAATAAGGAAAAGTTATTTTTGGAAATTATGACACATGTGGATCGTTTTTTATTTTTTAGATCTGATGAAACATTGGAAAGGTGATTTTTGAAAAGACTCTGCTTTTTCCTCGATTCTTTTTTCCACTCTGTCGGTGAATCTTAAAAAAACACTGACTGTATTTCCGGGAGAGGATTAATACCCCACTTCCCAAAAAGATGTGTAATGGCTTTGACACAAGACTGCACCTTATGGTGAGGCTCCAGTTCTAGAGATCTGAGGGGCGCCTCTTCATAGCTATCACTCTCAAGTCGACTCTAACTCAATGTTGTTATACCTGGTATGGCTCAAATGTTAAAAAATTATTCGTATTCAATATAAATACTTGATGCTGTATAACTGTTGATTATTTGCATTAAGAATAACTACTTGAAGCTATGACTGTTTAGTAAGGACTATTTTTTGTTACTTGAGACCCTATAAATGTGTGGGCGTGTCCTCGTGGTGTAATGGTTAAGGCGATGGACTGCGGAATCGTAGTAAGTGAGTTCGTACTCCAATCGCGTTATTTCGTTCACTTTCGGACAAATACCCTCGGGAAAGGTATGAACCCCATATGGGTTAAATTGTACCACTACTGTTCTTCAAGGAGAACAGCTTTGGCATTAAATAACCGACGAAGGTTGATATGCCATTAAACAAAGAAACCAAACCAAACCTATAAATCTGTACAAATTATTTATATTGAATAGAATACTTAATATTACGTAAACGAGTGCCAATAAAAAAAAAGAAAAAACTTGTAAAAAACAGCCTCACAAAAAATGTAAATATGAACATACAATAAATGCGATTCCCTGACCTCTAGGTATAAAATAATCGTACATCGATTGATTTACCATTAAAATCAAGCAATCGATCTTTTTTTGCGGACATTTTTTCTTTTTTAATTATGACACACGTAAGTCTTTTTCTATTTTTACATTTGATGAAACATTTGAGTTTGGATCCGTTATTTATTATGCTGCCCACATAAAATTCTGCTGTCATGAGGAGTTATATCCTGCGTTTAACAAGAGTAGTAAGACCTAATATTTTCCAGTAGGACGTTGTCCAAACTAAGAGAAGGTTTTCCGCCAAATTGTAGATTTCTAACAGCGCATCTAAGTACTATAAGTTCGTCGAGAGAACGACACACAAGTATGCTATAGTTCATCTTATCTAGAAGCAAACAAAATTCATTGTACGAGGAAGCTTTTTTCCATTGATACAAAGTCCAGTTTCGCTGTTTGCCTGGCCCCAACTAAAAAGATTTTCGACGATGAGCATTGGTTTGGTTAGACTGTATTTGGCTTGCGATTACACGGTACCATGTTACTTACAATGACAAAGTAACGCACAAACTCTCTGTCGCCGATTCAAAAAATGATATTGAACGACCTTTAAATTTATGAATTTCCTGGGACGATTAAAGTATGGGTGATCAAAACTGACAAAACTCCATCATTAATTAGAATTTTAAAAGTATATTTCTAGTATTAAAATCTAGTTTGCTTAATAACGGTAACCTATGATATAAACGGCTGACCTAAATATCTTGGTTATTATAGCTAAAAAGGTTTAGGCCGTTCAAACTCCGACCTTCTCAGGCATCAGGAAGTTTCAGTCGACGGGAATAGTCATCTACTAAGCTTTCCGTAGTTTGACACAAGGTCAGAAATATGTAACACTTAATAAAAGTTGAACTTACAGTTATATCAACGACTTTTAAATTTAAGAATTTCCTGGGACGACTAAAGTATGGGTGATCGTCATTAAACAAAATGATAAAAGCATATTTCCAATATTAAAATTCTTTCCAAAAGGATGATGCCCAAAATTTCACAAGGTTTTCCACCAAATTGTAGATTTCTAAAAGTGTATCTTAGTGCCTTTAGTTTGTCAGGAGAACGGCACACAAATACGCTATTGTTCATATTATACAGAAGCAAACAAGATTCATTGTACGAGGAGGCTTTCTTCTATTGATACAAAGTCCAGTTTCGCTGTTTGCCTGCCTCCTACTGAAAAGATTTTTGATGATGAACATTGATTAGAGTAGACTCTGTATTTGGTCTGCGGTTACTAGGTACCATGTTACTTACAATGATAAAGTAATGCACAAAATATGTCTCTCATCGATTCAAAAGTCTCTAAAATGGAAAAATGTGTGCAAACAAATGATTAATATAAAAAAAGAAATACTTGAAACCATATTATTAGTCGGATTCGTTATGAATGCATAAAATGATGTAACTCTATGCTATTTGGATTAAATGGAAATAATTGATATCATATTACTGTGAGCAAAAATCTTTGAAGAGATAAATATATAGAAATATAAATAAAAGTGTACAATGGACGCAATTCTCTGACTTTAAGCATATAATAACCCTAGCCGATATGAAATGCCATTAAAATCAATCAATATAATAATTTTGTTCTTTTTCTAAAAGAAAAATAAAATGCATTATCATTATTATTTCAATTTTATTTTTTTTTTACCAAAGTGCTAAAAAATTTAAGTTTTAAGTGTAATCTTTAGAATAAAGGATTACGTTGAGGATAAGTTGAGGATTAGGGGTATGAATAGTTCAATTTAATTGACCTAGAAGCTCTTAAAAAAATAGATACACTTCTTCAAGCCACAGTCTCGTATCGCGGCAATTGAAATAATACTATTAACGTTCAACTTAGGAAATAAAAGCTATGCGCGACAAAACTCAAGAAAATATTTCTTAATAGTCATTTAAATTAATTCATTAATTTCCTTTATTTGCTTCGATTACTGTTTATCTATTCATTCATTTATTTCGTGGCACCTGGCTGTTTTTCTTTGTAAGAAGTCCCAGCAAATTGGCGTAGTGATACATCATTGCCGTTTGTTCTACGCAGTCGCCCTGGCGATGAGATTTCATCATTTGCCAATTTAACCTCCATAGTGTTAGGGATTGATGTGTTATGCAAACACTGGTCAGGCGGGAGGTTAATGATAAAACATCAACTTTTCTTTCAATTTCGCTTCCTCTGTGACAAAACCACAGCAGTGTGTGTTCGTGTTTGAGTTAAACTCCAAAAGATTAGCTTGCTTTTCTTATTTCCAAGCCGAGATACACATAATAACTACGAAGTTTTTATTGGCGCCTATGCGGATAGCCCGCCTATGAAAGTGTACGTTATTTTATATATATATATATATATATATATATATATATATATATATATATATATATAAACAAAATGCGCACCTGCTAAAAGATGAAAACCATTAAAAATAAGAATATGTTGTTTTGAAGTTTCGTACGTAAATTAAAGTAAACATCGGATATTCAGCCTTTGTACTCTTCAGTCAATTTTTTCGGCAAAACGTAAATAGTCAGAGGGAGGGGTGTGGCTAACTTATGTATGGTGACCTAAAAGCATAATCATCAGTGTTACGAATTACAATTTCTTGATTTATAAATTTTTCACTGGTAGGAGCAATTTTTTTTTTTTTTACTTTTTTATAAATAACAACAGCAAGAATTTTTTTTTTTTTATAAATGTTTATTATGAGTTCAGTATTAAACTTCAGGTTGAAATTTTAAAATGGTCGTGGCAAAAATTCATGTAAAATTTTATAAACGTTCATGCGGTAAATATTCAGATATTTTCTGTGTTTTTATATCAATCTGGCACAGACAATAATTTATTTAAACATTTTCAAACTTATACTTTTGTGAAAAGTGAGAAAAATATTCTTGAAGTAATACACGCCCAATAAGTTGTTTTGCAGCCAGAAAATGTGAATTATCGTGGATTTACGTCGAAATAATAACTACTTTTCGTTTGGACATCCGTAACAACAATATTCATCAGTGAAATCCAGAAAAAGAAATATTTTTAAATGTCCTATATATATATATATATATATATATATATATATATATATATATATATATTCACACTGACACATATACACACACACGCGTGTGTATGTGTATGTGCGTGCGTGTGTGTGTATGTATACATCTCCAATTTTTGGGAGGTGTTATGTAATAATAATGAATGAATAAATGTGGCTCATTTAGAATGGAAATATTTATGAATTTATATATTTTTTTTATGATTTTCTACTTTAAAATTTCTAAAATTCCTCCTAAATGAAATAACATAAAATAAAATAAAATAATGTTAATTTTTTTCTCCTTTTTATCTAAAGACAAGAGCTAATAGAAACGAAAACGCCATAGAAAACCAAGAAAATCAATATTATACTTATCTTATTTTTGATTGAAAAAAGTAAAACGCCCGTAAAAACAAACAACAAGAGAAAAAGAAAAGAAAAGAAAAACCCAAAACTTGTCTTCAAAATTATGAATTAAGTTGTTTTTTTTTTAAATTTCATCGTTTGTTGCTAAAATTGCAAAAACTTGATTAAAATCTGATACCGCTAATTTTTGGTGATTCTGAAAAACTCTTTCAACAAGTCCATGTTTTTATTCATGCCTAATATATATATATATATATATATATATATATATATATATATATATATATATATTGTAGGCTTGAAAAAGGAACGTCATCTTATATATATATATATATATATATATATATATATATATATATAAGTAAGTAAAGTTGGCGACTATAGTCGAGGGCGATCCGAAGGCTCCCTTTTTAATAGCTACTCCTTTCCTGGAATTGCTCCACTTTACCCTTGATCCTAACCTTATAATGCTGAGTGTTAAGCAAGGCGACATCAAGTACCATTTTTTGTGTCTTTGGTATGACTCGACCTGGAATTGAACCCCGGTCTCCTAAACACTCATCTGTAAACTCAGATTAACTGACACAGTCTAATATTAAAGTGTGCTAAGATCCATTTGGTCTTTTCCCAGATGGATCGATTTTAACGGCATGTCAACAGTCTAGGGTTATTTTATGCCTAGAGCTTAGCAAATACATTCGACGTACATTTTATATTTTTTGTGTAGTTTGATCCTAAGATTTTTTTTTTTTGCACACAGTCCTCTTGTATATGAATAATTTCCAAACAGATTTATTTAACCCATAGATTGAACCCTAACAAGTACTACTACTTCAGGTCAGAGTGGACATGGGAGTAATGGTACTTTACACTCTAGAACTGGAGCCTCATCAGGACACTCTTCTTTTTTGTAGGATGGGGATCTTACCGCTCTGTAGGGAATACAGTGATTTCCCAGCGCTACCATCAAGGAGTTTATTTCCTTAAGTCACGCGTACTTTTCAAACGCATTCTTTTATTGCTTTTTATTCTGCCAGAGAAATAAAGTCTAGAATCGACTTTATTCATGTTTAAGATTCCAAAGATCTCGGACTCTGCAAAAAAATGTTCCAATTGGGATCCACAACTCCTAATGTATGGGACCAATGTCTTCCATTTCTGCACAGAGCTTTGCCTATCAAACTGTAAGTGTCTTTTTCTCAGCAGTATTTTTTGTCATTAGACGGGATATAGCAAAATTCGTGACCAACTTGTTCCTGGTGAGTCCGACTTCGGAACAGAACCTCCCCATGGCACAATAAGAAGAGGATTGGGATAGTAGGACCTCTTTGTGGCACTGGTCACAAGGTCTGGATCTTTTTTCTTTTCATATGTGCGCCTATTCTCCGACTCAACATTAAACTGGCTGTGTATCACATTCAACACCCACGAGAAGGTAGTTATCACCTTCGTTCGTAAGTATTTCTTAAAATCTCCGTAGAGTGGGCAAATCCTTTTCTATACATTAATATTGGATTAGTTAACGAGCAGCCAATAGGTCATCATCATCATCATGTCGTGCCGCCAGCACGGATATGCCTGACCCTCTCTCGCCACTTCTCCCTATCATTCATCGCCTAACTGCCTTATTTTGAGCAACTAGGAAACGACAAAAAACTCGCTCTGTCTGCAAAAGGATTAGAGATATGATTAAACCAAAGTATCTGTTCGGGTAGATAAGACATAACAGTAAACAAATAATTGTTGAGATTGTACACGAGGTGAATCGGACAAGTTTAAGAAGGGAAAACTTCAAGAGAGAAATTGCCCAGTCAGCTGGAGCTGTGGAATACACTGACTGCACCTCTGCAGAGGGGTAAGAGTTCCTCCAATGAGTGTTCTGGATATGACACTTATCAATCTGATGGTGAGGCCACAGTAATGCTGGAGCTTTGGGGAATGCGGAGCACCTCTTCGTTGCCATTGCTCCCAGGTCCACTGTGGCCCGGAGTGGTAGCACCTGATAGGATCCTATCTATGGGTCAAAAAAACTAAACTGCGTACATATGCTAATTGTTTGAATTAGAACTGTTTGACTAAACAGAATAGCTTGAAATAGAAATGTTTCTGACAATTAAACTGTGTACTTATGCCAAACTGAATTGTTTGAAATGGAAATGTTTTGGTATACTAAACTGAATTGGTTGAAATGGAACTGTTTTTGACATTGAAATTGTACTTTCGCTAAACTGAATTGTTTAATATAGAACTGTTTTGACATTTACCTGTGTGTAAACAAAAACTATACTTATACTAAACTGAATAAGAACCGTTTAAATAAACTGAAATGCTTGAAATAGAAATGTTTTTGACAGTTAAACTGTGTACTAAGGCTAAACTGAATAGTTTGCAATAGAACTGATTATTTGTATAAAAATGGATTTGGCATTAAAAAAACCTTCAAACGTTGATGTGGCATAAAAGTCAAACAACCTACCAAACTTCTCGAGAGAATGTCAATTTCTTTTAATAGCGTCACTAATGATTATTTTCAACATTACACATTTGTTGACAAACAGTTACATGATTTCAAGTATTGCTATGTATCACTAACAATTCAATTAAACATTAATCATTCGGTTTTACACATTTAAATGATCAAACAGTTCTATTTCAAACAATTCAGTTTAGCAAGTCACCAAAGTAAAATAGTTCCAAGTATTGCTATGTATCACTAACAATTCAATTAAACATCAGTCATTTGTTTACACACAGTTAAATGTTCAAACATTTCTATTTCAAACAATTCAATTTAGCATAAGTACACAGTTTAAATGTCAAACAGTTTTATTTGACCCATAGATAGGACCCTATCAAGTGCTACTACTCCGGGCCTGAGTGGACCTGGGAGCGATGGTAATTAAAGAGTACTCTGCATTCCCCAGAGCTCCAGCATTAGTAGAGCCTCACCATCCGATTGTTTATGTTGTAGCAGAAAGAACTTCGTATTTTTGTTTGGCACGTTAATTAATTTGACCGTTAGTGTCGACGCATATTTTCACCCAATCAGGATGACTTATCCTATTTTTCCGGGCAGCACCAAATTGGGGAAAGCCCGCCAAACACTCTCTTCCTCAGAAGCTTTCGAACTGGACAGACGTACTTACTGCCCGCTCTCTTCATTAGCAGCTGCATCATGACACCATGAGGAAAGCCCTCTAATTTATGGACTTCTTGAGTCTATTCTCATCAACCAAGGGTTCCCAGGTGAATATGAATTAGATGAATTCAATACGCCACACGCAGAAACCACTTTAAGTCGCCTCCAACTTTGGCTATGTCGACAGCGACGCAAAATTCTGTTCAGACATCTAGCTACTTCATCCCTGGGCAACATTTTCTGGAGAACATTCACGCTTCTCTCCCCAAACAACCAGGACCACAAATTCATAGGCGACTACATCATTCCTGTCCTTAACCAGCAAACACGACTTTTGCTACACCTATGGCGACCATATCTCATTTACACATTCAACAATGTCTTAACTTAGCGACGCACATTTCACTTAGGCAAATAGCTGCTAAAATTCCTTCTCAACTCCATAACTATTTTCTTCTTCTTTTTACGAGACTGTCGGCACAAAAGATTCCACTTTTACTCAAGCCGTAATTAAACCAACTTGAAAACTTCCAGTATTTTCGTTCCGACTCATTTATTTCCTTCAAATATAACGAGGAGGTAACATAAACAACCTTCAACATTAAAATGTCATATCCAGAACACTAGTTGGTGGGTGGGGGATTACCCCTTTGCAGAGAAGCAGTCAGTGTATTCTGCAACTTCAGCTAACTGGGCCAATTACATAAAAGCCAAAATTGATAATACGCAAAAGAATAACAAGTGTAGATTATGTGAAGATAGAAATTAAACGGTCGATCACATAATAAGCGAATGCAGTAAACTAGTTCGAGGTGTGTACAAGAGTAGGCAAAACTGGCAGGGAAAGGTGATCCACTGGGAATTGCGCAAGAGATTAAAATGGGATATGCACTAACCAGAATCCATCCTCAAGGAAGAGATGTGTAGTGGAAGGGAAATTTCGTATTTTGGTTTGGCGCGCAATTTAATTCGACACTTAATTTCACCCAATCAGGATGACCTATTCTATTTAGCCCCGACCTTCTTTTCCCGGGCAGCAAAAAAATTGGGTAAGCTGTCAAACCCAGTCTCTTTAGCTGGACAACGCCGTCCAGTGCAGACGTCTCACTGCGGCTCTAGAATAGCAGCAGCAGCATGGACATATGAGGGAACCAATTTAATTTATGGATTCCTTGCAAGGAATCCCAGTTGAATATAAATTAGATACTTTCAACATGCCTCGCACTGGCACAACTTTATGTCACCCCCAAAATTGGCTATGTCAACGCGATGCTTTTATTCCGCTCTCGACACCTAGCCATCAATTTACCTCTGGGCCACCTTAATGGAGACAACGTAAACTCTCCACCAGACGCTCAAAATTCACGGTGACTCTAAAGTTCAATTCCTCCAACTGCAACATGTCTTTCGTTAAACTACAGCGAACACGATCCCTCGCACGTCCGATGACACACGCTGCCATCTCAACCTTCTTAACTTCTCATAACTCAGTTTCGTCTCATACTCACAACCTTTCCACGAGTCTTGCAGCACCAAAAGCAAACCCAATATTCCATGCTGCAAATAAAACCTATTCCTAA
Organism: Sepioteuthis lessoniana; assembly: GCA_963585895.1. NCBI lineage: Eukaryota > Metazoa > Mollusca > Cephalopoda > Myopsida > Loliginidae > Sepioteuthis > Sepioteuthis lessoniana. The sequence continues at coordinate 97,459,993 of OY757918.1, forward strand.
AAACACATTTCGACTATCGCCATCTTACTTCATCCCTCCTTTTTATACCTAACTACAATCATCGAGGGACCTAAGAAAACTTAGGAAACAACTCAAAGTAAACACACACACCTACGTTACAACCCATCCTCGCTAACAATAACAATAATTCCTACAAAAGATGCATAACTTTCTCTGAGGCAGACGGATTATAAAATCCCGTCTTGAAGACGAGACCAAGTTTAAATTATCAAGACATAAGAGTGAAAATAAAAGAAAACAGAACTAAAAAAAAAAAATGAATAAATAAAAACCAAAAACAAATAACAAAACAAAACTGAAACATGAAGGTGACTGTGATACCAATTGTAGTTGGTGCACTTGGAACGGGTACCCAAAGGTTAAAAAAAATCACTGGAGGAATTGCAAATCAGAAGAAAAATCGAAACCATTCAGACCATTGTTAAGATCAGCTAGAATACTGAGAAGAGTCCTGGAGATTGGAGGAAATTTTCTGTCACTCAATCTCTTGTGAAAGACCACCAGCTAATGTGAAAAACACGCAAGGAGTGAAATAATAATGTAACTACCTACTTACATTCGGCCCCGAGATTTAGCATGCGTCACGCTAAGGGTGTAGGTAGAGATAGACAGACTTAGCTAAATAAAAGTTAACCCTTTCCCCCATATCAAGACTGGTACAATTTTATTACTTGAATCTGCATGTGAACTGCGTTACGATATTAATTCTTACCACACCAGCTTTCTCATAAATGATTTTGCCACGGCTTCTGTCCCAGCTAACAAGCCCACTTTCGTTAAAATATCTACAACAGTATTTAGAATGATAACTAACAATCAATCTTCCACGGCATAGCGGGTACTTCAGCCTGTTATTATCAATATCAGCTGCAGCCTTAGTGGCGGCAGTAACGACAATAGCAGAAAAACACTAAATTTCTGATATGGTTAAATATACATTGTTACCTGGTGATTGTGAGTTCAATCATTATGTTCAGTAGTCATCATCATCATGTCGCGCTAAAAAGAAAAAAAAAAAAAAGATCTTTTCTAGCATGGAAAGCAGATTTAAAATAATTTACTCAGCCGTCTGAAAAGCGAATCGCGTTGTGTTATGCATAACGAGCTTGAGTAGTAGACAATTTATAGAAATCCCTTCTGATTTACTAATACATCCAAACTAACTCACAAGCTAAAACAATAAATAGACAAATAAAACACGAACAGTGTAACCCGGATATAAGATAAATCCGGATATAAGAGAGATTGTATCAGGTCCCAGGGCCTGTGTTACCTAGATTAAACCCGGATATTAGATACTTATTCTCCGGTCCATATTACTCTCTTATATCCGGGTTACACTATATTTCAAAAGCCAGATATTGTCAAGACGATGGCCGAAACCAAAATGAATAAAATGCGTCGCTACGCTGGTAGGCTCCGTGCATCCATCCGGTTGAAATGTAATTTTATATTTACAATTTAAAAGATCCTTTTCTTTTTTTTCCCACCCAATCAGCAACCTTCCACTTCAAAGTTTTTTGGAGCCGATTTGACCCAAACGCGACAATAAAAGTCAGTCGGCTCCGAGACCTCGAGAGAGAACATTGACCGTGACGCTTGCAACATTCAACATCACATAAATTTGTCTTAACCTTTTTGCCGCGGCCTTTGTTTATTTGTCGCTGCCTCCCACCAGACAGGACTTGACACAAGGTCAAAAGCCCGAAGGCCGATTAAAGTGGGGATAAATGGGAGGGGGAGGTCGGGAACGAGCCGAGACTCGAACCCTGCTGGTCTATGCTGCTCTTCGGCTCACTTTTTGCCTTTGATGGAAATCGTATGACCCGAGAATCACCACCCATCTACGTCTCACTTTTTCAACCTTTCTCCTTCCTTGTCGACATAAATTTTGGTTGACAGCATACGTCTGTGATACACCTCTACAAATATTGGAACATTTTGTTTCTCGATTTTCACCTACCACTCAACACACATCAAATTTCTTAAACTTATCTCGTTCCTATCAATACAACTACGAACATTTTCTCCTCAATTTCACAGATATTCTTATATTCCCCAACACAATTGTTTAAACCTATTGTTTCTTGTTTGTTAATATATAATTGTAAAACTTTTCACTTGTCTTCTTGTTTGAGTTGCAACTCCGTGTTTTGTCCTTTCCTTGCCACCATACGCTTGATATAACTGTAAGTTCAACTTTGATTAAGTGTTACATATTTCTGACCTTGTGCCAAACTACGGAAAGCTTAGTAGATGACTATTCCCGTCGACTGAAACTTCCTGATGCCTGAGAAGGTCGGAGTTTGAACGGCCCAAACCGTTTTAGCTATAATAACCAAGATATTTAGGTCAGCCGTTTATATCGTAGGTTACCGTTATTAAGTGAACTAGAGGATTTTAATATTAGAAATATACTTTTATAATTCTAATTAATGATTGGGTTTTGTCAGTTTTGATCACCCATACTTTAGTCGTCCCAGAAAATTCATAAATTTAAAGGTCGTTCAATATCATTTTTTGAAGACTTTTGAATCGGCGACAGATATATTTAGTGCGTTACTTTGTCATTGTAAGTAACATAGTACCGTGTAACCGCAAGCCAAATACAGTCTAATAAAACCAATGCTCATCGTCGAAAATCTTTTTAGTTGGGGCCAGGCAAACAGCGAAACTGGACTTTGTATCAATGGAAAAAAGCTTCCTCGTACAATGAATTTTGTTTGCTTCTGGATAAGATGAACTATAGCATACTTGTGTGTCATTCTCTCGACGAACTTATAGTACTTAGATGCGCTGTTAGAAATCTACAATTTGGCGGAAAACCTTCTCTTAGTTTGGACAACGTCCTACTGGAAAATATTAGGTCTTACTACTCTTGTTAAACACAGGATATAACTCCTCATGACAGCAGAATTTTATGTGGGCAGCATAATAAATAACGGATCCAAACTCAAATGTTTCATCAAATGTAAAAATAGAAAAAGACTTACGTGTGTCATAATTAAAAAAGAAAAAATGTCCGCAAAAAAAGATCGATTGCTTGATTTTAATGGTAAATCAATCGATGTACGATTATTTTATACCTAGAGGTCAGGGAATCGCATTTATTGTATGTTCATATTTACATTTTTTGTGTAGCTGTTTTTTACAAGTTTTTTCTTTTTTTTTATTGGCACTCGTTTACGTAATATTAAGTATTCTATTCAATATAAATAATTTTTACAGATGTATAAGGTCTCAAGTAATAAAAAATAGCCCTTCGTAAACAGTTAAAAGTAAGTTGGCGACCGTAGTCGAAGGCGACCCGAAAGCTCCCTTTTCAATAACTACTACACTGAAGTGAAGGGGAGGGCGCCACTCTTTTCCCTGGATTGCTCCCCTTTGCCCTTGATACGTACCTTATAATGCTGAGTATTAAGGAAGGTGGCATCAAATACCATTTTTTTGAGTCTTTAGTATGACGACCTGGAATTGAACCCCGGTCTACAGGGCCATTACCGAATACTCTAACTCCCTAGGCCAATGAGTCGGTCTTCAAGCAATTATATAACGTAATTGAATGGCTCATAGAAAACAGAAATTGAATAAATAAATAAATAAATAAATCAGACCGTCTTCGAATAGCCAGGCTAAAGAACTCGTGGTAATTAAAGATCACTAGAAAAAAAAAACAAAAAACAAAAACGGGGGCTCAAAACCTCCTGCGCAGCTGTGGAACCACCAGAATCGAATATATCTCTGTCCCCGACACAACAGGCGGAAGGGAGGGGACGACCCATTTTTGAAAAGCAAAAATGAAGCGACCATCGTAGGGGAAAGTGGGGCCTAAGTTTTATCCCAAGAGGAGCCGTGACCTTTTAATAGAAAATATCAACTCTTTGATAGAAAATATATCTCTCTTCTCGGACAACTCACGGTAGAGAGCCATCTATAAACCCTAAAAGAAAATACTAAAGTGTCTGTGTGTTATATAATTAAGGAATTTTTTTTTATTAATCATTTTTCGTAAATTATATCTTATCATTCAGTTTAGTTGGGCTTTGAACTATTCGGGTTAAGAGTTCAGGTGCATAGTCATTGGGTGCAGTTTTACGCTCGCGCGCAAAGGATATGACAACCACCATTGTCATAATAAACCCCCAGACAGGAAATGGGCTGGAGTGTGGATGACGTCATGCCCGGAAGAGACGGTCCTGAGAATTTGAGGATATTGAAAAGAGTTAGTTGAGATTGGACTATGGAGGTAGAGAGTTGAGTTTCTGCCATTGAGGCATGTAGTTGGGTTTTCTACCGTTGCGGCGGCGGTTAAGTTTTTCGGGTCCCGACCAGCAGAGATGAATTGAGATCTTAGACATCACAAGATGCACCGCGTGTTGGGGATGGCCAGCATAGTATAGTCAGCATAGTATGGTTCGCAAAGACTTTTAAGAATTGTGTTTCTCTCCTCGAGTCGCCATGGGCCGAAGTCAAGAAATTAATAAACTGTTCGTATCTGAAATACCAGAGTCCGCCTGTTTTCGCCTGTGTTTTCGTATCTGCATTGTTATTGTTAACATCACCAAAAATTATATAGCATGTGTTGTTTTTCTATATCAACCTTCGCGTTCTTCGACATATGCCTGAGTGACCACGTGACATACTTGTCTCTGCTAACTTCTTATACCAATGCCTACGCTAAAATCATTCTTAAAATAATATTCTGCAAATAATGTTATATATTGACCCTCGACCGAGCCGTCAATCAAGGGATGCACCTGTGTAAATAAGAGGAAGAACAGCGGAAGCAGGTAGATGTTAGAAAATAATATAACCAGGTGCCCGGACTGTTTGAGACAGTTGGAGATAGGATGCCGAAGTGAGAACCAGCTCCAGACAGAGGGCTTGGGCCCTTAGTGAACCCCGGTTGAGCAACCCAAGCCAAGATGTGAAAGAAATGCTGCTATGGGCGAGGAAAAACTTGGGTCAATATAGCAGTCCGTCCTTGTCTTCACTCATTTCTCACACACAACAAACATCAACCCTTTCGAGAATAAAGTGTGAGAGATATATCTTTATAAAGAAGTGTGTTCGTTCGTTTGGTGAAGTCGTCATTACAGTTGATTATGTTTCTGCATGTAAGTGTATATTTGTATATGCATAAGTGTATATGTATGTGGCTATACAACAATAATCAAGTTATATGGCATCAAGCATTTCTATTGAATATGAATAATTTTTAAACATTTGAGCCATACCAGGTACAATAACACCAAGTTAGAGCGGACCTGGGAGTAATAACAATGCAGATGCACGACTCAGATCTCTAAAAGATGAAGCCTCACCATCAAGTGCAGTCTTATGGCATACCCATTACACCCCTTTTGGGGAAGTGGGGGTATTAATCCTCTGCCGGGAATACAGTCAGTGTATTATAAGATTCATTCTTCACTGTCTCATCAACTGAGAAAGACATCAACACGCGACTAGCAAAGGCATGGACAGCTATCGGTCATATGGAAATCAGACCCTTCCAATGAAATGAAACGCAGTTTCTTCCAAGCAGCGGTCGTGTCGTTACTGCTTTATGGATGCACTACATGGACGCTAACTAAACGGAGGGAGAAAAAGCTTGATGGCAACTACACAAGAATGCTGCGAGCAATATTGAACAAGTCCTGGAGGCAGCACTCCACAAAGCAGCAGCTGTACGACCACTTACCACCCATCACGAAAACTATCCAAGTTAGACGAAACAGACATGCGGGACACTGCTGGAGAAGTAAGGACGAACTCATAAGTGATGTACTCCTGTGGACCCCTTCACATAGACGAGCAAAGGCAGGATGACCAGCTAGAACCTACATACAACAGCTCTGTACCGATACAGGATGTAGTCCTGAAGACCTACCGGAAGCAATGGACGATAGAGAAAGGTGACGAGAAAGAGTTAGGGATATCCGTGCTGATAGCGCGACATGATGATTATAAAATTCATCGACAGAATTGAAAAAAGAAGAAAAAACCGGGTCTTTCAGAAATCACCTTATCATGTGATATCCATAAGTTCTCACGACCTTGCCCTCCTCACCATTTTGATAAGCGATTGGTTCAATTTAGATATCACCATCGTTTATCATTCCATCCCTGACTAATCTTGCCTTGGCGCTTTCAAAACAAGTGTTTTTTGTTTTTTTTAAGTCACGGAAAAATCCCAAATCCGGCAGAGAGAGAGAGAGAGAGAGAGAGAGAGAGAGAGAGAGAGAGAGAGAGAGAGAGAGAGAGAGTTTAGAAATATAAGTGTTATTATAAATTATTTTCCTGAATCACTCAGACAGCGAAGATTGTTTTAGTCGACACAATCTAACAGGATGAAAATTTATTAAAACAATTTTACGGACTTTTCGAGGAATCACAGAAGGACATTAAAATAAACCAATCAAATTGCTTGCTTTCTTTTCCACGTGTGTCGGTGTCTGTAAAATTTTACGGTTTTCCACTCGTCTTCTCGATGACCAAGATAATTTTACAAACACCACCATTTTTGTCGAATGTATCCTCTTATCCCTTCAGTTCATTTTTTTCTTTCATTTACGTTTTCTATTGTGGAAATTTGTTAAGGAACTGGTGATCCTGTTTCACCGAATATCAGCAGCCCCTTGGGGTCACGTGGTATCCACTATAAAAAGAGCTCCATCTAAAGATTCTTCCTCTTTTTTCCACTCCCACCGCTGTTAGCAACAGGTCCATATCGTAGCAGCCCTCGATGGCAAACGTATTTGGTACCTTCATCACCAGCCTGGAGCCAAGAGCGACGAACCAGGAATCACAACTAAGTTCCCGCAGGCATTTTATCTGCAAAAACCAACCATAAAAAACCTAACCCTACATAACCTATCCTTACAACCTTACAACCTAAACTTACAACCTCACCTAAACCTCACATAACCTCACAAAACCTTACAAAACCATACCTAACCTTACTCTTATACACGTACCACCTATCAGAACATTGAACTCCTTTTTGAACTCTTACAAATTCGTTGTTTGTTCCATTTGGTGTAAAACCCTGTTTGTTGTTTGTTGTATATAAATTTTGTTACACAAAAAGTCGTTCGTCTCCTTTCTTCAAAAGCTGCCATCCATCTCCCTACTGCGGTTGAAGTACGGTTCATTCTTTTACAAAACGTAGGAATAAACCGGGCTTTTCGGGGCTTATAAAAATCCCCATCCATTTTTTTTTTTGTTACTAAACAAGCAAACAAAATTTCAACTTCTTTGACGTTTTCAGTAAAACTTACTTGATGCAGTTAAATCGTATTTACCTTTTTACTATAAAACGTATTCATTTAATACGTCTATCTTTTTATGCGTACGCAATAAGCAACGATGCATATAAACCCAATCACCAACAAAAATGCTTAATCCAGTCCGCATTCCCTATTTGGGACGCCTCAGGGGCCGAGCAATGAAATCAGCTCTGCATAACAGGTATTGCCTGGGGAAGGGGAGGACGGCTCCCTGAGATAAGGAGATTCAGTTTTACATCACCCAGCCGGCAGGGACGCCATTCATTCATTTACACATCGTCAAATGGTTCCAAGTATTTCTATGTTGTACGAATAATTCAATTTGGCACACAGCTAAAGAGATTCAAGTATTTCTATGTAACACTAATAATTCTCCTCAACATTACTCATTAGATTGCATGCAGTTAAATCGTTCCAAGCATTGCTATGTACTACTAATAATTCAATTAAATAACAATTATTTGCTTGCACACAGTTAAATTGTCAAACATTTCTATTTCTAACAATTCGATTTAACATGTGATTTGTTTGCACAGTTTAAATGTCGAACAATTCTATTTGACACATAGAAAGGACCCTATCAGGTGCTACCACTCCGGGTCAGAGTGAACCTGGAAGCGATGGTAATGAAGGGGTATCCCAATCCCCAAAGCTCCTGTGTCATATCTAGGACACGCATTCGGTGTGCGTCTTTCCCCTCTGCAGAAGTGCAATCGGTGTATTCTGTAGCTCCACCCGGCTGGGCTGTTGTGAAGAGCATTTAAATCCAGTTATCATAGAAATGATGGGTATCAAATACTGATTCAAAAATGAATATTACACAATCCTGTTCAGTATTAAATTTAGAAAAGACAAAGCCTCAATTAGGCAAATCCAACATCGACAAGATGTCTTTCTCCCTTGACAGCCCGATTGACTGCAGCAATAGAATACGCCGACTACACCAGTGCAGAGGAGTAAAACATCCCCTCACCCAACGAGTGTCCCCCATTTGACAGTAAACCATCTGATGGTGAGGTTCATGTCCTAAAGCTTTGGGAATGTGGAGTACCCCTTTTTTTACAATTATTCCCAGGTTCCTGAGTGATAGTAAATGTTGGGTTACATCTATTAGTAAAATAGAAATAGTTTTATCTAATACTAAGAATTTGCATAGGTTTATATAGTTTAAAGTATTCCTATCTAATAATAATATTTATACAGTTTCAAGTACTCCTATCTAATACTAATATTTATATAGTTTCAAGTATTGCTATCTAATAATAATATTTACATAGTTTCAAGTACTCCTATCTAATACTAATATTTATATAGTTTCAAGTATTCCTTTCTAATAATAATATTTATATAGTTTCAAGTACTCCTATCTAATACTAATATTCATATAGTTTCAAGTATTCCTATCTAATAATAATATTTATATAGTTTCAAGTATTCCTATCTAATAGTAATATTCATATAGTTTCAAGTATTCCTATCTAATAATAATATTTATATAGTTTCAAGTACTCCTATCTAATACTAATATTCATATAGTTTCAAGTATTCCTATCTAATAATAATATTTATATAGTTTCAAGTATTCCTATCTAATACTAATATTTATATAGTTTCAAGTATTGCTATCTAATAATAATATTTATATAGTTTCAAGTACTCCTATCTAATACTAATATTCATATAGTTTCAAGTATTCCTATCTAATAATAATATTTATATAGTTTCAAGTATTCCTATCTAATACTAATATTTATATAGTTTCAAGTATTCCTTTCTAATAATAATATTTATATAGTTTCAAGTACTCCTATCTAATACTAATATTTATATAGTTTCAAGTATTCCTATCTAATAATAATATTTATATAGTTTCAAGTACTCCTATCTAATACTAATATTTATATAGTTTCAAGTATTCCTATCTAATAATAATATTTATATAGTTTCAAGTACTCCTATCTAATACTAATATTTATATAGTTTCAAGTATTCCTTTCTAATAATAATATTTATATAGTTTCAAGTACTCCTATCTAATACTAATATTTATATAGTTTCAAGTATTCCTTTCTAATAATAATATTTATATAGTTTCAAGTACTCCTATCTAATACTAATATTTATATAGTTTCAAGTATTCCTATCTAATAATAATATTTATATAGTTTCAAGTACTCCTATCTAATACTAATATTTATATAGTTTCAAGTATTCCTATCTAATAATAATATTTATATAGTTTCAAGTACTCCTATCTAATACTAATATTTATATAGTTTCAAGTACTCCTATCTAATACTAATATTTATATGGGTTCAAGTATTCCTATATAATATTAGTATTTACATTGTTTCAAGTATTCCTATCTAGTACTAATATTTATATAGTTTCAAGTAATCATTTCTATTTAACGGTCAACATTTGGCTGCACACAGTTACATCATTTCAAGTGACTAATAATTCGATCTTGTACCGGTAAGGACGATAGTCATTGAACATCTTTGGACGTTGTCATTTTTCCATAAAAAAAAGAAGAATCAGTCTTTTTAAGGATCCGTGTTTTGTTTTCTTGTTTTTCCTTGTTCCTAAGTCCGAAATTCAACATCCGTATCAGCAAAATATTCACGAAGAAGAGAAAAAACTCCACCGGTAGCTAAAACAAATATTTATTTAATGATTGAAAAATATATTTTAAAGAAATTTTAAAGGATAAAATTTGCAATATAAAGAAATTTTGAGTGATAAAATAAAATTTGAGAGATAATAAGATCTGATATGAAGTGAGTGACACTAAAGCTAAGTTTAATAATATATATAGCTGGTTAATGTTTTTAGGGGGTTTTAGTGTGCCAGATTAAACGGTAATTTCAAACAGTTCAAACGGTAAGTTTAAACAGTAAGTTCAGCAGCTTTCTAGTTCGGATACTGATTCGAAAAGATAACACAGACAATAAAGTTTTTAAAAAGGAATTTTGTACAAAAGAAACAAGAAAGAAAGGGATAAAAAAAAATAAAATGTTGCAAATTTTAGTGCAATTTGCTGGAACTTATCTGAGAGAGTGTCCGGGAAACAAAGTTCTTTGAATTTGAGTATTTTTCTTTTCTTTTTTTTAGTTTTGTCGAAATGTTTCAGAGTTCATTAAATTGCGAGTCTTTAAAGTTCTCTTCAGCCAAATTCTCGGTTGAATTTTCTTTCAGTTGTTTAACTTGGTAGAATTTCAGTAGTCGACTTTCATTTAATTTTACTTTTATTTCTTGGGAAGATTCATTCAAGAAGCGAGTGACGAAACCTTTCTGCTGGCTTAAGTTTGTCGTGCCTTCAGTTTGGTCCCAGAATTCGTACTTTCGTTTGATTTTGGTTTTATTTCTTGGGAAGCTCCATTCAAGAATCGAGTGACGAAACCCATCTGCGAGTTTTAGTTTTTCGTGTCTTCAGTTTAGTTCTCGAATTCGTACTGAGGGTTCAGTAGTAGTTCTCGACAAAAAAGAATTTGCTTTTTGGTGCCGCACTGTCTGGGATTACTTCTCCCTTCTCCACCCCGGCCAAACCAAGAGCCGCACGTGGTCGGCTAGATTTTTTTCGGAGAAATAAATTTTTATAATTTCTATATTTCTTTTCAATAAAAGGCGATAAAGGGTAACTTTCTCTCTTTCTCTCTCCATATTATGAATAAATTTACGCAACCTTTCCTCGGGAATTGGATGTGACACAAGGTCAGTTTTTTAAGCCGAGTTTAACTGGTTTGAATTCAGTTGCCTTTCTCCTTGATCGTTTACTATCCAAAGGTTAAAGAGCGGAGTTTGCCTTACTCATACCTGGAGGGATAATAATTAGATTAATAGCTTTACCAAGGTTATTAGCATTATGTGAAACATAAATAGCCTCGTCTATGATTCGAACCCGAGTCATCATGTCCATTTCCTACGACGGTTACCAATATACCACGAGCACCTTGATATCATGTTTGCAGTTTATTATCAAGCAGTTCTTAGCATCAGCAGAGAAAGGACTTTTCTCCCTTCCTTTCATTCATTTGGTATTGTGTGTGTGTGTGTGTGTCAGCTAGCAATTTCCAGGTCTTCTGCTTATATGCTGGCAAGCAAGATAAAAAAACTGATCTCAGCAAAAGACGAAGCAAAAAGGCAAACCTGGAACAAAAACTGACGTCATATTCTCACGTTTGTCCAGTCGGCTGGAGCAGTTAGAATACACCGACTGCACCTCTGTAGAGTGTCCTGAATATGACACGAAACAACCTGATGGTGAGATTCCAATGATGCTGGAGCTTTGGGGAATGCGGAGCACCCCTTCATTTCTGTCGCTCCCAGATCCTCTCTGGCCCGGAGAGGTAAGACATGATAGGGCCATATTTATGGGTTAAATAGAATTAAACTGCGTACTTATAGTAAACTAAATTGTTTGAATTAGAACTGTTTGACTAAATTGAATAGCTTGAAATAGAAATGTTTTTGACAAATAAACTGTGTACTTATGCTAAGCTGAAGTGCTTGAAAGAGAACTGTTTTGACATCTAAACTGCGTACTTATGCTAAACTGAATTATTTGAAATAGAACTGTTTTGTCATTTAACTGTGTGTAGACAAAATCTATACTTATACCAAATTGAATTGTTTGAATTAGAACCGTTTGACTAAACTGAATAGCTTGACATAGAAATGCTTTTGACAGTTAAACTGTGTACTCATTCTAAACTGAATTGTTTGAAATAGCACTGACTAAAAATGGATTTAGCTTTAAATAACCTATAAAGGTTGATATGCCATAAAATCCAACCAACCTACCAACCAACCACGTTCTCAGGCTTTGGATTATATACTCATTTTTATAACCCTCTCTTCAAAAAAGTTAATTAACTCCACAGCTGGAGGTGCCCGTGGTGTTATGGTTATCGTCGTAGGAAATTGACACGGCGACACGAGTTCAAATCCTGGACGCGACTGATTGCATTTCACGTAGCATTAATACTATTGGGAAAGGTATGAAACCAATTATTCTCCCTCCAGCTATGGGTAAATAGTAGGACAGACTGATTTCTTCAGCCTTGGTGAGGCAACTAGTCTAGGAGAAGGAAAACTCTGAATTGAAACCTGTTAAACTCCGCTTAAAAATTGACCTTATGTCATATTCTGCCCGAGCGGAGGGGTTGGTAAATAGGATTAACTCCACAACTGGTTTCTATAAAAGATTTCATGTTTCTATCAGTGGAAAGTAGTGGCTCCAGTTGAATTTTCATCTGTGTCTATTTTTGAGTTCTCTCTAACTCTGACAGCTTCAAACTATCTGAAACAGATTTTTTGTTTTGTTTGGTTGGGTTTATGGCATATCAGACATTATAAGTTATTTAATGCTAAATCCTGTTTATTCATATATATCAGATATATATGATTTGTAAACATAAGTCAACAACGTTAAATTGTTTACTCACGGTTAAATGATCAAACTGTTCTATTTCATACAATTCAGTTCAGCATAAGTTATTTGTTTGCACTTAGTTTAAATGTCAAAGCACACAGTTTAAATGTCAAACAGTTCTTTTTTTACCCATAGATAGGACCCTATTAGGTTGCTACCACTCCGGGTCAGAGTGGACCTGGGAGCAATGGCAATGAAGGGGTACTCCGCATTCCCCAGATTTACAATATTGGAGCCTCATCCTTCAGATGGTTTTGTGTCATGTTAAAACACTTATTGGGGGCGTCTGTCTTACTCCTCTCTAGAGAAGCAGTCGGTGTATTCTACAGTCCTCACCGACCGGGCCTCCCAAATTTTTCCTGAGAAAAGCTTAACCTTTTGTTTCGAAATACCACTCGATTTTCAAACACATACGTGGTGCATACGATAAGTTTCCAGACTTTTTTTCGTATGGGCACTTTTATTGATAGTGCACACATGAAACTCTAGTCCCCTTCGAAGTAATCTCCTCCACCGGCAATGCACTTGTTGTACCGTTCCAACAACTTCTGGAAAGCCCCATGGAAGTCCTCTTGTGTGAGCGTGTCAATGACCTTCGTCATAGCCTCTTTCATCTCCTCAATTGTCTCATAACGACTGCCTGTGAGCTTAGGGAATAACCAAAAGTCACAGGGAGCAACGTCTGGACTATAGGGAGGGTGACGAACTGTCTTGATGCCCATCTTGGTCAAATAGTGTGTGACAAGGATGGTGTATTGTCCTGCTGGAAATGCCACTGAGCCGATTTGAAGTGTGCTGGCCTCTTCCCAAGGAATCTCTTGTTGAACTCCCTTAAAACCTCAACATAGTAACCCTAACCCTAACCCTTTGGCCAATCAACTCTGGTCTATTGACTTTCTTACTCCTCCCATACCTCTCATTATCCCTCACAGACTCCCTGCCTTCCTTGAATCTCCTATGCCACTCAAAAACTGATGCTCGATTCATGCAAGATGCTCCAAAAGCAGTCTGAAGCATTCCATACGTTTCTGTGGCATTTTTTCAAGTTTAAAATAGAGTTTCATTGTATATCGTTCTTCTAAGTGTCCTCATTGCATTTTTGAAATTCACCAGCTGTGACAATCAGGCTATTGTAGGGTGTATTCCAATTGCTTCTGTAGCTGTTCATTTGAACCTGAAATCATAAAAAATTGGTCAGTCATCTCATAATATGTATAGCAATAACATAGTGAATTTTCAAGAGTCTACGACAATTTTAAATGCCCAAACGAAAAAAGTCTGGAAACTTATCGTATGCACCTCGTAATTTCGGTTCAGTTCTTTATTTATTCTTAATATAAATAATTTACAGTTATATGATATCAAGAATTCTGATTTAATACAAATTATTTGAACATAGGAATACTTGAAACCAGACAATTATCTAGTACTACTAATTATGTTTTCGAGTAAATATTTTCACTTAATAAGTCATATGTTTTCACACAGTTTGGTAGTTTAAAGTTACTACTAATGATAAACCTTCATAAAAACAATTATACCTTCAAGTAACTATCTTAATACAAATAATTTAGGTATATATATGTAACATATTGACTCTCGACCGAGCCGTCAATAAAGAGATGGACCTGTGTAAATAAGCGGAAGAACAGCGAAACAGGTGCATCCGGTCGAAGATATCGGAATATCACCTTGACCTGTGGACGTGGTTGAATTCCGTGATGGTGGCTGATGCGTACGCCCACAGGAAGCAGGTGGACGTCAAACAAAGGTATAACCAGGTGCCACAGACGGCCTGGGTCATTTGCAGTTCCAGTTGGAGATAGGAAGCCAGCAGAGTGAGAATCAGCCCCAGACAGAGGGCTTGGGCCCTCAGTGACCCACGGTTGAGCAACCAACCAAAAAACGAAAGAAGTACTGCTATGGTCAGAAGAACTTTGGGTCAATATGTAGCAGTCTGTCCCCGACTCCAACTCACCTCTCACACACAACCAACATCAACCCTTTCGAGAATAAAGTGTGAGAGGTATATTTTTATAAAGAAGTGTGTTCGTTCGTTCATTCAAGTCGTCATTATGTTTGATTATGTTCCGCTTATATTTGTATATGTATATGGTTTTGAGTATACAACATATATATGAAGCAGTGTCTCATCAACCGAAAAAGACATCGACACGCAGCTAACGAAGCCATGTACTGTTATCGATTGGCTATCGATCATATGGAAGTCAGACCTGACCGATAAAATGAAACGCAGTTTCTTCTAGGCAGCGGTCGTATCGATACTGCTATATGGATGCACTACTTCGACGCTAACAAAACGGCTGGAGAAAAAGCTAGATGGCAATTACACAAGAATGCTGCGAGGAATATTGAACAAGTCCTGGAGGCAACACCCCACAAAGCACCAACTATGCGGCCACCTACCTCCCATCACGAAAACTATCCAAGTTAGACGAACCAGACATGCAGGACACTGCTGGAGAAGCAGGGACGAGTTAATAAGTGATGTACTCCTATGGACCCCCACATATGGCCGAGCAAAAGCAGGACGACCAGCTCGAACCTACATACATACAGCAGCTCTGTGAGGAGACTAGATGTAGCCCTGAAGACCTGCCAGAGGCGACAAACGTTAGGGAGCAGTGGCGAGAGAGGGTCAGGGATATCCGTGCTAGCGGCTCGACTTGATGCTGATATATATATATATATATATATATTTCTTAACCATTCAGCATGAGCAGTATGTGACAGAAAGTCAATTTTTAAGTGGAGTTCAACAAGTGTGAATTCAAAGTTTCCCTTCTCCTAGACTGGTTGCCATACCATGCTTAAAGAATGCAATCTGCCCTACTACTTACCCATATCTGGAAGGGAATAGTTGGATGTGAAATACAAACAGCCTTGTCTAGGTTTTGAAATTGAGTCACCGTGTCAATTACCAACTACAGTAGCCATTACATCAATAACGCCTCCCTAACAGGTACTACCACTCCGGGTCAGAGTGGACTTGGAAGTAATGGCAGTGAAGAGGTATTCCTCATTCCTTATATCTCCAGAACTGGGGCCCCACGATCAGATGCCGTTTAGTTTCATACCCAGGACACTCCGTTTTGAGAGGATCTTACCCCACTACTGGAAATACAGTCAGCGTATTCAAATTCCCTCTGCCCAAACACACCGACTGCATCTCTGCAGAGGGGTAAAACCCTGCGCCAAACGAATGTCCTGATATGACATTAAACCATCTGATGGCGAGGTTCCGGTCTTGGAGATTTGGGGAATGTGGAGTATCCTTTCATTGCCATTGCTCCTAGGTCCACTCTGACCAAGAATGGTAGCAACTAAGAGGATCTTATCTATGAGTCAAATTGAACGAACTATGTGTGCAAACAAATAACTGATGTTAAATTGTGACTCTTATATAGCAATACTTGGACAACATTCAACTGCAAAAAAAGAGCTCAGGCTTGTTTAAGAATGTTATCTATAAAATGTGTTTCCCCCATGGGGGTTGAGCACTCTGGCGAAGGAATTGTCGGCCGCCCCTAGCGTAATGCAAAGCTCTTCGTAAGAATTGAGCACTCTGGTAGCCGATAGGGTATTAAAAAAAATGTAAACAAAGGCTGCTGCTGCTGTTGCTAAAAATAAAATACCTTAAAATTCCCTTAGCCAACGTAGTCCGCTTGTAGCTGTGTGGTCTGAAACCATAATCTATCGTAAAGTTAGACGGGTTTCGATCCCGGCTTCGAGCGTCCTGCGTGTCTAGCCACACTGAAGAGTTCTGATAGAACGAAACAGTCTGTCTGTGGATGACAATATATATATATATATAAAGAGGATTTGGAATTAAATAACCTACAATGGTTGATATGCCATAAAACCCAATCAAACCAAACCTATTCCCAATGAAGTGATATTGGTTGGAGAAATTTTGTTTCAACTCAAGTACAATTACATACAATTATTAACATATTTATTTGCCGAGTCAACTAAATAGAAATAATACAAAAATGTTGAATGGAGATGTATACGTAGAAATTTTCTTATTGTACGTACGTATAAGTGAAATTCTAAAAGAAAGGAAAGTTTGTGAGAGACTTATATATTTGAGAAGAATTCTTTAGTTGTTGGTTGTACGGGATTATTAAGTGTGCTTGTGTGTGTGGAAAAGTAAGCTGAGGAAATTATATGCTGTCTACTGTTTTCTGGCGTCATATTCAATGTGTGTTGTGAAATACATCAGGTACAAAAGTGTCCCTCAAAAGAGCACTAGAGCAGGTCCATGTGTCTTGACCATTCTGTGAACTTTATTTATTCTCCGTCCCACAACCGGACAAGTAGGGCACAAGGCCTTTTTTAAAGCGGGTCCTGACGCAGGGCCGCACCCCATACGCGTCCAGCAAAATCCAAAGATACTTTTGGCCCCGTCGGCACCCCAAAGGAGGCGCTTCAGAGGCCAGGAAACAAACAACAAACACTATTTACACTGCTTTGGGAACGCCATCTTGTGGTCATTAGCAGAAATCACAAGTGAGATAAAGGTGATAATCCCAAACATCCCACGGTGTTGCATAGTGACCTTTGGCAGAGCCGGATGTTCTAGGTGTGTAAACAAAGTGAAGCAGGAAGCACCTGTGTGAACAGGAAGGCAGAGATGCGTAGGTGTAAGAAGCTCCCGTGGGTAACCGGAAATGCGTAGGCGTTATGAAATAATATTTACAGAGGTACCCACAGAGTAACGGTCAGTCTCAGTCTTGTGGCCAGAAGAGATTCGGTCAGTTACGGAGAGCGCCAGTGAGTGCATGGGCGCCCCGCTAGGACAGCTGCCCACAGCGGGCCTCCGATTGAGCACCCCCAACCAAAAAGCAGAAGAAATGCTAAGAGGAGCCCTGAATGAAAATATGGAAGCGCATCGTTATTAAGAAGTGTTGAGTAACGCAATGAGTGTGGCGCAACGCGGTTAAAAAGATAAATCTCCAAGTTCTACAATTTCTCCCTGTGTCATCGTCTCTCTCTCTCTCTCTCTCTCTCTCTCTCTCTCTCTCTCTCTCTCTCTCTCTCTCTCTCTCTCAGACAACTTCATACCCTTTCGAGGAATGAAGTTGAGAAAGTTATATTTTTATAAAGAAGGTGTCATGCCTCTTCCTTCATCTTCATTATAGTCCATCATTTATCACGGCTATATAATAACGACAGGAAGTTACTCTGACACAGTGGTAAGGGAATTTGGATACAGAATTTTTCTTTTGCGAGATTGTTTACTCATAACCGAAGGAGAAGAGACGTACATATACCTCTCTTAAGTGAAACGCAAAAAGCTCTAGAATTTGAACTGGACGAGTCTGTTTTTTACGACGATTTAACCATGACCTCAACCATTCGTCTTTATTTAGGAAACAATGAAATGAATAATCACAATCACAGTTGAATCATAGATTACGTTTGTTTTTGTGGAATCAACTGACAACATTCTCTGACGAAATTTATGTTTTTGATTTAGATAAGATAAATGACAGTGACGTCAGGGATCTTTCTCTAGAATCAAAAGAGCTTTTTTAGTGACACGTAGAACGTCTACAGGCGTCCGGGCGGATACGTACAGTGTTTAGATACAGTATTGCGTATAAGTAACTATAAACCAGACTAAAATTGTATATATACAGTATCGCCAATAAAAAATGATCATGTGCCTGTGTAAGCTTAGAAAATACAATGTCAACCGTGAATAAGTACACCGGGTCAATTTGTTTACGAAAAGTTTATTTTCTTTTAAGCAAAAAATACCAGAATTTTATTATTTCCAGCAGATCATTATAGAATCAAAACGAATATTATTAGGTATTATTTATTACCGATCTTTTTGTACAACTAAATACGACCATGTGCAAAAAAACAAAACAAACAAACTTTTAACATATACGCAAAATATATAAATAGAACGTACAATGGACGCGATTCTCTAACCTTTAGGCATAAAATAACCCTAGATAAGTTGACATGCCGTTAAAATCAATCAATTTGCTGATAAAAATAAGATTGCATAAATATATGTGCAATATACTTATTTTTGGATTGTTACATATTCATATTTTCGTCGTAGAGTTTGGTAAGAAGTAATAACTAATGACATCCGTTTTGATTGTATTAATGATCTACAAGGAATTATGAAATTCCGATATCTTTGGTTTTGAAGAAAATTATTTTATTATAAACAAATTGAAGCTGTACTTATTTACTGGGTATATATATGTATATATGTGTGTGTCTGTGTGAGTGTGTGTGACATGAATAAGGTACAGATTTTAATTAATTTAGAGACGGGTAGTGGGGTAAGATAGTGTTTGTTTTTCGAGGGTGATTTTCTAAACGTTCAATACACTTATCAACAGGTTTATTAATGTATAGAAATTGGATGTCAAGACAAGCTAATGATTTGTTTTCCATAATATTAAAGAGTTTATTAAAATTGATTAAAAACATTTTCGAAGAAAAGAAAAATGAAAAATGAAAATGAGTCATTGGTGCTTTTTACTCTTGTCACGTTTCCTTTTGTCCCAAACACTTCAACTTTGAAAAGTGCAATGTTTTCTTTTTGTTTTGTGTGTCTGTGTGTGTCTCTGGGTGTGTGTGTGTGTGTGTGTATTTTTCATTTTCATTTTTTCCTTTTCATTTTAGTAAAAAAAAGATCGGTAATAAATAATACCTAATAATATTAGTAAATAGTAAAAAAAATAAATAAAGTCGTACCCTGATTATAGTCTGTTTAACCGGAACATATTTAAATTAAAACATGAATATTTTGTTTTTCTTTAATTTTATATGTATATATATAATCATCAAGTCGCCATGACAGCACGATAGCACCATTGACAAGCATTGCATTGCGCTAGACCCTCGAGTCTTATTCAAGCTATGAGCTGGCATATATACCGGACTCACGTTATATATCGTGTGAGTCTATCCGTTCCTATCATCCATTTCTTTCGCCTGGTCTTCCAAACTACATCCAGTGTCCGCACAGAATTTTTGTAAATAAGCATATCGTAGCCGCCGCGACAAATCAAACCTAAAATCCTCGGTGAAAGAAAAACGCTTAGTCACCCATAACGTCAGCTAACGAAACATAACCTTAACGTTTACGAGTAAATTTCTGTTGTCAACACACGAACTATTTTACGAAATCGATTAATTCTACCAGCCGTTTCGGATACAGTTCTTAACCACAAGATAAAATACATCGTATTTAAAAGCTCCTCTTGTTAGTTGAACGAGATATTTCATTGTTACTTATATTTAAAAGAGGAACTTCTATACACGATAACACAGAATTTTCTTCACCCAAACCATAAAATAAACTGTCTGTTACTTCAATGTAAACACAACAGTCGGTAAATACCAGCACAAGGAGTCGCCGAACATACGTGTCCGGAGGAGAGGTATCTGTTCCTGTCCCAACACGCTCTCAAGGACAGATTCAAGGCCGAATGGATCCCGGCTTCGGCTGGGCCACCTGTAGGTGGGCGATGACGTCATTGACAAGCATTGCAGAGCACTAAACTCTCGAGTCTTGTTCAAGCTATGCGCAGGCATATATAGCGGACTCACGTTATATATCGAGTGAGTCCAAGTCTAGCAGTTGCCTTATCTGGTTCAAATTGCACTAAATAAGTCAATGACCAGCATATGTCCAGCAGGGATCGTGCTTTGGCTCGGGCCCGACCTTCCATCCTCAAGCCTCACTATAAAAAGTCCTTGTGTCAAGTTCTTTCTGGTGAGAGGCAGAGACAAATATGACCCTGTAGAAAGGTATCTGTGCCTCTCCCAGCAGCCAGCGGCCAACGTGCGATCTATGCCTCTACCACCAGTCAGCAGCTAGCAGCTGCCGTGAAATCCAACCGATCACAGCCGCAGACCCAGCACAGCCGATGACAGCTTCCAACTAATTACTACTGGTCTCTCTCTCTCTCTCTCTCTCTCTCTCTCAAACTTCAGAGCAAATTTCCGAAAGTCATGAGGTAGTTCTTTTTAGGACTAGTTTTACAAAGTTTTCTGAGGATCACCTCTACTCACCTCACTACGCTCCCTTTTGCAGATACCACGAGACGACGACGCAGCAGCCAACCATAATTGCTGCAAATCTCTTGCACCTGTTCCTGCAACACAAAGCAGCAGACACCTGGAAGGAGGGCGAGAACCAGAAGGAGAGAGAGAGAAAGAAGGAAGGAAGGAGAACGAGGGAGAAAGCGAGAGAGAAGGAACAGCTACTGAGAGAGAGGGAGAAAGCGCTCGACTCAATACGCCCTGAAACTAACGACAGTGTCCTCTCTTGAATTCATACAAGAATCAGTTTCCTGTAATTTTTTACGCCCGCTCTTGACAACAGGTGCCGACGGGGTCAAGAATATTTTACCTGCCGTGCATGAGTCTCGATTCATGCGCCCCCACCATAAAACAGCCTTGTACCACACTCTGACACGATGGGATGTAAGAGAAATCCCCTCTTCAATTAGCAGACGCTACTCCCACCTGGACCAACCAAAAGGCCAATTTCTTCCTGGGAAAGAAACTTCTACTTTGAACGTCCATTACTTTGTCATGTTTTTTTTTAACTGGACATAACTTTTTAAAACAGACAGTTCGGTGCCGATCACTCTTTAAACTGAGAATGTAAATTTTCTCATTTTTCATGTGTCAAGGTTGGTACACGGAGGTCATTTTTGCGCCCAACCCGCTGGCGGTCAGATTTTCAAAATCATCATTTGATTTTAACGCTCCACACTTGCCGTTTGTTTACCGGCGTCCGGTCACCCTGCTCAAATATCAGGGTGGAACTCTAATACAGTGACGTGACTAGTGTGTGTGCAAAAATTTAAAGGGAAAAGATAAGATCTTTACTTTAGATTAAAATTTTTTAAAAACTTTTATAAGAATTAAGAATTTTGGAAAAAATAAAAAATTTCGTCTTCGTGAGTAGTTAAAAATTTTTTTTTTTTAAATCCATTTACAATTTTAAAAAATTCTGCTTCTTGTGATTTTTCAACACCAGCTCCTGCTGATGGTTTTTCACTGGGTGACAACTAGTCTCTTCAGGTCTCGGGGACTTCTGGTTCCTGATAACAGTTCTAAGGATCTCGACTATGATTACTAGTAAACTTAATTTCATATTCCACAGTTTTTTCATTGGTGTCCAAGTGACAGTATTTCATTTCAGGTCTCTTCGACTCTTTTAATTATTCTAATCAATATTCCACAGTTTTTTCAGGCAAGCTCCTGATATTTTTCAGCTTTTTGCTTTCTTTCACTGGAGTCTGTAGTGGATAGAAAAAGAAAAGGAAAATGAAATTAAAACAAAATTAGAAATAAATAGGAAAAAAATGCAGAAACACCCAGAAGCCCCTGACAGGGAAAGGGACAACGCATGGGCAAAAAAAAAAAAGGAACCGTCTCGGCCAAAGAAAGAAACCCTTTTTCCTTTAGCAGCGACTGGCGAAGTGACAACACTAAAATCTTTCTTGCTTCTGGTGGGTGGCCCAACGTGTCCATCTTTAGGCTGCACACTGGTTAACTTTTCCACTAGTAGCAGCCGTCTCTTTTACCAAAACGACCCACGACAAAAACACCAAATAATGGACTTATCAAAATCACAACTAAGATACCATATAATGGACATCATATAATCTGCCTTGGTTGCAGGGACTTGTATTAATGAAATAAGGGTGCCTTGGCTGAAGTGAATTGTATTGATGAAATACAGGTACCTTGATTCATGAGACTTATATTAATGAAATAAGGGTTCTTTAGCTGAAGGGATTTGTATTAATGAAATAAGAGGGCTTTGGCAGAGGGGACATGTATTAATGAAAAAAGGGGGGCTTGGCGGATGGGACTTGTATTAATAAAATAAGGGGGCCTTGGCGGATGGGACTTGTATTAATGAAATAAGGGTGCCTTGGCGGATGGGGCTTGTATCAATGAAATAAAGGTGCCTTGGCAGAAGGGATTTGCGTTAATGAAATAAAGTTGCCTTAACTGATAGGACTTGAATTAATTAAATAAGGGTGCCTTGGTAGATGGGATTTTTATTCATGAAGAAATCTTTTCCCGGCTGATGGGATTTGTATAAATGAAAGAAGGTTGTCTATGCTAATAGGGCTTATGTTGGAAAATATGTTGGAAATTGTAAATTCGGCAGTTAATGTCTGCTCGAATCTGATTGGCTGATTGGCTGTGCTGTTATTCCTGCCCCTGCTATTATTTAAGTGAGACCCGCAAAAGTCTTCCCTTTTCTTTTGTTTTTTTTTTTCAGCACAAGCAGAAGCCTCTGTCTGGCTCGCACATTTTGCTTTGTGAGGTCTTGTTTATTCACCTTTGACTTTGGGCAGTTTTTTCTTAAGCAAGGTAGCTTGAGCAAATAGCTCCATTAGTCGCTTTGGTTAAGCCTCTTTTCCTGACTGGGTTTTTATTGTTAGTTGTCGAAACAGTAAACCTACTGCAAGCTATTTGTGGTTTTGGTATGCTGTCCTCTTTAAAAGAAAGTTGAGTCTAATGTCTGGAGGTGGTATTATTGGACTTTTTACCGACAAAGAAAGCTGTTGCCTCGGGTCATAAGATGTGGTAAAAGCCTCCGTAAGCTCAACAGAAGAAAATTCGAACTGAAACAGAAAGATAAGAGGAGGAAGCGGTGATCTACTCAAAATTCACTTAAAGAAATAGTGAACTTCGTTTTCAACAAATCTACACAGGAAACTAGAAGAACACGGTTGTCTAGGTTGATTCTATACAAGGAGACACAGAGAAAAGAATAAACCCTAAAAACAGGCTTCAAAAGAACTTTGTCATACAATACCAAAGAATGGTATTTTATCATTAACAAACGTTAAACTGACAGTAGTTGGTTGAGGGCATTGCTTCGAGCAAGTTAGTCGTTGTATTTCTTTATACCCTTCTTTTTTTTTTTGGTTATAATATTGTTACGTGAATGTATGTTATCTTTGTTACCTTAAATTCAATGTTTTGACAAGCATAGGGAAAATATGCAATGGCTGATTTTATAAAGTTCATTTCTCTTGAAATAGATTACTTTGTGGGAACTGGTTATTTTTTGTTTTTAACAAATATAGACACACTTTTCTCTCAGGTAACAAAAGTAAGCTTCTCCTCCCCCTTTTTCATCTCCTTTATTTTTATACTTTTCTCTCCCCCTTTGCCAGGCCTGAAAGTTACTGCTTGATTATTTCTTGGGCAGGGCAGAGATAAAGTTTACTTGATTTGGGTTGAGTTGTACTTTATAGCGACTAACATTCGGATAATTTTGTTAACTTTTCGTTTGTTGATTGTTATAATTAAAGACCTAAAACCAAGCATTTTTTTAATTGAGCACATTTCTCATATCTTGCATATTTTCCCTAATTATGGAGGCTCCAAGGTTTAAGGAAATATAAGTTTGGAGCTTTCTCGTTTAAATTTATATTTAAAATTAAGTGTACGTCTATATTTTAAAGTGTTCCTATTTTGTGTTATACCGCTTTGCATATTTTAGTGGACACCCTTATTAAAAGGAGAGATATTTTGGGGTGAACGGTAGGTTTTGGCGCGAATTTACGCGGCCATTTTTTGTAATTATCTTCTTCGTGGTACAAGAGGGGGCGATCCCTTTTGAATTTTTCTTGTTTAAAACAAAACTCTTTGAAAATTTATCCAATATGTCTGTATCTCCAGTTGTGGATAACCTTATTAAAAGGAAAGCTATTTGTAAAAGGAAGATAACCTCTGCTTTAAATAGTATTAATGCCAGTTAATAATTTGGTTAATAATTCTTTCCTGGCACGAAAGAAATTAGTAATGAATTGGCTTTCGACCGTGTCTCATATAAATAAAAAAAAAATTGAACGCATTTATTAAGAATATTGCTGAAATTATTGACAAAGAGAGTGAACAAGAAGTTTCGTTCACTCTTTTCATTTTAAACGAACTTGCAATTTGCGAGGAGAAGTTTATAAATGGTGGTGGGGGTGTAGAACAGGTTTCTTGCCCACCTTTCTGCCAAGTGATTCTGTGGGATCAGCATTCTCAATGAATCTCATGTTTCAATCGTTTAAATTCTTAATATAATGAAAATAACTATAAAATATTAATTAGAATCTTTAAATTCTTCCTGAATAGAAGTATCAATATCATCATGGACTGCTGTTAACTATGAATACTAAATAGAATCCGTAATTGTCTTTAATTGGATTCATTTTGAGATGAGGCTTCTTAATCTGAGAATTAATTTTTATTTATTGCGAACATTTTGTCCTCATCTTGGTAGTTTTTTGTGTTGTTTCTTCTTTCACTACGTTTCGGCCAAATTTCACCTCTGGCCTTCTTCAGGTGATTTTACCGCGACCTCGGATAGGAATGTTAAGTCTTGTAACCGTATCCCCAGTAATTACTGCCTTCCATAGTTGTTGTCTATCGCACCACGTTTTTTGACCAAGTAAACCTCTGGCCGGCTTGGGTAGGATTTGAAACCGCTATCTTCTGACAATGCTCACCTGGAACCGTAGAAAAATTAATTCTCTAATTAGACTCCTTCACTCCTTCCTAAATAGAAGCACCAATATTATCATGGACAACTATCAACCATGAAATGCAAATTAGAATCTTTCAATCCTTCCTGAATTGAATTGTTATATGACTGATAGAAATCTGATTTATCGTGCAAACAAAATAATGACAATTCCAATCAACAGGACGGGAGAGCACTCACCAAGGACGATATTTTTTCAAAAGGAAAAATACGTCTCTGCGCATAGGGTCTGCGCAAAATGAAATGGTGATGGAATTCATCACAAAAAATAAAATGAAATGTTATTTTTCGACAAATTTATGACCTTCGCGGTAAAAAATAAAGAAAGGCCAAAGTTGATACAATTTGAGGTAGAGAGAACTATAAAAGACGAGATTCTTTCGAGGTCTAGACAGAAAGAAGGCACAGACAGGCGTTAGAACATCGACCACCGACACCTGCAACATTCAACATCTCACAACACTCGTCTTAACCTTCCTACAGCGGTTTTTGATGGAAGCTGCGTGATCCGAGAATCACCACCCCATTCACATTCCACTTATTCAACGCCGGTATTCTTCTTCCCTGTCGACATAAACTGGTTGACACCGTAAGTCTGTGACTTATAGGACTTTACACTCCAATAAATTTAATTTGGGCGGTATGCCACTTGTTCCCACAACAAAGATGGCGGACGCACACAAATATTCAGTCTTGAGAAACCATTGGCCAGGAGAACCACGTGACCTGCGTAAAACTACGTCCGCGTTTGAATTTCATCCCGCGTTTTTTTGAAGCCGATTCCAAGACACGTATTTTCTATAAATACGTCGTCTTCAAAGACTCTTCCTCTTTTTCCCAATTTCCATTGCAGCACTGACACGCTCTCTTCAGTGTGACACTCTTCTTATTCACCAACAGAAGTAAAAAGCAAAAAAAAATGAATAAGCCTCGCAGACATTCATTTTTTCAATATACTTTGACTATGAGACTTTTTCCAGCCTCGGAAAAACCGACTGTTTCGAACCACAAGAAGAAATTGACATTTTAGATATGTCATCATCATCATGTCGCGCCGCCCGCGCGGACATCCCCGACCGTCTCTCGCCATTTCTCCCTATCATTCATCGCCTCCGGCAGGTCCTCAGGGCTACAACCCGCGTCCTCACATAGCTGCTGTATGTAAGTTCGTGCTGGTCGTCCCACTCCTGCACATCCATGAGTGGGGGTCCACAGGAGTACATCGCTTATGAGCTCGTCCTTGCTTCTCCAGCAGTGTCCTGCGTGTCTGGTTCGTCGAACTTGTATAGTTTTTGTGATGGGGGGCAAGTGTCCGTATAGTTGGAGTCTCGTGGGGTGTTGTCGCCAGGACTTGTTTAATACTGCTCTCAACATTCTTGTGTAATTTCCGTCCAGCCTCCTCTCCAGCCGCTTCGTAAGCGTCCATGTGGTGCATCCATATAGCAGTATCGACACAACCGCTGCCTGGAAGAAACTGCGTTTCATTTTATCTGTTAGGTCCGACTTCCATATGATCGAGAGCCTATCGATAGCTGTCCATGCCTTCGTCAGTCGTGTGTCGATGTCCTTCTCGGTTGATGAGACGCTGCTTCCTAGGTAGGTGAATTTGTCGACTAGTTTCAGAGAGGCTCCGTCTAGTGTGGCAATGTTGCCTGTTTGGTTGTAACACATATATTCGGTTTTGTTTGCATTGACATGTAGGCCAATGCCAGCTGCAGCTCGTTCCAGACTATGTAGTAGTGTCTCTGCTTGATTAGGCGTATTCGCTAGTAACGCCAAGTCATCAGCGTAGTCGGCGTCCGTGATTGTTTTTGCGGGGTACCTTTTGCTTCTTCTCTTAGTCAGCTCAAAGCCATTTTCTCTGATTTTGTCGATCGAAGTCCTAAGCACATAGTCTAGACAGATGATAAAGAGGTACGGGGCTAGTGTGTCTCCTTGTAGTACTCCTGCAACAATGTCGAAGTATTCCGTGTCTCCATCTGGTGAACGTACTTTTACTTTGGTGTTTCTGTAGAGAATCATTATCGCTGCTACGGTTTCTTTTGGTAGGCCGTAAGCTAGTAGGATTTGCTCCATCTTCCCTCTGTGTATGGAATCGAAGGCCGACGCACGTGCATTTTTAGATATGTAAGTAAAAGTTAAAGTAAAGTTAGCGACCATAGTCGAGGGTGACCCGAAGGCTCCCTTTTCGATAGCTACTACACCAAGGTGTAGGGGAGGGCGCTACTCCATTCCCAGGATTGCTCCACTTTACCCTTGAACCGTACCTTATAATGCTGAGTGTTAAGCAAGGTGGTATCAAGTACCATTTTTAAAGTCTTTGGTATGACTCGACCTGGGATTGAACCCAGGTCTCCCGGGCCATTGGCGAACACTCTAACCGCTGGGCCAATGTCCCGGTACAAAATGATATGTAATCAACCTTAATAGGATGCTTTCATTATTAACCTTTCCTGTAGTTTAGTTGTGTTAGTTACACACACACACACACACACACACACACACTCACATACACACACGACTATTTTACTAACAATGTAGAATTAGCAATATTTTTAATGTATCAATGTATGTTTTGTTATAGATATAAATTTGTTTTGTTTGTCGCCTTGTTTTGAATGTTCCTTTTGTCCGCGCCGTTTTATATCTTCATTCATTTGCTCCATTTACTGCTTTATTCATGTGCCTATTCTACCTTTTTCTAAACAAACACTAAGCAAAACATACATAAAACTTTAACATTAAATTTTGGGG
This sequence comes from Sepioteuthis lessoniana, assembly GCA_963585895.1. Lineage (NCBI taxonomy): Eukaryota > Metazoa > Mollusca > Cephalopoda > Myopsida > Loliginidae > Sepioteuthis > Sepioteuthis lessoniana. The sequence goes on from OY757918.1 coordinate 97,488,065, forward strand.
GACTAAGCAGAACTACCAAATAACATGTTCCCCTACAGACTCCCCTATAAGAATAAAAATATTGGATCATTTTTATTTCTCGATTCCACTACCATTCAACTCAGCTCAAAATTCCTAAAATTGATTCCTTCCTACTAATACGACTATCGAACATTTTACTTCGCAATTTCACACACCGTTTCATATTCACCAACGCAATTATTTGAACATTTTCAAAAAAATTTTTCTCCTTGTTTTTGTTAATACAGTTGTTAAATTTTTCACTTGTCTTCTTCTTGTCGTTTGATTTGTTTTCTCCTTTCTTTGCAACTATTCGCTTGATATAATCTCAGAATCAATATCATTATTGTTGTTGAGTAGCTAGCACCCCTTCAGCACTCTACCATATGGACTGGCTCATAGCTATAAATAGCTATACGAATAACAAATTATTATTTAGTGCAGAATTAGTTTTGCCGTTGGAGTTTTGAAATTATACATTTCATCCAATGAGAATGACCGATGCTATTCTGCCCGGGCACAGCTCCCTGGGCACCATAAAAGGCAGCGCTAACCATGCTCGACCTCTCTTTTTACCTCTCCTCCTTACTGGCAGCAGGGTGGGAGCTCTCTTTCCCTTTCGTCCTTGCTGGCAGCAAGGTGAGACCAGCCGACACGAGGGAGAACATTTCTCTCTTTATCCCGGGATGATTCCAACAGCAGAGAGGGACTTTTCATCTTGAGAGAGCACATTTCAACATTTGTTCCTCTGCTTCCTTTAGGAGACCATTTCCTTGTCAATTATTTCTCCCTCTAAAACCAAATGGACTCCGAAGCATCTGGCTGACTACAAAATTCCCACACAGCCATTTACGACTGTATTAACAAACTTCTTCGACTCACGGCACAAAAAAAAATTTCCTCTCAAGCTGTCATTAAACTACCACCATCAATATCAACACCTTCATTATTTATTTTCTTTCTTTTAATATAACAAGAGGCAACAGAACTCTATAACGTCAACTGCCATTTATATTTAAATGGTAATATCATCTGCCCTCATGTTATGATTTAATAAGCTGATTAATATTCGGACTGATCTTACTTCGTTTGGCTATACTGCATATTTGATCTCGATTTCTTGTAAATTGTCTTGTTAATTGTTTGTAACTAATTGTAATGTATCTTTTTTGTATGCATCTGTTAGCACTGGATACTGATGCTGAATAAATATATTAAATACCCACTCTTCTCTGTGTATCATTCATCTTGATGATATAACAATTATGGACGGCTGTTACAGTAGGACCTTTATGAGTTCACGAGTCGTTTGGTATATATTTAAAATTTGAACTAATTTTTAAATTGTCGTAATGTTTTTTTACTAATTTTTTTTTCATACTGATATAATTATGTAACTTTTTTTTGTAACTTTTTACGTTTGAAAAAAACCCACTGATTTTGTGCGTCCTAGATTTGTTGGCCAGCCTATGAATGACACTCCTTTTTGATGTCACCCAGGGATTGTCTTTCCTAACCCGAGCCTTTTGTTTAGACCAGTACAATCAATTTTGATAATAAATAGAGATGAATGATTGTGTTATCATTTTGTGACTCATCATACGACCACGTCTCCAGTTTAAAGTGACACACACATAGACACATGAACATGGACACACGCATACATACGAACTTACACACACATAGACACATGCACACGTCCTCACATACGCGCACACACGCACAGACACAAATAAACACACTTTTCCACACACACACACACATACACATAGACAAGAACATACACATACATACGAACTCACACACATACGCACTCGTCCACACACACCCACACAAGGATGCACACATATTCATACACACTCATACATTCACACACATAAATACACATACGGACACGAACATACATACATGCGTACACGCCCTCATACACACACACACAAACATGTATACAAATACACATACATATTCATGCTCACACACACACACACACACACACACATGGACACGGACACAAACACACACATGCATACGCCCTCACATACGCGTACACACACAAATATTCACACATATTCATGCACACTCACACACACACATACACACATGGACACAGACACAAACACACGCATACATACGAACTCACATACATATGCACACGCCCGCACACACACACATACATGAACACACATACGAACACAAACAAATACAAACACGCATACACATACGCACAAGCCCTTACACACACACACACACACACACACATCCACAAATACACTCACATATTTATGCACAAACACACACACACATGGACACAGACACGAACACACATATACATACGAACTTGCATACACACAGACGAAAATATACACACACACACACATTTTGATGCATACGCTTACACACACACTACACGAACACACGTATGAACACATAGACATACGTGCACACACGGGCGCATACACACATGCACTCACATACACACAGATACATACACGAACATATGCATACCGACATACACCCCCACACACATACACACGCACGCTCTCACAAACATGCACACATATTTATACATACTTATTGTTATGAGACTGTCACCTACCCATTGATGGAGTCTTCCAAATCCTATATTAATCGAGAGCCAAGCACTCTAGTCGTTGGGATGAATCGTCAGCCGGTCGTAGAGACTGGATATTCGACTGACTAGTAAGCCTTTTATTTGCCAATGTCTCCCATCAGACAAGGCTTGACACAAAGTCTAAAGGCCGATTAAAGTGGGGATAAAGAGAAGGGGGAGGTCGGGAACGAGCCGAGACTCGAACCCTGCTGATCTATGTTGCTCATCGACTCACTTGGTGTGATGTGAGCCTGATGAGCCAGGTAGTTTCACGAACCCAAACATGGGTCCAGGATCGTATGCCAGGTTATGGCTTAAACTAGACGGCAAGGTCTAGTGCCATACATAGGGTACAAAGGAGTCAATGTCGCAGCTCGCCCACCCGGAGGTAGCCCAACCGAAACTGGGAGCCTTGCGGCCTCAAATCTGCCATTGTTCTTTTTGTGGAGATACGCTCCGGACCGAAGTCCAGAACAGGCTCCGGGGCCCGACTGACTAGTAAGCCTACCTTACGCCACCACTTTTCTCTGTATCTTGTTACTTCAATATATCCTTAAACTTATACCGTGTTCCGAGTTATCTTTTCGTTGTTTCAATTTGGGTCCACATCACTTATACACACACACACCGACACACGTTCACACACACGTATAAACACACGGACACACACACACACACACACGTGCACATAGACATACGCAAAAACACACAGACACACATACACACAAACAGGCTCACATACTCATCATACTCACACACACATGAACACATAGACGCGTAGACATACAAATATACACGCACACACGAACAAGCCCTCACATACAAGCAAACGCACACAGAGACACACGCGCACACACTTTCACAAACATGTATACACATGCATGTATACATATAAGCACACACGCACACGCACATACACACACATATCCATATATAAACACACACAATCACAGAAATATGCATACACTCACACACACACACACACACACGTATACACTCACATACACTCGCATGCACAGTTACACATACACACACATATGCATGCATATGCACTCACACCAAACAAACACTTAAAACAAACGCTCACATACCAACATATCAACAAACTTTTGTACACACACACACACACACACACACACACATATATATCTAGTGAGATTTTATATACATTTATATATAAAATCTCATTCAAACACGCACACACTGACATACATATACACAAAGTGTATCATCATCATCATCAGCATCATGTCGTGCTGGTAGCACGGATATCCCTGACCCTCTTTCGCCGCTTTTCCCTATCGTTCATCGCCCCAGGCAGGTCCTCCGGACAGCATCCCGTATCCTCACATAGTTGCTGAATGTATGTTCATGCTGGTCGTCCTGCTTTTGCACGGCCATGTGTGGGGGTCCATAAGAGTACATCACTTATGAGTTCGTCCCTGCTTCTCTAAAGTGTATACTTAAACATATACATATTATAAATGTCACACGTGTCTGTATGTTTATTTTTTGTCTGTAATGCTTAAGGAAGATAACTGTTAGATGTTGATTATTGACTTGTTCAAGCTATTTTCTTTCTTTCTTTCTTTCTTTCTTTCCAAGTGTGCATTTTAAAAGGTCAGAATCAAAAATAGTTGTCCACTTCTGGGCTTTATTTCTAGGGACAAGTTACTGCCCTTAAAATACTTAAACGTAGGGGAAGTATAGTAAGTTGTGAAGTTGTCTCCCTTTAGTCAAGGGTGACCTGAAGGCTCCCTTTTCAATAGCTACTACACCAAGATGTAGGGGAGGGCACTATTCCATTCCTTGGATTGCTCTAATTTACCCTTGATCCTTACCTTATAGTGCTGAGTGCTAAGCAAGGTGGCATTAAGTACCATTTTTTGAGTTTGGTACGATTCGACCAGGGATTGAACCCCGGTCTCCCAGACCATTGGTGAACACTCTACTTATTAGGCCGATGGTAGTTTGATGCTGTTTCCGAAATTCTGCTAGTAGCTTCAGTGGCTTTGAGGCCAAGTTTAAAATAATGCCTCTAAAATACCAAAACTGCATCTGCTATTATAAAGAAAAAAAGGTTCAAGTAAATATCATTGAAAATTATATATATATATATATATACGTACTTTTTGTTTTGTTCATCCAGTAAGAGAAAAGTAAATATTTCATATGAATTTATATGAAACAAACCCTAAAATACCACATTGAAATTAATGTGCAGAGCTATTTCTTTATATATATATATATATATAGTCTGATGGTGAGGTGCCAGTAATGCTGGGGCCTTGGGGAAGACGGAGTATCCCTTCATTGCTATTGCTCCCAGATCCACTCTGGCCCAGCGTGGTAGCACCTGATAGGGCCCTATCTATGGGTTAAATAGAACTAACAGCATACTTATGCTAAACTGAATTGTTTGATTAAATTGCATAGCTTGAAATACAAATGTTTTTCACAATTAAACCATACTTACATTTAAACTGCATGCTTATGCTAAACTGAATTATTTCAAATAGAACTGTTTTTTGACATTGAAACTGTATTTACACTAAACTGATTTGTTTAATATAGAACTGTTTTGACATTTAACTGTGTGTAAACAAAATCTGTACTTATGCTAGACTGAATTAGCTGAATTAGAACTGCTTGACTAAACTGAATAGCTAGAAATAGAAATGTTTTTCACAATTAAACTGTACTTACATTTAAACTGCGTGCTAATGCTAAATTGAATTGTTTGAAATTGAACTGTTTTTGACTTTGAAACTGTTCTTACACTAAACTGAATTGTTATGTATAACTGCTTGAATAGTTTGAAATGGAAGTTTTTTTGACAATTAAACTGTGTACTTATGCTAAACTGAATTGTTTTAAATAGAACTGATTATTTACATAAAAATGGATTTGGCATTAAATAACCTACAAAGGTTGATATGCCATAAAACCCACCAAACCAAACCAAACCTATATATATATATATATATATATATATGTTGAAAAGTGGATAAACCAACAATGACAATGGATTCAGCAATTATATTTCATTCCGTTGTCAGTGTTGTTTTATCAACCTTTCCACTTATTTTTATCGTCTTGTCAGATTTACCAAAATCTACCATTCCTCCATATATATATATATGTAAAAAATGGAATCAGAGGAATAATTTTAAAAAATCGTCTAAAATGATAAAACACTCAAGGGACTATTCCATCTGGTATTTCTTCAATAGTAATGACCAGAATCGATTAAAACTCTAGAATGAGTGGGGAAATAATAATATATAAAATTTAGAGAGGAGGTAAGAAACCCACCCCCCAAAACCCCTCAAGTCTCCAAATTTCAACTTGACTCCCTAAATAAACAAAGAGGGTAAAATTGTCTTCTCTGTCTGCACAAATAAGGGTAAAATAGTGTAATTGCTATGGCTTCAAGGATGGCCAATGTATTCAAATGACAAAAACAATTACTAGAAAGTTGTTTTTTCTATTAAATTTGGACTGGTCATTAACAAAATTTAACTTAGTTTGGCAAAAGGTCAGTAATATGAATCACTCAGTGAAAATCAAACTAATAAGTAAGGATCTACTAACCTAGTATACTAATCAATACTAATCAATACTAATTATTACACTACACAGGATGTTCAGAAGATTTATGTATGAAATAAGCTTTTGAGCAATGGCCTATAAAATACAAAACCCCTTTTGATTGGTCTGGTTTGGTTTTATGGCATATCAACCATTATAGGTTATTTAATGTCAAATCCTCTTTATATATATATATATGTATATAGATATATATGATTTGTAAACATAAGTCAACAAAGGTAAATAATTCCAAGTATTGCTATGTATCACTAACAATTCAATTAAACATCAGTCATTTGTTTACACACAGTTGAATTTCAAACAGTTCTATTTCAAACAATTCAATTTAGCATAAGTCATTTGTTTGCATGCAGTTTGAATATCAAATAGTTCTATTTTACCCATTGATAGGAGCCTGTCAGGTGATACCACTCTGGATCAGAGTGAACCTGGGAGTAATGGCAATGATGGGGTACTCCACTTTCCCCAAAGCTTCAGCATTACTGGAGCCTCACCATCAGATTGTTTTATGTCATATCCAAGATACTCATTGATAGAGTCTTACCCCTCTGCAGAGATCCAGTCGGTGTATTCCTCATCCCCAGCAGACTGGGCCACAGGATACTCATTGGTGGAGTCTTACCCCTCAGCAGAGACCCAGTCAGTGTATTCTACAACCCCAGCTGACTGGGCAAGAACACTTTTGATTCATATTAATATATATAAGATAATAGTATTATTAATATTGATGAGTAATAGATAGTTTTTGCGGTAGAGTCTCAGTGGTGTCCAGGCTAATGAGCTGGATTGTGACGTCGTAGTTAGTGAGTTTAAACTCCAGTTGAGCTATTCTGTTCACTTTCAGACTAATACCCTTGGGAAAGGTATTGAACCCACTTATCCCCTGTAAACTATGAGTTAAATAATACCACTACTGTTTTACAAGGATGGCTTTGACATTAAACAACCCACACAGGTTGATATGCCATTAAATCAAACCTTAAGAGTCTTTAGATGTACACAAGCCATAAACTTTTGAGTAAAGGTCTGTAAAAATAAAAAATGTTTGATGAATTTTAATATTTGCTTAAAAGAATTCTCAAACATTGATTTTATAAGCATTTAAAAGTATTTTTGCAGGACTTACTAAGAAAATAATCATAGTAAAAATCCCCAAACTTAGGAATCTTCAAATTTCAGTATCCAAGTGAAATTTTTACATGAAAGAATCTCTATGCTCTTTGTAAAAATTATTTAAAAAATATTAAGTGTTAAAATTGAAATTAAGATTAAAATTATAGGTAAACAATGATACCTCTTATTGTTATGGTATTGAACCTGCGGACTGTAATGAACTCTTCCTGTTGCTATTAATACCAGGAGAATATTCCTCTCGGCATGAAGTTCTCCCCAGCCTAACACTTCGGCAGTCAGACTGACGTTCAACACTTTTTTACTTATGTTGTATTATACTTTCGTTAATATAATTTGTTCCATGTTAACCCGAGTTTGTGTCTTTTTTCTGGACCCTTTACTGGTACACAACACTTATCAAGCAGTCATCAATAAGATAATATGAAGTATTTGAGTGACATATTTTTAATATTCCCCGCACTTATTCTAAATTCCTGGAATATGTCGACTGTTTGGAAAGTATTTAGAAAGTTGATATTAATAAGAAAGTTATCTTCATAGAATAAATGAACTTTAGTCCCATTCAAAACAGTCTGGAAAGTTCTATTTGGAATTGCTATCTGCTGACTCGTCATATTCTTAATCTCATGAAATCTCTTAATCTGATATTTTATTGGTGATAATCCTTTTGATAAAAGATAGAACTTTTCCTGTTGGACTGTAGCGTGGGTTAACTGAATAGGATGATGCAATGTTTTGTAAAAATTCCATCTGTTAGAGATGAAAGAATCTCCTAACTCATTGTAAATGAAGTCAGTCACACGCACAGTATACAAGCTCACTCTTTTTAATACTTTAAAGATGTATATTTTAGGTTGTATGTGAATGCGTGACTCTCATGGAAACAAGCTTGTTACAGATATGAAGTTTTCCCAGAAAGAAAATAGCCTTTTAATACAGGGTGTCTCAAAATAGATGCAACCCATTAATATGATAATGATTTATTACTGAGACAAGTGTAATGGCGGTCATTTGGAACACATCCTGTAGAAAATGCATCCTTTGAGCTAAAGACATCAAATCCATATTTTTTAAAATATTATTATATCAGCTTCCAGGACATGCAATCTTTTTTTTAGTTTCTTGTCTCAGTAATAAATCATTATCATATTAATGGGTTGCATCTATTTTGAGACAATTTTGAATGATTTTGTCTCCAAATAAGTAATGACGCAAAATATTTTTTCCTCTTTGTCCAAGGCATTGTGATCAAGGATTAATAGTTATTAAAGTATACTATTTTCAAATCTGAAACAAAAAAGAACACATTACTATTAGTAGGGTTATTAGCAGTCACCTGGGTCCCATGTTTATTGAGACACCCTATATTAACTAAAAAACAAAATAGCAAAAACTTGCCTATCTTAAGCAAGGGTAACTCAGCTCTCTTCAACACACTCCAGTTGAGATCTCACATACTTATTCCAGCATCCTTTGCTATTTTCTAAATGATTTCCCAAGTTTTCTTTTGGGATTGCAATCAATTGCCTTGTCACATTCTCATCCCTGGTATATAAATAGGGATTTGTTGTTTTTTGAAGGGATGCCTTCTGCAATGTTTATTTGTTTGGAAAATAGAAATGACAAGCAGAATTCAGATTCTAATTTGTGTTCACAGCCTTGTCACATTCTCCTTAATCTCATCCATGGTATATAAATGGGGATTTGTGTTCCCTTAATATCAATTCCTAAAAGAAAAGCTTGAATATAGTTCTACCTCACAAGTTCGTACAATACAAGAGCTGATATGGAGGGACTGACCAAATATATATATATATATATATATAATCCCAGGTCATGTCATACCAAAGATTATATATATATATATATATATACTGTCATGCACAGACAGACTGTTTTGTTGTATCACAACTCTTCAGTGTGGCTAGACACGTAGGATGCTCAAAGCTGGGATCGAAACCCGCCTAACTTTATGGTAGACTTAGTATCAGACCGCTCGGCCAACAAGCATACCACGTCAGCTTAGGGAATTATAAGGTATTAAGTAGCAACAGCTGAAGCAAGTTATATATGTATAATCCCAGGTCGCATCATACCAAAGACTTTAAAAATGGTACTTGATGCCTCCTTGCTTAACACTCAGCAATATAAGGTACGTATCAAGGGTAAAGAGAAGCAATCCAGGGAAAGGAGTAGCGCGCTCCCCTTACACCTCGGTATAGTAGCTATCGAAAAGGGAACCTTTTGGTCGCCCTCGACTAAAGGGAGACAACTTTACTTTTTTTAATTGTTTATGTTTGAGTTTAGAAAAAATCAACGGGTTCCCCTTAAATTTGAATGTGTTGGTAATTGTTGCATCACTATGTCTCAATTCACCTGATAAAATACAGCAACATATTAGTCATGAAGAAAAAAATCAAATAATCTATCTGACAACTTATGGTGTAATAAGCTATTCATGCACAAAGAAATTTTCTCAATCTCAGTTGCCTCCTTTGTCCTAAATACAAACACAAAAAAGCTTCGTACTTATTCATATATATATATATATATATATAATCAACAGCTATTTCGTGTACAAAGAAATCTCTTCAATCTTAGTTGCCTCTTTTGCCCTAAATACAAACACAAAAAGGCTTCGTACTTATTCATATATATATATATATATATATATATATATATATATATATATATATATATATAACAGTGTTGGTTGTCACTAAATCACTTTGTTGGTTTGTGTCGAACTAAGTGCAATATAATATGGAGAGTGCTCAATATCTAGGATAGAGCTATAATAATAATAATAATAATAATAATAATAATAATAATAATAGATAAATATATATTAGATATATATATCTAATTCATGGAATTTAGATTGTGACCCCTGGGTTTCATGGAGTTTTTTTCAACAATTATCAGGTAGTTTTCTTAACTGCCAGATGATTGTTGTTTGAAAAAAAACTGTATGAAACCCAGGGGTTGCGGTCTAAATTCCATGAATTATGTATAAACTTTATATAAAGTTTTGACAAGTACATTCTCGGACCTATGAAAGGGGTAAAATTGCACAGCGGTATTGTACGGAAGTTTTGATAGCATTGATTATCAACTGTAGAACAATGAATTTCAATTAAAAATTAATTGCAAAAAGTTTAGTAATTTTGATACAAAGTTCTAATTTTAATTAACCGCCAAGAAAAATTTGATACGTTTGTTAAAATAAGTTTATTTCATCCAAGAAAGAATAAAGGTCAAGAAAGCGAAAAACCAAATACCCCCGCAAAACAAAAACAATGTAGAAAAATAAAAAGTTGCCGCGGAAGTTAACGGTACAAGGAAAATAATTCTATTTGCAAGCGATAAGAATTATCTCCCTTGAAAAATTTTGCTTTTTTTTTACTCTAACAGTTAAAATAGTTTTATTTTGTCAAGATTGATGTTTGTTTTTTAGGAAAATATTTGCACAAACAATGAACTATATTTGCCTACAATATAAACTGATTATTACGGTCACCTACCTCCCATCTCTTAAACCCTTCAAATCAGACGAACAAGATATGCAGGAAATTGCTGGAGAAGTAAAAAGAAGCTCATAAGCAGCGTTCTCCCGTTGACTCCATCACACGGACAAGTTGGTGTTGGACGTCCGGCTAGAATTTATCTACAACTGCTCTGTACAGACACAAGATGTAGTCTAGAGGACCTGCCAAATGTGATGGACAACAGAGACGAATGGAAAGGGAGAGTCAGGGAAATCCGTGCTAGCGGCACGAAATGATGATGATGACAATGCTGATCTCTAAAACTGTGTGTTACTAATAAAGCTGTATATTAACTATAAAGCTATTTATTACTTACAAAACTATTGAATACACAAGAAACAGTGTATTATCTATAAAACGGTTAGTTGGTTGGTTTGGTTTATGGCATATCAACCTTTGTAGGTTATTTAATGCCAAATCCATTTTTATACAAATAATCAGTTCTATTTCAAACAATTCAGTTTAGCATGAGTACAGAGTTTAATTGTCAAAAACCTTCTTATTTCTAGCTATTCAGTTTAGTTAAACAGTTCTAATTCAAACAATTCGGCTTAGTATAAGAATAGTTTTTGTCTACACACAGTTAAATGACAAAGCAGTTCTATTTCAAATAATTCAGTTTAGCATAAATACGCAGTTTAGATGTCAAAACAGTTCTATTTCAAACACTTCAGCTTAGCATAAGTACACAGTTTAGTTGTCAAAAACATTTCTATTTAAAGCTATTCAATTTAGTCAAACAGTTCTAATTCAAACAATTTAGTTTACTATAAGTACGCAGTTTAATTCTATTTAACCCATAGATAGGGCCCTATCATGTCCTACCACTCCGGGCCAGAGTGGATCTGGGAGCGATGGAAATGAAAGGATACTCTGCATTCCCCAAAGCTATAGCATCATTGGAATCTCACCATCAGGTTGTTTCGTGTCATATTCAGGACATATCTATTTTAAACAATTCAGTTTAGAATAAGTAAGCAGTTTAGTTCTATTTGACCCATAGATAGGACTCTATCAGGTGCTGCCACACTGAACCAGAGTGGACCCGGGAGTGATGGCAATGAAGGATTACTCCGCATTCCCCAAAGCTCCAGTATTACTGGAACCTCATCATGAGATGGTTTTGCGTCATTTGCAGGACACTCATTGGAAGGTTTTACCCCTCTGCAGAGGTGCAGTCGGTGTATTCTACAACCCGAGTCGACTGGGCAACTATAAAACTATGTATTACCAACAAAACTATGTATTACTCATAAACCGTGTATTTTTTAAATTTTAGAGTAAAGAGAACATGAACAGGTTCCACTTGAATTTGAACCCAATATTTTGTGCAGATAATTGTTGCATAACTTTGCATCAATTCGCTTTAAACATATTAGTCACAAAAAATAAAATCAACTAATATATCTGACAACTGATGATGCAATAAGTTAGGGTGGGTAGAAAGTAAACTTCCCAATCTCATTTGGCTTTGTTCCAAACACAAGGAACCTTAGTATATATATATATATATATATATATATATATATATATATATATATATATATATATATATGTATATATATATATATATATATATATATATATATATATATATATATATATATGATAAACAAAGCAATCCAAGAAGAAAATTTTAATGAGAAAGAAAATCGATGCTTTAATGTTTCGATTCCCGTTTCTCTCTCTCTCTCTCTCTCTCTCTCTCTCTCTCTCTCTTGCATTCCCCTGTCGCCTCTCTTTTCAATCTCCTTATATCTCATTCTTCCATTCCTTTTCTTTTCTCTTCCTTCCTTCTCCTTCTTTTCCCTTCTTTCTTCTTCTGATTCAAAATCTTCCTTAGTGAACAAAAAGAACAAATAAGTTCTACAGAATATTTCTAAATAGTCATATAAAATATTTTAAAACACGAACGCTGATTAATTGATTTCCCCGTATAGATAGTATTTCCTCCTTGCTTTTGTATTTTATTTAACATCCATCTGTGATTTAACATCACTAGATTCCATTTTTCTTATCCCTGATGATGGTTCGTTTGAACCGAAACATTATAGCGTCAACTTTCTCATTAAACTCTTCTTCTTTTTGAATTACCTTGTTTATCAATTTTTCTCAGTATTGTAGGATTTACCTCCATTATTTACTTCCATATATAAATGATTATAAACACTGTAAGTCCATTACCTGAAGTTTTATTCAGTGTGCACAATCACCAGACGGAATCTATCTGACAATAACTGATGGTGTAATAAGTTCAAGGGAATGTTTTTAATTCAATTTTCTTCATTTGCCTTGGTTCCAATAAAGGGAAACTTACTACTACTACTACTACTACTACTACTACTACTACACACACACACATGTATATATCTATGACTAAAAACACTAGAAGTCTGTTTCTTAAAATGATATGTGGTGTGTATGATCATCAGACAGAAAATTTATTTTCAGATTTTCTGTCTGATGAATATGCAGACCATATGAAACTTCCAAGAACAGACCTAATGTAATTTTAAGAATGGTTTTATTTTCGGTTTTATCATATTTACCAACCCCTCCGCTCGGGCAGGATATGACACAAGGTCAATTTTTAAGCAGAGTTTAACAGGTTTGAATTCAGAGTTTTTCTTCTCCTCACCAAGGCTGAAGAACCAAGTCTGTCCTACTATTTTACCCATAGCTGGAGGGAGACTAATTGGATTCATACCTTTCCCAAGGATATTAGTGCTATGTGAAATGCAATCAGTCTTGTCCAGGATTTGAACTCGTGTCGCCGTGTCCATTTCCTACAACGATAACCATTACACCACGGTTATTATTTTCGGTTTTATACCTGTTCAGAATAACAGTATCTAGTACTTTTTTATTCAAACTTTTCTTATAACACTGTATATATTATTAGCCTAGTGGCTAGTGTTCATCAATGACCTAGGAAACTGGGGTTCAATCATACCAAAGACTTAAAAAAATGCTACTTGATGCCACCTTTTTCAATTTTTCAATTTTTCTGAATTGTTTTTGTTTTGAGGGGGCTTTATTTTATTTTATTTTATTTTCATGACATTTGTTTGATTATTTCTTAGATAGAATAAACTTATTTAAGAAACGCATAAAATTTTTCATGGTTAGTTTAAATTCATTGTACAGGGAAAATAATTCCAATTGCAAGCGCATAGAGTTATTTCCCTTGATGAATTTTTGATTTTTACCCCTGAAAGTTAAAATTGTTAGTACAAATATTTTCCAGCATAACATACATCAATCATGACAAAATTAAGAAAATTAACTCTATCTCTGTGCAATATATATATTGTACTAACAATTAACTAATTATCTATATCTCTGAGCAATATATATATATATATATATACAAAATTATATCGCACTATATATATATATATATATATATATATATATATATATATATATATATATATATATATATAATCAAAACAGTGGTACACGAAAATTTAAAAAGACAAAAGATTAAGGAATCATCAGTAAAAGGGAGACAAACCATTCTAAAAAATAAAATAATTGCGAGGGCTCACGCAATTTTTTTTTTTTAGAATTGTTTTGTCTCCCTTTTACTGATGATTCCCTTAACCTTATATATATATATATATATATATATATATATATATATATATATATATATATATACAAGTAGTAAAGTTGGCGGCCATAGTCGAGGGCGACCAGAAGGCTCCCTTTTCAATAGCTACTACACTGAGGTGTAGGGGACAGCGCTACTCCTTTCCCTGGATTGCTCCACTTTACCCTCGATACGTACCTTATATTACTGAGTGTTAAGCAAGGAGGTATCAAGTACCATTTTTTAAGTCTTTGATATATCTCGACCTGGGATTTAACCCCAGTCTCCCGAACCATTGGCGAACACTCTACCCACTAGATCAATATCCAGATTATATCACACTTGGTTCGCCACAAACCCACAAAATGAATTTGTGACAACCAGCATTGTATATATATATATATATATATATATATATATGTGTGTGTGTGTGTGTGTGTGTGTGTGTGTGTGTGTGTGTAAAAGACGTGGCTATTATCATAAGTAACAGACACTGTGACCTGGATAAAGCTCTTTTCACTTCACATACCGTTAATACCCCTGGGAAAAGAATGCATTCGGCTATTCTGTTTCCACCTATGGGTAATTAGTTGGATAGAGTGATCTCTTTAAACCTGGTATACCAACCAGTCAAGTCGAAGGAAAACTCTGAATTCTAACTTGTTAATCTCGGCTTAAAATATTAACATCGTGGCGTACTCTGTTCGTGTGGAGGGGTTTGGTAAATACACACATATATACATCTGTGTATTACCCATAAAAATGTCTATTTTTCTATAAAACTTTGTTTACTTAACTAATAAAACTGTGTATTATTTATTTTAGAGTAAAGATAATATCTAGAGACTCCACTTGAATTTGAATGCAATTTAGTAATTCTCCCTTCTGTGCCGGTAACTATTTCACCATTATGTATCAATTCACCTGATAAAGTACAACAATGAATATATTAGTCATAAAAAAATAACAAAAAACAAAAACAACAAACAAAAAAACAACTTATCTATTTGACAACAGAAGGTGTAATAAGTTATGTTGGTTACAAAGAAATCTTCTTAATCTCATCTATTTCATTCGCCTTGATTCCAAACACAAGGAAGATATGTTCATATATATATATATATATATATATATATATATATATATATATATATATATATATATATATATGAAAACTGTAAGTCCATTACTTGAATACTTATTTTGTGTGTGCAATCATCAGACGGATTCTATCCGACAACAATTGGTGTAATAAGTTCAGGACACAATATTCTTAATATTATTACGTGGTGTAATGGTTATCGTCGTAGGAAATGGACACGGCGACACGAGGTCAAATCCTGGACGAGACCGATTGCATTTCACATTGTACTAATACCCTTGGGAAAGGTATGAATCCAATTATTCTCCTTCCAGCTATGGATAAATAGTAGGGCAGACTAGGTTCTTCAGCCTTGGTGAGGCGACTAGTCTAGGAGAAGGAAAACTGTTAAACTCCGCTTAAAAACTGACCTTGTGTCATATCCTGCCCGAGCGGAGGGGTTGGTAAATATGGTTATTTTCTTCATTTGTCTTGATTTCTGTCAAAGCGAAACATAGCATGCGTGCACGCGCGTGCGCGCACACACACACATACACACATTTATGAACACTAGATCTTCGTTACTTAAAGGATTATGTGGGGTTTGTAATCATCAGACAGAAAATCTATTTTCAAATTTTCTGTCTGATGATTGTGTACACCTCATGAAACTTCCAGCAAGGGAATCATGATATTTTTTAGGTTGTTTACCTGTCCTCAGTGATAACATCGAGGTCTTATTTGGAAAACTAATATATATATATATATATATATATATAAACCTCAACTCACTAGGAACACGCCTCGGTATTCACCGGTTTTAAAAAATATAAAGAATAAATTGCAATTTAAACTATTAGTAAAAAATTCTTTAGAATAAAATAAAAAAGCGTAACACTTAAACATTAATATATAAAGAGATTTTATGAGCAAATGAATAAAGTTTTTTTTCTCGTCTCTTCCGTCCGAAAAAAGAAATAGGGAAGTCTCCACCACATCATAAACACTAATGTGTTAAAATTCATCTGAAAAAGGTTACAGCAACTTAAAATAAATTCATAAGGGAAACACTGAATTGAAGTTTTTTCGTCAAATCTATCTATCTATCTATCTATCTATCTATCTATCTATCTGTACCATACTCATGATACGAATATGTGAAATGTTCATAGAATGTTCATAACATATATACATAGAACATAGGAATCCTGAAAAACCAAAAACACCCACGACTTCTTAGTTCAGGTACGAAACTTATTACCTTTGAGTTAAAAGGTTTTTCGACATAAGGAGAGAGGCACAATCTTTCTCTGCTGGCTTTTCCATCTGCCCCCCCCAACTCGTGTAGCACCCGCCACAAGGCCACAGCAAGCTAGCGAAAGTCACCCTTCTTCTTCGGACCGCAAGAATCAACTCAACTAACTGACTTTTTCAAAATCCCCCAAATCCTCCGCGCGCGTCTCCGGTGCATGACGTCATTCACATCCACTGGTCAACCTTTCTATCTGGGATTTTTATTTTGACGATACATCATCCGCACGCACCTAACTAACCTATGTACTGAACCGAAAGGTTCTCAGCCTAACTAAACCCAAAGGCAAGATATATAAAACGAAATCCCTCGGCCATTATATTACATCCCTTTCCCTCTACAAAATAAAATTATTTGTTATCGATGATGACAAATTATTTTCTTAAACTAATGTACCGCTCTGTCGAACTGATCAACAAAATTTTCAGTAATACAATTTTAACAAAGCAATACAACAAAAAACATGCATCAGTCCCAAACTCAAAAGTCATTGAAAATAAAAGTGTTCGTATTGTCCTTCATTTTCTTTTTTTTTTCATTTTCTTTTTCTTTTTTCAACCACATTTTCTGGTTCTTCTTTCTCTTTTTTTTCCTTTTTTTTAAAAATTTTTTTCCAACAGTCACTGGTTCGGCATGTATATATATATTTTTCAGTCTTTAATTTATTTTTTATTTTTTATTTTCTCTATCAGGTCAATTGCTCATTCTTTGTCTTTTACTCCTATCAACAGCTTACGAGTACCCTTCTTTCTTATCTTCTTTCTTTTTTTTTGCCTTAAAATCCCGGGTGTTCTTTCCTAAACCACCCAAAATTTTATTAACTCAGCCTACAAAATTTATCCCTCAAAACAATTTAAAATCGAGTACATGAATTCTCCGAACATATGATGTCGCCAAAACTCTGCGCATATCTTATTCACCTCCAAACCTCTGTTTCTGAATATCTTCCCCAATAAAACCTCAAAGCCCCACTCCAGGGGGGAACTCACAAAATATCCGTCTGCCTTGTCAGACACACACACACAAAAAAAGTCTCTTAGTTGCCCTGCCTCAATGGCGAGATTATTCAAGACAATTCCAGTCGACCGGACAATGAAAAGTCCAAACTGTTCAACTGTGCCTCCGAATAGTTGGTATCGACAAACTTAAACAAAAACCCAGCCTGATTCCACCAGCACCCAAAATATCGATTCTCCCAACTTCACAAATATCGAAACCTGTCCCAAATGTATTAACTACAGATATACGAAATTCTTTGACAATCCCATCGATGAGCGAAACTCCAAGCTCTCGGATCAAAATTATAATCTCCAATTATTACCCGCAAAGATATCATTGACAAGTTAATATAAAATTTCATTCATAAAAACCCCGTTTACTATAAAATTCCTTTATGAAAATTGTTTACTATAAGATGTCAATCACTTCAGCACAGTATATCTGTCCCATAGTCACCTTTCTTTCCCTTCTTTTCACTGCCTGCATAATTCCCTCTTACTCTTTCTTTTTTTCTCCCTCACTACGATACAAAATCCCATATAGCAGTAATCGCCGTTTCTCTATCAACGATTTAAAAAAAATATATTTCCAATTCTATCTTTTACAATTATTTAAATTCTATTCACAAATTAATCTATGACAATAGGTGACCTGAGTCAAATCCTGGACGAGGCCTTTTCCATTTTATTTCGAGCTAATGCTCTTTTGAAAAGCATGAAACCAACCGTACTCCCTCCTGGAATGTGTACGTAGTAGGTCTAAATAGGTTCCTTAGTCATGATTAGGCAACTGGTCATGGAGAAGGAAAACTTTGATTCATACCAGCTTCACTCTGCTTAAAAATTAGCCTTGTGTCACATTCGGTTCATGGTGAAGGGGTTGGTTCAATACATAATTGGAAGCCATAACTGCTAGACTGACTTCGGTATAAAATAACCCAACAAGGGTTTTCATGCCTAAAACCAACCAACCAACCAACCAACCAACCAACCGACCTCGTCTCCAAGAAGACCATGAAAAATTGACGTCAAACAAACATTATTATTATTGAAGTTTATTGTCAAAAATTTATTACCAAGATTAATTTTTTAAGGAGATATCTATCATCTTACATCCAGCCAGAAAGGCTTTTATATTTAAGAAAGTTCGTCATATTCAAGAAAAGTATTGACAGTCAAGAAAGGCTGTTATATTTAAGAAAGACAGTTATATCCAGAAAGGCCATTATAATCAAGAAAGTCTGTTACATTAAAGAAAAACCATCATATTAAAAAAAGAATGTTATATTCAAGAAAACTGTTATATTCAAGTAAGTTTGTTATATTCAAGAAAGACTCACATTCAAGACAAACTGTTGTATTCAAGAAAGACTTATATTTAAGAAAAACCGTTACATTTAAGAACGACTGTTAGAGTCAAGAAAAACTGTTATATTCAAGAAGGACTGTTATATTAAAGGAAAATCTTTTTATTTAAGAAAGACTGTTATATTTAAGAAATACTGTTATATTATAAAAAATTCGCTATACCCAAGAAAAAAACGTTGTACTCAAGAAAGACTGTTATATTCAAGGAAAACCATTATATTCAAGAAAGACTGTTATATTAAAAAAAGAGTGTTATATTCCTGAAAAACTGCTATATTCAAAGAAAGCAGTTATATTCAAGAAAAATTGCTATTTTCAATAAAGCCTGTTGCATTAAAAAACTGTTATATTCAAGAAAAATGAATGCAAAGATGGAGTATTTGAATCAGAGTTCTGATGTGTTGATCAGTCATCAATAATGGCGAACACTTTGAGATTGCTCCTTTTGAGACTGTAGATGTTTTCTTTGGTTTGATTTAGTTTACTGGCATATCAACCATTGCTGGTTATTTAATGCCAAATCTTGTTTATACGTATATATTAGATATATGATTTTTTAACACATTTTGTTGGTACACTTAGTTAAATTATTAAACAGTTCTATTTTAAACAATCCACTTTGACAAAAGTCAACAAAGTTAAATGATTCCTAGTATAGCTATGTATAACTAACGATTCATTTAAAAATCGGTCATTTGTTTATACACAGTTCAATGTAAAAGCAGTTCTATTTATAATAATTTAATTTAGTATAAATCATTTGTTTGCACTCAGTTTAAATGTCAAAGAGTTCTATTTGAAGCCATGGATAGGACTTTCTAAGGTGCTATCACTCCGGGTCGTAGTGGACCTGGGAGTGGTGGCAATGAAAGGGTACTCCACATTCCCCAAAGCTCCAGGACTGGAGCCTCACCACCAGATTGTTTAGTATCATATACAGGACACTCGTTGGGAGAGTCTTACCCCTGTGCAGAGATGCAGTTGGTATATTCTACAGTTCCAATCGACTGGGCTTAGAGGTTTTGAATTTGATTTCAGGATTTTTGTTGTTAACATTGAGAGCAATTGTTTTTAATTGGAATCATTTTGATATGAGGCTTCTTAATCGTAGTCAAGAAGAAACAACACAAAAAACTACCAAGATGACAAAAAGTTCACAATAAATAAGAAAAAAAAATTCTTAGATTAAGAAGCCTCATCTCAAAATGGTTCCAATTAAAGACAATTACAAAATTCGGTACGGACCCGACTATGGAAGACCAGAGAAGGAGAACAAATAATTGGATTTATAAGACCATAAAATCCAACATTGATCGCTCTTCGAGGCCCGTGGATAGGGGCGTTGAGTCTCTACGGTTCCAGGTGAGCATTGTCAGAAGATAGCGGTTTCAATTCCTACCCAAGCCGGCCAGAGGTTTACTTGGTCAAAAACGTGGTGCGATAGACAACAACTATGGTAATTACTGGGGATACGGTTACAAGACTCAGCATTACTATCCGAGGTTGCAGTTAATCACCCGAAGAAGGCCAGTGGTGAAATTGGGCCGAAACTTAGTGAAGAAGAAACAACACAAAAAAAACTACCTAGATGAGGACAAAAAGTCCTCAATGAATAAATAAATGAATAAATTGAGAGCAATCTTGACAGGGTGATACTGCAACTCAGTAAGTTGAACTAGGGTGGCCAGACATCAGGTTTTGAGCCATTGTGATGTGGAGATTGACAGTAAAGGGGAAGTACAATTTATCAAGTCATCACTTCCGATAGCATAAGAAGCCCCCCACCACTTCCTGTTCCTGCAATCCAAAGTTCTTCTTTTTAGATAGCAATAATTAAGAGAAATTAGTAATCTATGTAGAATATTATTGTTATGAAACTATATTTCATTCTTTTTTTATATTTAAAAAATGCAAAATTATTTATTTTCACTGTTGAAGCATTCAAAGAGACAATAAAATTTAATGTAGTCTAAACAGTAAAATAAAGCCATTGAAAGATTAACGGGCATATATTTCTGAATTAATAAAATGGGAATTCTTCCGAACTATAGCCGTGTCAGCACTATTATAGAGCTGCACCACTTTATTAAACGTCTGGATAAAAAGCTACATGAGAATTACTTAACGAAGCAGCATGCTGTTTTGGACAAACCCCGGAAGCAGCATCCTATTAAAAAACAGCTGTCTGGCTACTTACCTCTCATCTCACAAACCATCCAAACAAGATGACAATATACGCTAAAGAAGAAAGAACGAACCTATTAGCAAAATTATCCTATGGACTCCTATGCGTGGACACAGCAATTTTGGTGGTACAGTAAAAACTTAAATTCATGAGCTCTGAGCGAACACTGGATGATACCGTCTAGAGGACTTGTTCAAAGTAATGGCCGATAGGGATGGATAGCGCGAGAGAGTCAAGGGAATCCATATTGTTGACATACCTTGACGATGAAAGACTTACCAGGGGGCCTGTTCTGGACTTCGGTCCGGAGCGTGGCCCTGGAAAAGGAACAATGGCAGACTTGGGGCCTTTAATTAGGCACCTAGTTTCGACTAGGCTACCTTCGGGTGGGCGAGCTGCATTTTTGTCTCCTTTGTCCCCCATGCACGGCACTAGACCAAGCGTCTAGTTTAAGCCGTTAACTGGCATACGTGCCCGGACCCACATTTGGGTTCGTGAAACTGCTTGCCTCATCAGGCTCACATTGCACTAAGTGAGCCGATGAGCAGCACAGACAAGCAGGGTTCGAGTCTCGATTCGTTCCCGACCTCCCCTCCCCTTTATCCCCACTTTAATTGGCCTTCAGGCTTTTGACCTTGTGTCAAGTCGTGTCTGGTGG
>OY757918.1:97512666-97637666 GCA_963585895.1 Sepioteuthis lessoniana
TTGAGTTAATTCCCTTGATTAGAATGTATGACGTGCTGTGGAATTTCCACGAGTCAATTTGATTTATGATTTTTTTCTTCATTAAATAAGTTTACATTAAAATTCTTGTCTGTTTAATAATTTCGATAATGATTATCAAAGTGAAATAAGCCTTTTAACAGCATCCAGAGTCAGAGGTGGCCTTGGTGGCGTGGCTCTTTTGGTCTCTTTTTATCACCGTGGTTCATCACTTACCTTTTTTGGTCATAATTTGGCTGGAAGTAGGTAGAAGCGGCTTCGATGAAAGGAAGTGTTGGCTCCGCTTTTTACCGCCTCGGTCCGTTCCTCTTTTGCTTTATTTGGGTTCTCGGTCCTGTTGGGGGAGTTTGAATCACTTCTGCGGAAAGAGCTTTTCGCTCCCACCTCCATTTTGCCGCAGTAGAAGTCACAGGTCCGTTCGTTGTCTGGCCGGTCTGTTGATACGTCTTGTTTTGGTTTTGATCGCTTGACACCTTCTTGGGGCAGGCCCACACCATGTAACCCTGTTATCGGCAGACCCAGGAGCGTGGCCATCTGCCCTTCACAACCACCGTCAACTGCTGGTAACCGAAGGTTAGAGTATCAGGAATTGCGGCGAGCCCCTCTCTCCGGAAATAGATTTATGAGTAGTCTCCGTTCTGTGTCCTGGTATTTGCGTGTCGAATGTCTAACGTTTCAACGTCCCCATACAAGCTAAGGTCGGACGCGATTACCTCGCTCGGCAAGTTTATAGAAACGTTGAAAATCGCCACTTTCTTTCTTTGGAGATTGAATACTCTGATTGTTACTGAGGTAACTTGGTGACGATGTTCTTTATGAACAGCCTCACAGTGTCCGCCTTGTTCAGGAACAGGATGTTTCAAGTAGCGGAGCTTGTCTGGCAGAAGTACTTGAAAGTGACTCCAATTGTCTAGGGAAGCTCCCCGAAAGTTTCTCTCTTTAGACCATCCAATCTCTTGGTCTTAATCTCCGTGAGGACAAATGACAACATTCTGGGTTCCAATGCTGCTGTCTCTTCGGATATCGGCGAGATGGTAGTATTCTTCAAGTATTGTTGGTACCTCTTGAGTCTAGCCTATCTACATTCTTTAAGTATCTTCTGACTGGTACGCTATTTTTATCCTGCTTCGGGCTGCGCAGCAGGCATTTGTGAGTCATCGTTGTCGTTGGTTTAGGCTTTGGCGTTGGTCTGGGCTGGGACGCCGGTCTATAAGGTTCATTTTGAAGCCTTTCGAGGTCCAACAGGGGTTTCGATGCTCGAAAAAGGGACAGTAAAAAGAGTCCTTGGATCAAAAAGAGTCGTCGCCAAGAAATTGTCTTTGAGAGGCTTAAAGTGTCGACGAGGGCAGGGAGCGAAGGAAGTGAGGAATGAAAGAAAGATAGCTGGGAAATGGGTGAAATATAAGAGTTCTTGTCATCCGAGAAAACACCTTAAAATTGAACTTAAGGTTAAGTGGAGGTGGTGGGAAAGACTGACTCCCTATAAACTGAACAATAAACCCAGGAATAAGAAAAAAGAACTTTTAGGCGATGTCGTCTTTGCTGGTTTTATCGCGAAACTGGTTGTTTCTTCCACGACATAGAATATTCCAGATTTGGGCACGAATATTTGTCTTTAAATTCTATCGTATAATGTCGTATACTATACGATGCAGAGACTGTAGCAAATATTATTTCTTCCATGTAGCGGTCTGATAATATCTCTGAAACGATTAACAGAATTAATATTCTTGAAAATAGTTTTCAGTTCGCGGTGGATAATTCCATTTGCTGGCGACATTGTTGACCGTGATGCACTTCTACTGCAGAATCCCGACGTAAGTATCCATTAGCTGCTACGATAGATGATACGTTTGTTGAAGCTAGAAACAAATTAAAAAAGACTCTTTTCTTTCTTTCTTTCTTTCTTTCTTTCTTTCTTTCTTTCTTTCTTTCTTTCTTTCTTTCTGTTGGGTATCATATCAAGAAGAGGACTCGCCAGCATTGAGGATCGCGTAGATGCATCAAAACAAGACTACATAAAGAAGAGCAAGGAAAGATTTATCTCGGTAGCCAATCGCAGTTGTGGTAACAAAAGTGTTGGGTATCACCCACCTTTTTCCACACAATTAGTCCATCTGCCATATATAGCAGCAGCTACTAGTACCAGGGCAGACTAGAAGGTGAAGAGCAGCTTCTTATAGGAATAGTATTAGAGCGTTGGAGACTGGAGATCGCACTAGATCACCTTACTTGCTACCGTAATAACGGAAGCCAATACTATCGTTGGACTATATCTTTATTCTGTATTCACTAATCCTATGCTCTTGTCTACTAATAGTCTCTCTATTGTATATACTTTTTCCTGAGAATATATCTCTATTTCCTCTCATATCGTGGTTTGTTCTCTATTTAACATTACAAGCGTTCACTAATCCTATGTTCTTGTCTACTAATAGTCTCTCTATTGTATATACTTTTTCCTGAGAATATATCTCTATTTCCTCTCATATCGTGGTTTGTCCTTTATTTAATATTACAAGCGTTCACTAATCCTATGTTCTTGTCTACTAATAGTCTCTCTATTGTATATACTTTTTTCCTGAGAATATATCTCTATTTCCTCTCATATCGTGGTTTCTCCTTTATTTAATATTAAAAGCGTTCACTAATCCTATGTTCTTGTCTACTAATAGTCTCTCTATTGTATATACTTTTTCCTGAGAATATATCTCTATTTCCTCTCATATCGTGGTTTGTTCTCTATTTAACATTACAAGCGTTCACTAATCCTATATTCTTGTCTACTAATAGTCTCTCTATTGTATATACTTTTTTCCTGAGAATATATCTCTATTTCCTCTCATATCGTGGTTTCTCCTTTATTTAATTTTACAAGCGTTCACTAATCTGAACACAACACTTTCTTTCTTCTACATTTAACTCGTTCTTTAGAATGGAATGATCTATAATTAGTTCAAGAGAGTGACATGTTTTGACACACAAGTACCCTAACTATATATTGATTAATTAATTCTAACGGCGTGTCAACTCAAATAGGTTTATTTCTTTGCCTAGAGTTTAGGGAATCACGTTCATTGTATATATATATATATACATATATATATATATATATATAAAGAAATATGGTGCGACTGTATCGGGTGAGTTCCCATTAATGTAAGCACGAATGTACAATGCAATACCTATGACAGGATGGAAATAGATTTATAATCCTAATGTGACCGGTTTTATTTTTCTTAAAGAAATTATTGCTCTGTGATTGAGCTCTTTACCAGGAAAATTTAAATGTTCATTGTTGAATGATTTTTTGTCCTGACGGAATTATTCCCGACTCTGGTTTAACTGGACCGAATAATACACACACACACACACACACACACATATATATATATATATATATATATATATATACGTATGCTCTAAGTTGGGATAGTTTAGACACAGACTCTCTGGGATTTGGTAATTGTCAGTTTCCCACCTATACTTCATTCACAAAATCTAGCTATCTCTGTTAAAAATATCTACATTAAGACTAATATTATGTTTGCTTACGAGAAAAGATTTTGACCTTGGGAAAGGTATGAATCCCCTTATCCTCCCAGCTATGGGTTAAACAGTACCACTACTGTTCTTTTTGTAGAATAACTTTGGCGTTAAATAACCTACAAAGGTTGATATGCCATGAAAAAAAAAAAGAGAAGATTTTTTCACTTCTATTTTTTTAGCAAACTTTTTACTCAATTTAAGGAAATAAAATTTACAAATTTGTTGAAATGCCCACTCGGTCGGTTGTAAAGAAGAAATAACGGAGTTCTCACTAGATAGACAGACAGATCGAACCCCAACCGCACCGTGTGTTTTATTTCATAGGATTTTTATTCAACTTATTTGTCGCATGTACCACCAAACGGGCGAGTACGACACAAGGCCTTTTTTTAAGCTGGGTTAGGATTTTTATTCTATCATTTACTCCTTTTTCCGCAAGAAACTTGTGTTGTTATTACACACAGTTCTATCTAGGGGGTGTCCTCGTAGTGTAATGGTTAAAGCGATGGACTGCGGAATCGTAGTAAGCGAGTTCGAACTCCAGTCGCGCTATTACATTCAGTTTCTGGCAAATACCCTCGGGAAAGGTATGAACCCCCTTATCCTCCCAGCTATGGGTTAAATAGCACCACTACTGTTCTTCTAGGAGAATAGCTTTGGCATTAAATAACCTACAAAGGTTGATATGCCATTGAACAAAGAAACCAAACCACAGTTCTATCTAATAGGAATAGTTTTTAAACAATTCTACTTGACCTGATGATAATAATCTGAGACGTATTAACACTTTGGGTTAAAGTGAACATAGAAGTGAATGGCAACAAAGGGGTACCCCATAAAGGGGTACTGTACACACTTCAGATCTCCAGAACTGAAGCCTCACAATCAGATAGGGGTGTCTTCGTACTGTAAAGCCCTGAATTGCGGAATCGTAGTAGCGAGTTCGAACTCCAGTCGCGCTATTACGTTCACTTTCGGACAAATACCATTGGGAAAGGTATGAACCCCCATATCCTCCCAGCTAAATAAGTTAATGTGTTAAATAATACCTCTACTGTTCTTCTAGGAGTATGGATTTGGCATTAAATAACCTACAAAGGTTGATATGCCATTAAACAAAGAAGACAAACCAAGCACACGGAAGGGCTAGTGTTGGACAACCTGCTAGAAATAATCTTGAACAACTCTGTACGAACACAGGGTGTAGTCAAGAAGACCGGCTGGAAGTGATGTATGATAGAGACGAATGGCGAGAGAGAGAGAGAGAGAGGGAATCCGTGCTAGCGGCACGACATGATGATGAGGATGATGATGATAAAAGCCCTTTCAGAATTCATTCCGTTCGTAAGCAGACTTCAGGATCTCGTCTGCCGCTCCGACTGAAACCAATTTTTATTTATTTCGTCTTCGTGGTAAATTCTAACTATCTCTGTTTTCATTTATAATGATATACCCATGATGCATGCCTGTAACACCCTGTCACCACCTCGGATTGAAAATGGATCATTCCATTTAAAAGACGAAACGTAAAAAAAAAAAAAGAAGAAAAAATCAATCTCAATTCAAAAATTTTTTCTTCGGTTTGAGGTCATTTTGAGTCACCAGCAGGACATGAATACAAGGAGAATCATATTCAGTCTACAGTGCAGCCCCTGAAGAGTACTGACTACGACAAAAGACAATAAAAGAAAGCTGTCAAGAACAGCGGCTGAAAGGTAACAAATCTATTGCCCAGTCGGTTGGGGCTGTAGAATACACTGACTGCACCTCTTCAGAGGGGTAAGCCCCACCCCATCGAGTGTCCTGGATATGACACTAAACAATCTAATGGTGAGGTTCAAGTAGTGCTGGAGCTTTGGGGAATGCGGAGTACCCCTTCATTGCAATTGCTCCCAGTTCCACTCTGGCCCGGAGTGGTAGCACCTGATAGGGGTCCTATCTATGGGTTAAATAGAACTAACGGCATACTTATGTTAAAATGAATTGTTTGACTAAACTGAATTGCTTGAAATAGATATGTTTTTGACAATTCAACCGTATTTACATTTAAACTGCGTGCTTATGCTTAACTGAATTATTTGAAATAGAACTGTTTTTCGACATTAAAACTGTATTTACACTTAACTGAATTGTTACATATAACTGCTTGAATAGTTTGAAATAGAAATGTTTTTGACAATTATACAGTGTACTTATGCTAACCTGAATTGTTTTAAATAGAACTGATTATTTACATAAAAATGGATTTGGCGTTAATAAAACCTACAATGGTTGATATGCCATAAAACCCAACCCAACCAAATCATATATATTCAATATATATGTATAAAGAGGATTTGGCATTAAATAACCTACAAAGGTTGATATGCCATAAAACCCAACTCAACCGTATCATATTTATTCAATATATATGTATAAAGAGGATTTTGCATTAAATAACCCACAAAGGTTGATATGCCATAAAACCCAACCAAACCAAACTAACCAAGTAAAGAATCTTACAAACAAGAGTCCGAAACGCAAACTCAAATGTAAATTTAAGGGATTTGGGGTCAATTTGACCGACACAACGATGATTTACTTAGTCTTACTTAACATCTGAATGTCATTGAACGGTCCGAAAATTCACGTTAAAGTGTAGTTTTGAAGTATATATAATAATAATAATAATAATAATAATAAACATCTCACACCAGAAAACCTGGACCTGGCTAAGAAAAGGAAACCTTAAGAGAGAAACGAAATCTCTTCGAATACAGCACAGAACAACGCCATAAGGGCCAATCATATCAAAGCAAGAATAGATAAGACGCAACAAAACAGTAAATGTAGGCTATGCGGTGACAGAGACGAAACGATCAATCACATAATAAGCGAATGCAGCAAATTAGCACAGAAGGAGTATAAGGTGAGACACGATTGGGTCGGCAAGGTGATCCACCGGGAAATGTGCAGGAAATTTCAATTCAACCATACAGACAGATGGTATATGCACAACCCGGCACATGTCCTAGAAAATGACTCGCATAAACTCCCATGGGACTTTAACATACAAACGGATCATCTAATCCCAGCCAGAAGACCAGACCTCATAATAATCAACAACAACAACAACAAAAAAAGAGAATTTGCAAAATTGTTGACTTTGCTGTCCCGGCGGACCACAGAATAAATCTGAAGGAAAGTGAAAAGAAGGATAAGTACCTCGACCTTGCTAGAGAATTGAAAAAGCTGTGGAACATGAAAGTAACGATTGTGCCAATTGTGATTGGTGCGTTAGGCACAATAAGTAAAGGGTTATTAAAAGGCTTGGAGGACTTGGAAGTTGGCGGACGGGTAGAGACTATCCAAACGACAGCATTGCTAAGAACGGCCAGAATCCTGAGACGAGTCCTGGAAACTTGAGGAAACTTGCTGTCACTCAAGCTCCAGTGAAAAACCATCAGCTAACACTGATGTGAAAAACTCTAAAGGAGTAAATAATAATAACAATAATAATAAGTAAATGAATATATATTAGATATATATATTT
Source organism: Sepioteuthis lessoniana (assembly GCA_963585895.1). Classification (NCBI taxonomy): domain Eukaryota; kingdom Metazoa; phylum Mollusca; class Cephalopoda; order Myopsida; family Loliginidae; genus Sepioteuthis; species Sepioteuthis lessoniana. The sequence goes on from OY757918.1 coordinate 97,519,766, forward strand.
AATTCATGGAATATATATTTATTTATTATTATTATATAATAGCTCTATCCAAGATATTGAGCACTCTCCATGTTATATTGCACTTGGTTCGACACAAACCCACAAAGTAATTTAGTGACAACCAACACTGTTATAATATAATATATATATATATATATATATATATATATAGTTGACGTCTAGATGTTAAAGATGGGGCGTAGTGAGACCCTGGAGCGTTCTGGCTTACATGCTGGACTGTGATATTGTAGTAAGCGAGTTCAAACTCCAGTTACGCATTTGCGTTTAAACTAAATCTCTTGGCAAAAGTACGAACCCTTATTCGCCCCCCCCTGATATGGGTTGAATGGTAACACTATTGTTATTCTACAAGGATGGCTTTGGTTTGGTTTGGTTTGGTTTAGTTTTTTTTTTTTTTATGATATATCAAACATTGTAGGTTATTTAATGCCAAATCCTTGTTATACATACATTTTAAATATATGATTTGTAAACACATTTTGCTGGTAATATTTTAGAATAAACTTGAACTCAATTTTTTTCACACAGTTAAATGGTTTCATTTATTTCTATCTATTAGGAACAATTCAATTTACTATAAATCATTTGTTTGCACATAGTTAAATGTTTTCAAGTATTGCTATTTAGCACATTAAACATCAGTCATTTGTTTACACACAGTGAAATTTAAAAACAGTTCTATTTCAAACAATTCAGTTTAACATAAGTCATTTGTTTACACAGTTAAATGTAAAATCAATTCTATTTCAAGCAATTCATTTTAGCATAAGTAAAAAGTCAAGTTGGCGACCTTATTCGAGGGTGACTCGCAGGCTCCCTTTTTGATAGCTACTACACCGAGGTATAGAGGAGGGCGCTACTCCATTCCCTGGATTGTTCCACTTTACTCTTGATCCTTAACTTATAATGCTAAGTGTTAAGCAAGGCGGCATAAAGTACCATTTTTTGAGTCTTTGGTATGACTCGACCTGGGATTGAACCCCAGTCTTCCGGATCATTGGTGAACACTCGACTCAGTAGGCTAATGGCCCGGTAAACATTTTTTTTACTCATAGATAGGGCCCTATCAGCTGCTACCACTTCGGGCCAGAGTGGACCTGGGAGCAATGGCAATGAAGGGTACTCTGCACTCACCAAAGCTCCAGCATTAGTGGAGCCTCACCATCAGATTGTTTAGTGTCATATCAGGACACTCCTTGGCGGGGGGGGGGCTTATCCTTCTGCAGAGACGCAGTCAGTGTATTCTACAGCCCCAGCCGACTGAGCCAAAGGATGGCTTTAGTGCTAAATAACCCACGAAGGTTGATATGCAATTAAACAAAGAAACAGGAATATATACAGGGTGTTATTTTTAGGGAGGTGCTTTATTTTAAAGTTTGTTCACCATTGACAGATTATGAGTTTGGTTTCTTTGTTTAATGGCATATCAACCTTTGTGGGTTATTTAATGCTCAAACCATTCTTGTAGCCGAACAGTAGTGGAAATATTTAACCTATAGTTGGGTGGGCGGAGGGATAGTCTGAAAATGCATGTAATAGTGCGACAAAGTTCGAACTCGCTCACTACGATATCTCAGTTGAATACGTTAACCACTTCGCCATGCAGACTCCTCTCAACACATTATTGGTATTTTTTCCAGTTAGTTTTCGTAATATCAGTTCTGCTTTTCAAATAAAGATCATTATTAAGACAGTACGGGTCCCCTTGACTCTCTCTCTCGTCGTTCGACCCTTGGAATCTTAGTAAGTTCACTAGACGGCATCCAATGTCCAATCAGAGCAGATGAATGTAAGATTTTATTGGTTGGCCAATACTGTTGTGTCTATCTATGGGAGTCCATCGGAGAACGTTGCTTATGAATTCGTCCTTACTTCTCTGATCCTGCATGTCTTGCTTGTCTTTCGTTGATGGTTTGTGAGATGGGAGGTAATTGCCCGTATCCCTATAAAAATATGAACATTTTTTAATTACCTGTGGGAGATTTCAAAAATGGGTTAATACAGATAGGGAACATGCGAAGACAGTTTGAAATTATACCCTAAGTGCGTTAACATTTTTAAATCAAACTCATTTCTTTCTTTCTTTCTTTCTTTCTTTCTTTCTTTCTTTCTTAAACGTAAATAATTCTTTCTTTCTTTCTTTCTTAAACTTAAATAATTCTTTCTTTCTTTCTTAAACGTAAATAATTCTTTCTTTCTTTCTTTCTTTCTTTCTTTCTTTCTTTCTTAAACGTAAATAATTCTTTCTTTCTTTCTTTCTTAAACGTAAAAAATTCTTTCTTTCTTTCTTTCTTTCTTTCTTTCTTTCTTTCTTAAACGTAAATAATTTTTTCTTTCTTTTTTCTTTCTTTTTTCTTTCATAAATGTAAATAATTCATTCTTTCTTTCTTTATTTCTTCCTTTCTTTCTTAAACGTAAAAAATTCTTTCTTTCTTTCTTTCTTTCTTTCTTTCTTTCTTTCTTAAACGTAAAAAAATCTTTCTCTCTTTCTTAAACGTAAATAATTTTCTTTCTTTCTTTCTTTCTTTCTTAAACGTAAATAATTCTTTCTTTCTTTCTTTCTTTCTTTCTTTCTTTCAACGCTGCTGGAACTCACCCCTTGTATATCTATTCTCTTATTTACTGCATTAAGATAAAATTTCTTTTCTCTCTCCGTTTATTCAATCGCCTCCTTCCTCGTTTGCCACACGGCCTTCTCTAGTTTTCCTGAGGTTTTTGGCGCGAGTTTTACATACCACATGTGCTCGAACAGAAATATTCAACTTGTTTTTAAGTGTTTCATAGCTGACTCATCATGTGTGCCATGTTCGGAGCGGCGCACAGATTGGAAAAAAACTTGCTCCCTCCCCTACGAAAAGTTGGATTTGGCTGGTGACCAGGGAATTCGTCTAACCTGAATTCTGCCGAAAATCTTGAAGCCATCATTGAAGAAAAACGTTGAAAAAGATGATGTATCTTTGATATAGAATACAGAAAATACGAAAGAAGATTAGTTTTGGATCTGGGAACGCACAAAACTTTTTTCTATTATAAAATAATAGTAATCGCTTTTTCGTTTTACGCCATTTCGGATTATTAGTGTAAGCCTTTCGTAAAAGCTAAGTGGTGGAAAGCAATTTTTTGAAAAACTGGTAATATTGAATAAGCTTAATGTAGTTTGGCACAATGTCAGAAAAGTGTGGCACCTAGTAAGAATCGAATTCAGTGACTGGTTTGCTTGCCTCGCAAATAAACCATTTAACTACACGACATGTTTATAGATAGCTACCGTAGACACCCGAGTTCAAAACCTGGACGAGGTTGTTTTCGATTCACTACTCGCTGCTGCCCTGGGAAAGTCATGAATGTGTTCTCCCCTAGCTATGAACAAAATGGTTAAAAAAAAACTTTGTTTAGGCAACCAGTCAAGGAGAAAGAAAACTCTGAATTCGAATCAGCTTTACTCCGTTTAAAAACTATTGAACTAGTGTCAAATCCAGTCAGTAACGCAGGGGTTGGGTAAATGGATACATACTCATAGAGATACAGAGACACTTATGTGCATATGCATTATTGCACCTAAATATATGCCCCAGAGAAAAAAGAGCTTTAGGTATCACAGATGCACCAAGTAGATTCGAATGTCATTGAATGTTCTATATTTCTGGTTTTGTAAATGATTTCAGGTAGAATTACAACGTTTCGACAAATTCCATGTGATGCAGCCATACAGTAGTACCAACAAAGCTACGGCTTAGAAGTCTGACGTAGGATCCAGCACTGGCCGATATGACTAGCTTAGCCTGGAAATTTTCACCGAAATCAAATCACACGGCTCCCTCTGTTGAAGCCGAGGTGACTGCAACCATTCGCCCCGTTGTGAATTTTTGATCCGAATAGCGGTGTTGTAGTCTCCTCAGATCTTTTCAACCGTGGGAGTCGATCTAATTTTGGCTGGAATCTACGCCGGAGAAAAATCGTTGTTTATGGAGCAAATAGTTCCTGTCGCGATTTACAAGAACAGAAAGAAAAGAAAAGGAACACTTTCGATTTTTGTATAATACAACCTTCTCAAAACTATTATCTTCATCTCGCCATAGAAGAATTTACATCAATGCGTAGAATACAAACGAAAAAATCACACGAAACTTGTCCGCTCGTTTTAGGAGGTGACAGAGAGATCCAGAGAAGATGTAAGGGAGGTAATTATTGATTCTTGGTTACTTTTAAAAGTTTGTTTATCTCCGCTTTTGTTGACGTAACGATCGGGATTCGCAAAGTTCTTATGTCTACTATTAATTCTAATCGGGGAAGCACAATTGACAAAGGCTTCGAACTCTCAACTCTGAACTTAACTGCGAACTCAACTCGACTCCGAACTCCGACTCAACCATCGACTTCACCCTCAACTCCGAGCTCTGAAGTAATTTCCGACTTCGCCTGCAACTGCCGACTGGACTCTGCGCACAGCTTATATAAATTGGGGGCGGGGTCTCGACAATTTTTAGTTACGCCCATGAATGATATGTAAATTGCCTGTAATATATATTCCGTATATCTTTGAAAAACCCCAGAAGGCCGTTTTGTAAGAGGTACTAAAATGGATTCTGGACGCCTGCTGTTTTTCTGACCAAATATTATTAAATCGACAAAAATCCACTTAGCCTGTCTCTCCTTTCGTACATCTGGAGTGCTTTAGAACACACAAGATTTCATTAACCCTTTTATCACAGGATTCAATCCACAAATCCATCTATCCCCTCCCCGAACTATCACCTTACTTACTAAAGACTTAATTCCAGGAACGTCTGTTAAAAAAAAAATAAACAAATAAAATAAGATAGAAAATAAAATGATAAATAAAACTAGGAATTTTCTTTATTTGTTCTCTGTATTATAGAAAAACAAACTTATTTCTAAATCTATCTTTTTATCCATTTAATTGATAAATTCATTCTAATCCCTTAATATCGTAAATTAATTAATCCACCTGGTGGGGGGAGATTCTCTCTGTCACAATTTCTCCCTTACCCATCTGTCATTTACTAGTAAATGACATATGAGGTATCATGCATAATACAATATAATAGAAACGGGGTCGTTCCATTAAATACATTCTAACCCCTTAGAATCGTTAATTAATTAATCCACCTGGGGTGGTTGGGTTCTCTCTGTCCCAGAAAAAATACCGTTTTATTTTATGAGAGAGCATATTTCTACACAACTAAGTACTTGCCAATAACAGTTCATGCCTTCCTTAGGCATATGTTGGCATCACTTTCAGTAGATGTGATATTGCTGCCAAGGTATGTGGTCTGGGCAACTAATTTCCGAGGTTTGCCAATTAAAGAAGAGACAGTTACTTCTTGTTTAAAATGGATGGACTTTGTTTTATTTGTGTTTTTGTAAAGGCCAATGCTTCCTGCTGCCGGCTTCAGACTATACAGCAGGGATTTGACTTGGGCTGGTGCATTTGCGTTACCGGCATCTGTTATACTTTCAGCGGGATATCAATTATCACAAGGAGAATAAGCTAGATGGAAACTAGACAAGAATGCTACATGCTTTGAATAAATCCAGGTTGTAACTCTCCACAAAATATCAGATGTACGGCCACTAACCTCTCATCTCACAAACCATCCAAGTAAGACGAACATGACATGCTGGGCACTGCTGGTGAATTAAGGACGAATTCATAAGCAGCGTTCTCTTATGGAATCCTACGCACGGACACATGGACACATACTCGTCAACCAGCAAGGCTTTACATTTATTATTGTTGTGCGGACACTAGATGCAGTCTAGAAGGCCTGCAAGAAGCTGTGAACGAAAAAGACAGATGGTGTGTGTGTGTGTGTGTGAGTGTGTGTGTGTGTGTGTGTGTGTGAGAGAGAGAGAGAGAGAGAGGGTGTCAAGGGATCCCGTACTGTCAGCTCGACTTTATGATGATAGTCACCTATTTGATGAGCCATCAACATCATGTGTAAGATACTGACGTCTCTGTAAACTGACGTCTCTGTAACAATGCCGAAATAATGAAACCTTTTCTCTCCTATCACTCAAAGCGCTCTGCCAGACATAACAAAGTTCTTTTGAAGTCTCCGATAGATGACAATCAAATCGACAATAAAGGGGGGATATAAATAAATAAATAGAAACGTCGTCGACGTTTCTCAGAGTTGCAAATAAAAACGAAGATTAAATTAATCAAAAGAAAAATTTTGCTTTAGCCGTAGCGTCAGACGATACCCTGAAGTCTGCTTATGAACGGAATGAATTCTGAAAGGGCTTTTATCATCATCCTCATCATCATGTCGTGCCGCCAGCACGGATTTCCCTCTCTCTCTCTCTCTCTCTCTCTCTCGGCATTCGTCTCTATCATACATCACTTTGTCGGTCTTCTAGACAACACACTGTGTCCGTACAGAGCTGTTGTAGATAACTTCCAGCTGGTCGTCCAAACTAAGTCTTTTATGTGCTTAGTTTGATTTCTCTATTTAATGGCATATCAATCTTTGTAGGTTATTTAATGCCAAAGCCAACCTTCTAGAAGAATAGCAATGAAGCTATTTAACCCATACCCGGGAGGATGTGGGGGTTCATACCTTTTCCCCGGGTATTTGTCCGAAGGTGAACGTAATAGCGCGATTGGAGTTCGAACTCACTTTCTACGATTCCGCAGTCCAGCGCGTTAACCATTACACCACGAGGATACCCCCCAGTTCTTCCGTATGAAGGGCTCCATAAGAGAAGGTCGCTTATGAGTTCGTCCTTACTTATCCAGCAATATCCCGTATGTCTTATTCGTCCAATTTGGAGGATTTTTGTGATGGGAGGTAGGTGGCCGAACAACTGCTGTTTTAAGGGATGTTGCTAGTGGGTTGAACATGTTGGCTAATCGAAAAATGTTCGTATGTAATGAAAAATAGAATCGGTGATCAGAGTTCAAATTCCGGTGGAGGCTGTTTGTATTTCTATAAGCGTTAATGCTTATGTAAAGGGCATGAACCAATTTCTTCTATGCCCAGCTAAGGATAAATAGTAGATCAGACTGAGTTTTCTAGTCTTGGTTGGTTTATCAAGGAGAAAGAAAACTAAAAGCACACTATCGATACGTCACGGGCCAGAGTTGTAGATAAGGCTCATTACTCACTATGATTTAGCCGGAGTCCTGCAATGAATAAAGTAATTGGCCACCTTCAAAATTTATTTTCTCAAGTGTTATTTTTAATGAAACAAGTTAAGCACTACCATGATTTTATTTATGATACTAAATACAAATCTTCTTGAGCCACATTAAATACAAATTAAAAAAACATCTTAAACTTTTGATTCATCAAAATGATCCTATTTGGCCACTATCACTGCTTCATAGATTCTCGGCATTCGTTCCATTAAAGACTGGAGGTACTCTGAAGATAGTACTGCGTGTGTTGCCAGAAGTGAGCCGCACTTGTTGGGTTTTCGGTCAAGTTCATCCTACACCAATACAATGGGATTTAAGTCTGTTATTGTGCCGGCCAAGACCTATGTTGAAGGACATACTATTCCTCTTTACTTTTAATGTACTTCAGACAGAGTTTACATGCATGCATTAGTACAATTCCTTGACCTACAAGCCGTGTTCCAGATGGGATCACGTAATGGTACAGTATACTGTGATAGCGAGTCTGTTTCAATTTGCCCGTCACCTGGTGCAAATACCCGACTTTGCTCCTTACACCATAACAGAGCCTCCTCCATGCTTTACAAGGGTTGCAGCTCTTTCACCAACTCATCGCCGCACATAGACCCTTCTATTTGAGCCAAAGATTTCGAACTTTGATTCGTCAGTTCAAAGGAATTTATTCCACTGCTCTATTGTCCAGTCTTTGACCCAGTGGAGCCTTCTGACATTGTTTTGCTTCTTCAACATTGGTTTCTTGACAGCAATTCTAGCATATAAGCCAGCTTCACAGAGTTTTCTCCTCACAGTGGATGTTAACACATTTTTTTTAACGATATTGATTCAGTTGTGCAGTGATGTTCTGCAGCCTTCTGTCACGCAAGCTGGTAACAAATAAAATTGTCATCTGCATAGCTAAAACAGGTAGTATCTAGCAAGCAGTAGGTAAAGTAAAGTTGGCGACCGTAGTCGAGGGCGACCAGAAGGCTCCCTTTTCGATATCTACTACACCGAGGTGTAGGAGAGGGCACTACTCCTTTCCCTGGATTATTCCACTTTACCCTCGATCAATACCGCGGATTGTTAAACAAGGAGGTATCAAGTACCATTTTGAAAGTTTTTGGTATGACGCGACCTGGGATTGAAATCAGGTCTCCTGGGACGTTGGCGAACACTCTATCCACTCGACCAATGAGCCAGTTTAATTCAACGCAATATATTAGATTGGGAGTTCGAGTTGTAGAAAAATGTAACTTTTCGAAAACGTTTAATTTATGCTCACTACTACAGAAGAAAAACGCCTTGAAATCAATTTTTTAAGATATCTGGTTATATACTTGGTCAAAGTTACTGAGGAAGGCATTTACCTAGTATAATAAATTAAAATATTGTGGTGTTTAATTTGTTTCATTAATAATAACACTTTTTGTATGAGAAATGAAAATTTTTGATGGTGGCTAAATACTTTTGAATGATACTATTTACCAACCCCTCCGCTCGGGCAGGATATGACACAAGGCCAATTTTTAAGCGGAGTTTAACAGGTTTGAATTCAGAGTTTTCCTTCTCCTAGACTAGTTGCCTAACCAAGGCTAAAGAACCTAGTCTGTCCTACTATTTACCCATAGCTGGAGGGAGAATAATTGGATTCATACCTTTCCCAAGGGTATTAGTGCTACGTGAAATGCAATCAGTCTCGTCCAGGATTTGAACTCGTGTCGACGATAACGACTACACCACGGGCACCTCCCAATACTTTTGAATGATAGTATATATATATATATATATACGAGGATCATTAAATAAGTTTCCAAACGTTTTTCGTATGGGCACTTTTATTGATAGTACACACATGAAACTCTAGTCCCCTTTGAAGTAATCTCCTCCGGCTGCAATGCACTTGTTGTACCGTTCCAACAACTTCTCGAAGGCCCCATGGAAGACCTCTCGCGTGAGCGTGTCAATGACCTTCGTCACAGACTCTTTCATCTCCTCAATTGTCTCATAACGACAGCCCCTGAGCTTTGGGAATAACCAAAAGTCACAGGGAGCAAGGTCTGGACTATAGGGAGGCTGAGGAACTGTCTTGATGCCCATCTTATTTCGAATTCCTCCACTCCTTTTTCAAAGCTTTTGTGATCGTTCTAAGCACACCAACTATAATTGATATCATCGTCAACCATCATGTTTAAAAGGGTTTTTTCATTCTCTGGCAAGACTCAAGTATTTATGTATCTTTTCGAATTATTATACTCCTTACGAGTTTTTCACACCAACTCTAAATGATGTTTTTGTTTTACTGGAATCTTGGTGAGAGCTACTCAGATCTCCAGGACTTTTAAAGTATCCCTGCTAATCTTAACGATTGTTTTGTTTGGATGGTCTCGATTCTTCCTCTTTCGTTTAGTCTCTTTTGTAGGTTTATTGGAGATTTTTCCAAAGGCGTCAACTACAATTGGTATTTCAATCCCCAGGCAAGGTCCAAGTATTTGTCTTCATTTCCTTCCTTTTCTCTTTCTTTCACTTTTACTTTATTTTCACTTTCATTCTATGGCATGGATTTTCTTCCTGTTGATTAAAATAGTTTGGATCACAAAGTCTCAGATATTTTATGCATTTCATTTCCAAGGACATTTTGTCCTGAAAATAGTATCATTTGTCATTATTTGGATAGATAGATATTCTATTTAATCATTCCTGCTGAAAGTCAGTCCAGATGTCCCGATGAAATTTAGTCCAGATTATCCAGATGAAAGTCCAGATGTGAAAAGTCCAAATCAAATTCAGCCTAGAGATGTCCAAGTTCATGAAAACAGATGAAATCCAGTCCAGATGAAAATTGGAATTCACTCCAGATCTCCAAGTACATGTCGGACCAGATTATCCAAGTAAAGAATATCTGAAATTCAGTCCAAATACAAGATTTTTAGTCCAAATTCAGATGTTCTATCAGAAATTCAGGAACCAATCCAGATGATTCCAGATGAAATTGTCGGTTCAGACAATCCAGAAGAAATTGATATTAATTTCAAATCACGAGTCCAGATGAATTTTCTTTCAGTCCAGATGTCAGTCCAGATCTGGATTGGTGAGACAAGAAACTACTTGAATCCAGAAACTCCAGAAACATCTGGAACTTATACAGAAATGATAGGTTCTGACATCTGGACTGATATCTGGATTCTAGATTTAAGTTGGTCAGACTATGTTGACATCTGGACGGAACTTCAGCTGAAACCTCTGAACTTTTATTTGGATTATCTGGACATTCATCTGGAATTTATTCCAGATGGTCCAGATGTCAATCAAGATGAAATTCCAAGATTGAATTTAATTTCGACGGATTGACATCTGGATTTTTATTTGGATTATCGGGACTTTCATCTGGAATGGATCACCTGGAATCTCGACGGACTTGAGTGATTCAGATTTCAATCCAGATGAAAGTTGGAATGGTCGAGATTGACATCTGGATCACCTGGAATCTCGACAGACTCAAGTCCAGGTGATCCAGATCTGGATTGAAATCTGGAATTTAATCATCTTAGAATTTCATCTTGACCGACAAATCTAGAATATAGATAAAAGTCCAAATTTTTGAGGGTGGTTAAATACTTTTGAATGATAGTGTATCATTAAATAAGTTTCCAGACCTTTTTCGTATGGGCACTTTTATTGAAACTCAGTCCCCTTCGAAGTAATCTCCTCCGGCTACAATGCACTTGTTGTACCATTCCAACAACTTCTGGAAAGCCCCATGGAAGTCCTCTTGTGTGAACGTGTCAATGACCAGCTGTAAAATACAGCTTGGCTGACAATATGGTACGAGGTTAAAATTTCTCGGTGCAGTCACAAAGTGATGCACCGGAAGAGGGTGACCTGTGAACTTCATGACCGTTATTTCCGCTCGACGATGGTCAAACATGTCACTCCAAAGAGGGCGAAACTTGCAAGAGCTCCACTGGCCACTGTGCGAATGAATAGTGGATGCACAGATAACAGTGTTTTTATCGTACTGGTTGCGCAGGTTAACTGCGGTTCAAATTTCGGGAACGTCGGCCCACTGCAGATTAGACCCATAAACGTCTCCAGTCCGATAGAATGGTCCCCAATCACAAAGAAATTTCCTAATTTTTCTATGGACGCCATACCGGGGAAATTACGTGAAATGGAAGAGATTCCTATCCAAAAACTGCTAAATGCTTTGGAACAGGTAGAAGTAGAGAGATTTAGTGAGAGGCCTAAGGGAGTCACAATGACGCTGATTATAGGGGTTAGCGTTGCCGTAGTTAGCATACTAATATTTTTGGGAGTGGTAGCTAAACGGTGGATTGCTAGGAAGAGGGAAGGTAAACGTCCTACAGGGGCACAGATAAGCTTGTCATTATTAAATGGTGTTGTGGGAACAGCGAGCCCTCAGCGCCCGAATGTCTCTGGATCGAATGAGGAGATGCCTTCCAAGTGGGTATACCCAGACTCGGAGACAGAAAATGGTACCCTGGATAATGAAAGAGGGCACTCGGAGCAGCCCGGAAAATTTCGACTCGCGGGTCTATTTTAGGTTAAAATGGTTTGGGGGTGGTGGTGAAGAAGTTATAGGTGATACGACTGACCCTCCAGACAGGCCGCACACCCGTCGTCAACAGATAGAATCAAGCTATAAATAATTTTTATTTCTTTCATTTCTTTTTCTTGGTCAGACTTTGAATGACATGCACTGCAGATGATGACAGCTATCTGTGTTCAAACATGGTATGTTTTGAAAAATTTTGGAGTTACGTGTGTAACGTTGAACTCGAGCAGAGACACGTATGGTGTGAATCGAATGTCATTTACCCAATGTCAATTTGAAAATTGGGCGTGATTATCGCCTACGACTATAGGGTCGTGCATCGAGTATGGTCTACTAGAATGATATAACTTAAGAAAAAAGAAAAAGAAAAGAAAACGAAGTCTTTAAGCATTACAAACTTTTCTTCAAAAAAAAAAAAAAATAAAAAATAAAAAAAAGGTAACGGTTCGTGGGAGATATCATAAGAAAGACATAACGAACTTGAACAATTGTCGGGGTTTTCCAGAAAAAAAGGGAAACACCGATTTTGTATTAAAAAAGAAAGTTTTTTTGGTTTTTATTTTTTGTTGAGTATTATATGGTTTTGCTATTTTCTCTACTTTTGCAAACCCATGTTGTAGAATTGCTTCGATTGTGCGGAGTGGGGAGAGATGAGAGAGATTCACTTAAAATGTTCACAAGTAAAGATTTTGAAAAATAAGATGGCGAGGAGTGAAAATACAGCTTGGCTGACAATATGGTACGAGGTTAAAATTCCACGGTGTAGTCACAAAGTGATGCACCGGAAGAGGGTGACCTGTGAACTGCATGTCAGTTATTTCCGCTCGACGATGATCAAACCTGTCGCTTCAAAGAGGGCGGAAGTTGCATATTCCGTTGACCAGTTATGGGAGGAGATTGTATGGGCGAAGAGGCGTGTCCATATCTCTGCATGGGAGTTTGATGGTAATATAAGGTCGACGATTTTGAACGGAAGGCAGTGAAATTCCGCTGGTCACGCAAGCTTGTCCCGTCGTTACTCCGTGTGCGTTTTCTCGGCCATCGTCTAACTTACACCGAAGTGTCCGGGCCTCATAAACGAACGATTCGAATACCTCTCCTGATTGCTCCTACTTCACACAATCGTCCATCGATAAAATAAACATATATTTTTATATATATTACGTGTTGTTTGTTTGGCCAGAGCGAAACGTATCACTTCGTCACAGCCTCTTACATCTCCTCAATTGTTTCATAACGACAGCCTCTGAGCTTAGGGAATAACCAAACGTCACAGGGAGCAACGTCTGGACTATCGGGAGGGCGACGAACTGTCTTGATGCCCATCTTGGCCAAATAGTCTGTGACAAAGATGGAGTTGTGGACTGGTGCATTGTCCTGCTGGAAATGCCACTGACCCGATTTGAAGAGTGCTGGCCTCTTCTGACGGAATCTCTTCCTGAACTCCCTTAAAACCTCAACATAGTAGTATTTGTCGCTGCCTCCCACCAGACACGACTTGACACAAGGTCAAAAGCCCGAAGGCCAATTAAAGTGGGGATAAAGGGGAGGGGAAGGTCGGGAAGGAGCCGAGACTCGAACCCTGCTTGTCTGTGCTGCTCATCGGCTCACTTAGTGCAATGTGAGCCTGATGAGGCAAGCAGTTTCACGAACCCAAATGTGGGTCCGGGCACGTATGCCAGTTTACGGCTTAAACTAGACGCTTGGTCTAGTGCCGTACAAGGGGGACAAAGGAGACAAAAATGCAGCTCGCCCACCCGAAGGTAGCCTAGTCGAAACTAGGTGCCTAATTAAAGGCCATTGGAGGGGAAGGTCGGGAAGGAGCCGAGACTCGAACCCTGCTTGTCTGTGCTGCTCATCGGCTCACTTAGTGCAATGTGAGCCTGATGAGGCAAGCAGTTTCACGAACCCAAATGTGGGTCCGGGCACGTATGCCAGTTTACGGCTTAAACTAGACGCTTGGTCTAGTGCCGTACAAGGGGGACAAAGGAGACAAAAATGCAGCTCGCCCACCCGAAGGTAGCCTAGTCGAAACTAGGTGCCTAATTAAAGGCCCGAAGTCTGCCATTGTTCCTTTTCCAGGGCCACGCTCCGGACCGAAGTCCAGAACAGGCCCCGGGGCACTCAACCTTAACCCAATCAACTCTGGTGTTCTGACTTCCATACTCCTCCCACACCTCTCATCATTCCCCACAGACTCCCTGCCTTCCTTGAAACTCTTATACTACTCAAAATCTGATGATCGATTCCTGCAAGATACTCAAAAAGCAGTCTGAAGCATTCCATACGTTTCTGTGGCATTTTTTCCAAGTTTAAAACACAATTTTATTACATTTCGTTCTTCTAAAGTGTCCTAACGTCCGGAATGCTTTTTTGAAATTCCCCAGCTGTGACAATCAGGCTTTAGTAGGGTGTATTCCAATTGGTGCTGTAGCTGTTCATTTGAAGCTGAAATCATAAAAGTTGGCCAGTGATCTCATAAGATGTACAGCAATAACATAATGAATTTTTAAGAGTCTACGACAATTTTAAATGCCTGTACAAAAATAGGCTGGAAACTTATTGAACGTACGAAAGTAGTTTAAAAAATTCTAAGCTTCACAGAGAAAGAAGAGCCATTGCTGAATATTCTTTTTAGTTATTACACATTTCCACTTCTTATAAAACTTAAAAAAACTAATTAAGATTTCTGCCTTAATTTTTGTGCAGGTGAAGCGCATAAAAAGGTGTACGACAAATGTAAAAACTGAGTAAGACTTAAAACTTTTTGAACGACCTTTCAAAGCCGGTAACTCAATCTTCATTCTCCAATCGCAGACGTCAGGTCTCCTGTCAGACTAAGCTAAACAGAACAAAAGAAAGACATGTGAAACATGGTTAATGCAAATAGCAAACAAAGATGTCCCGTGTGATGATGCCGAGCAGCAGCAGCAGCAGCAGCAGCAGCAGCGTTTTTCTTTCTTTTTATCTTTTGATTCTAATATTGACATGTCAGATACATTAAATCCTCTTTTTAGTCTAATACACAAAACTATTTGGATACAAATAGAACTGCAGATTTAGTTTCCTCTAGTTAACCAACTATTTCCTCCAATGTTGTCAAAATATAAAATCACTATCAGATCCCGTGGAAATTCCATAGAACGAAAAAAAATCAAGAAGACCTACAAGGGTGGACTAAAAATTCATATACAAAAAAAGTTCAACTGATGGCGTCATATTTGCTGTTGATGTTTTTTTGTTGATTTTTTAAATATTGGGGTCCAAGCACTGTAACACCGACAGGAGAAGTGTGTGATTTGCAATTTTATTACATATAAATCCGGATATTGGTATAATGGTTAGAGTGTTCGCCAATGGCTCGGGAAACCTGGGTTCTATCCTAGGTCGAGTCATACCAAAAACTTAAAAAATGGTATTTGATACTACCTTGCATAACACTCAGCATTATAAGGTAAGGGTAAAGTTGAGCAATCCAGGGAAAGGAGTAGCGCCCTCCCCTACACTTTGGTGCAGTAGCTATCGAAAAGGGAGCCTTCGGGTCACCCTAGATACGGTCGCCAACTTTACTTTACTTATTACAATAAAATTCTTTTAGTGCCTTTTTAATGAATTATACAAAAATATTCAATAACGCATGTCACTAGTTAGTATTTGGTCTAGTTGAGTTTAATGGCATATCAACCATTGTAGGTTATTTCATGCCAGATCCTGTTTATATATATATATATATATATATATATTTTCAAGTATTTCTATTAACTACCAATAATTTTCCTGCACACAGCTAAATGGCCTCAAGTAGTTCTATATAACAGTCACAATTTAACATCAGTCATTTGTTTGCACACATAGTTTGTAGATAATTTCATTTTTAAATGAGTTAGAAGTATAGCAATTGTTTCCACAGTTCATCATCATCATCATATCGTGCTGGCAGCACGGACATCCCTGACCCTCTTTCGCCACTCCTCCCTATCGTTCATCGCCCTAGGCAGGTCTTCAGGACAACAACCTGTATCCTCACATAGCTGCTGAATGTACGTTCGTGCTGGTCGTCCTGCTTTTGCGCGGCCGTGTGTGGGGATCCATAAGAGTACATCTCTTATGAGTTCATCTCTGCTTCTCCAGCAATGTCCTGCATGTCTGGTTCGCCTAACTTGAATAGTTTTCGTGATAGGGGGCAGGTGGCCGTACAGTTGGTGTCTTGTTGGGTGTTGCCGCCAGGACTTGTTGAGGATTGCACGCAGCATTCTTGTGTAATTGCCATCTAGTTTCTTCTCCAGCCGTTTTGTTAGCGTCCATGTAGTGCATCCATATAGCAGTATCGATGTGACCGCTGCCTGGAAGAAACTGCGTTTCATTTTATCGGTTAGGTCTGATTTCCATATAGTCGATAGCCTATTGATAGCTGTCCATGCTTTCGTTAACCTCGTTTCGATGTCCTTTTCGGTTGATTCGACGCTGCTTCCTAGGTACGTGAATTTGTCTACTAGTTTAAGAGGGGTTCCTTCTAGAGTGGAGATGTCCCCCGTTTGGTTATAGCACATATATTCCGTTTTATGTGCATTAACATGGAGGCCTATGCTTGCTGCTGCTCGTTCCAAACTATGCAGAAGTGTTTCGGCTTGGTCAGGTGTATTTGCCAGTATCGCTATGTCATCGGCGTAGTCGGCGTCGGTAATTGTTGTTGCGGGGTATCTTCTGCTTCTTTTCTTCGTCAGTTCGAAGCCATTCTCTTTGATTTTGTCAATCGATGTTCTAAGTACGTAGTCTAGACAAATGATAAAGAGATACGGAGCCAGCGTGTCTCCCTGTAGTACTCCTGCTACTATGTCGAAGTATTCTGTGTCTCCATCTGGTGATCGTACTTTTACTTTAGTGTTTCTATAGAGAATCGTTATTGCCGCTACGGTTTCTTTAGGTATGCCGTACGCTAGTAGGATTTGTTCCATCTTTCCTCTGTGAATGGAGTCGAAAGCCTTGGTAAAGTCGACAAATATTAATGTCGCTTGTAGGTTCTTTGCCCGTACACCTTCAAGGATTCTGCGGATGGTTAATATTTGTGAGGTCGTAGATCTATTTCTTCGGAAGCCATTTTGGTTTTTTCTAAGTATGTTGTCGATTTTGGGTTCTATTCTGTTTCGTAGTAGGGCATTGTAGATTTTGGCAGCTATGGATGTAAGTGTTATGCCTCGGTAGTTTTTGGCTAATCCGAGGTCCCCCTTTTTAGGGAAGGGGAGTATGCATCCCTTCGTCCATCTATCTATCGAATTTTGATTGTATACTGCGTTGCAGTGTCGGAGCAGTATGTCGTCGAATTGTCTGGTCTTCCATACTTCCGGGGGAATTTCGTCCAGTCCTGCAGCTTTTCTATTTTTAATTTTTCTGAGAACCGAGTCGAGTTCTTCTTGTGTGAACGGTCCAAGTTTAATGTCTAATTGTTTGCTAATTATTCTGGTGATTGGTTCAGGCGTTATTTTTGGTGGGTTTCCAAGTAAGTTTTCGAAGTGCTGTTTCCACAGTTTTATTCTTTCTTGTTGGTTTGCTGCTTTAAGTTTTGCTTTGGCCGTGTTCTTTCTTCTGCTCACTTCGTTTATTGTTTGCCAGGCAATTCTAGATTGTCTATCTTCCACCGAGTCTCTAATCTTATCTATCTGATTTTGAATGTATTCTGTCTGTTCCTTTATATATATGCCTGCTAATTGATATTGTGCCGTTTTTAGTTTTAAGGCATTTGTGTTTGTTGGGTTTTTTCGATAGTTTTTGGAGGCTGTTTTCACTAGTGCACGTTTTTCTCTCACCGCTAAAGTTTCCCATGGGACTCTATATTTAGTTTTAATTTTTGTTGGAATGTATTTTGCTGCTGCCTCAAGGTGTGCATTGACGAAATTTTCGTATTCGTCGTTTGGTGTACTTTTTTCCGTCTTTTCTTGTAGTGTTTCGAATCTGTTTCTTAATTCTAATACGTATTTATCTCTTACATCTTTGTTGTTTAATAGGGCCCAGTCATAGTGTTTGGTGGTCGCTGTTCGTTTGTCGTTTTTTCGTAGGCTTAACCGTATTTTCGCCGTGACTATTCGGTGATCGGTGGACACACCCTCAAAAGAGGAGTATGCCTCGCAATTCAATGCACTATTTTTCCATTTCTTGTTTATAAGGACGTAGTCTATCTGAGCTTTAGTATTGTTTGCGTACGTGTATGTCCATAGTTTGCCCTCTCTTTTTTGGTAGTTTGTATTGAGGCATGCTAATCTATTTTCTATCATGAAATCTGTTAGATGTTGCCCATTCCTATTTGACGTGTTGTGGAGGCTGTATTTGTTGTTTCCGTTTTTCCCGATTTGTGCATTCATGTCTCCGCCAATGACTAACATGTTGTGTTTCGGGATGCTACGCACTAATGAGGATAACTCATCGTAGAAGGTGACTATTTCATTTTCTTCACTAACATTGGTGGGGCTGTAGCATGAGACGATTGTTGCTCTGGGGTTTCCGTTAAATGTAGCTACCATCATTCTAGGTTGTATTTTCTCTATGCTATTAAGCGTTTTTAGTGCTCTAGGTCCTATAAGCAAACCTACCCCTCCTACTGCGGCGTTGACAGAGTTTTTCCATGCGGATACAGTGGCGAGCGACCATCCATTGCCAGTTTCGTGATATTTGATATCTTCTGTGTGCGTGTATCTGTGTTCTTGTATGCATATTATGTCTATTTTATGTTCTTCGGCCGATGCGATTAGCTCTGGGAGTTGTCCTATTCTATTTAAGGTTCTTACGTTAAATGTGGCTATTTGTAGTGTTTGCTTGCATTTTAGTAGTTTTGATTGTTTGAGCTCTGTAGCTGATTTTTCGAACACCGAGGCCAGGGCTCCAACCTCAGCAGGACGCGCCCCTTTTTTACCCGCGCGAAGAGCGATGCGGTTTGTGTAAGTGGTTTGAGTGTGGGTCATGGTTATCTTTCGATGGCTGTTTTATTCTCTTCTATAGAAGCCACTCTTATAGAGGAGCAGCAGTAGTTCCCCGATCGAACTGTCGATCCTGAGCGAAAAGTCTTCAGACTCACGTCCAGGACCCATTTGGGTAACACAAATAATTATATTCGATATTAATCATTTGTTTGTACTCAGTGAAGTGGTTACAAGTATTGCTATTCAACTCTAATTATTCTATTGAACACTATTCATTCCTTTGTACTCATTCAAATGATTCCAAGTATTCTTATGTATTATCAACAATTTAATTTGGGCACACAACTAAAGAGTTTTAAGCATTCCTATTTAGCACAAATAATTCTATCTAACATTACTCATTTGTTTTCACACATTTAAATGATCAAACAGTTCTATTCCTAACAATTCAATTTAGCATAAGTCATTTGTTTGCACATAGTTTAAGTTTCAAACAGTTCTATTCGATCCATAGATAGAACCCTGTCAGGTACTACCATATAAAAATATTTTATCAAATGATATTGTAATTAATTCCCAGACAATTATTTTGTTTTATTTGTTTATTTTTGCAGCAAGCGTTTTTTATTTTAAAGATTTTGTAAAGGAAAATGAACGCTTGAGTCACTGTTGTAAAAGTGATGAGATGATGTGTCTGTGTGTTCGGTTTGAAAATTCCAATCTCCAGCGTTTCATATTTAAAAAGAAAAAAACTGTAGCGTTTCAAATTTAAAAAGAAAAAAAAAACTGTAGCGTTTCAAATTTAAAAAGAAAAAAAAACCGTAGCGTTTCAAATTTAAAAAGAAAAAAAAAACAAAAACTGTAGCGTTTCAAATTTAAAAAGAAAAAAAAACTGTAGCGTTTCAAATGATCGTCTGCTTAATGAATTCAATAGAATATTTTGACTAACGAAAAAATATTTGAAGGAACATTGAATTCGTTCTACGAAGACGTTCTTTCTCCGGTTTTTCCTGAGTCGAAAAATCGAAATTCAAATATCTATAAACTTATGATCATAACTTTATCATAACTTATATTCCAATTTTTATACATAATCATTCATGTATTAAGAAAAAATTATTGTAATTTGAACAAGCAAGTAAATCTAAAAAAAAAAAAAAAAAAGAAAAAAAGATGAATAACTCGTTTTAATACGTAAGTAAAAAACGTATTTTTTAAAGTATTTATTTGTCTTGTGTTACTGAAATTTGTAGAAACCAAGTTTCATTTTAAAATTAAAATCTCAAACAAGTTTTGTTAAAGATTATTGTTTGAGATTAATTCTCTTTTTACTGTCGAAATAAAGAAGATAGTTGTTTAATTCCCGTTACATTTGTAGAATCGGTTGATCTAAAATTATTCAAAACTATATTATCGAGTTTTTTTTCTAACTGATTGCATATAAGCAAACATAAACAAAAGGGGAAAAAATCTTAGAAAATTGTTTTCAATTTAAAAAAAATTGTATGAACATTTCAATTTTACCTTTCTTTCGTTCGATACAGTAAAACTCAATTGTTTATTTTTAAGATATTGCTTGAGAACTTTTAAGCAAATATCTTTTCATATATTTTGTGTTAAATAAAATTTCTTGGATTGGATTTGAGGATTAAATTTTTTTTTTCATCTTAAAAACTTTCAACTGAATTGTCCGAATTTGCAGACGATCTTCATTTTATCAATATCAGAATTTATCTTTTATCCACCAGAAAACTTTTAACGGTTAAATCACATCTTTTACTGTACAGAAATTATTTACTATCTTTGTAGAAAAATTGAAATAGAATTGATTAAATTTTAATTAAAAAAAAAGAATTATTAAATTTTGCTTAAATATAAAGAATTAGATGTTCCTTAAAAGATTATTAAATCATCTTTAGCACTCTGGATCAGTAATGGCAATGAAAGGTACTCGATATTCCCCAAAGCTCCAACTTTATTTAAGACTTACCATAAGATTGTTTAGTGTCATATCTAGAACACTCGTTGGAGGGGAAGGGCCTTGGCCCTCTATAGAAATGCAGTTAGTGGATTCTACAGTCCCAGCCGACTGGACTGTTTAGTTTTTAATCCTACTGAAACTACAAGATCAATATATATATATATAGTTGCATATTCAATTTTATGGATAACGGTATTTGCTGATACCTAGGAATATTCAGAGCTCTTTTTCTTTTTCCTTTTCAGCTTTTCATGTTGGTGGAGTTTCTTAAAACTTCAGAGCTCATCAGATCTTCAGAGCTCATCAAATCTTCAGAAAACTCATCAAATCTTCAAAGCTCCTCCGATCTTCAGTGCTCATCAAATCTTCAGCAAACTCATCAAATCTTCAAAGCTCATCCGATCTTCAGTGCTCATCAAATCTTCAGAGCTCATCCGATCTTCAGTGCTCATCAAATCTTCAGAGCTCATCCGATCTTCAGTGCTCATAAAATCTTCAGCAAACTCATCAAATTTTCAGAGCTCATCCTATCTTCAGTGCTCATCAAATCTTCAGAGCTCATCCGATCTTCAGTGCTCATAAAATCTTCAGCAAACTCATCAAATCTTCAGAGCTCATCCGATCTTCAGTGCTCATCAAATCTTCAGCAAACTCATCAAATCTTCAAAGCTCATCTGACCTTCAGTGCTCATCAAATCTTCAGCAAACTCATCAAATCTTCAAAGCTCATCCGATCTTCAGGGCTCATCAAATCTTCAGCAAACTCATCAAATCTTCAGAGCTCATCCGATCTTCAGTGCTCATCAAATCTTCAGCAAACTCATCAAATCTTCAAAGCTCATCCGATCTTCAGTGCTCATCAAATCTTCAGCAAACTCATCAAATCTTCAAAGCTCATCCGATCTTCAGGGCTCATCAAATCTTCAGCAAACTCATCAAATCTTCAGAGCTCATCCGATCTTCAGGGCTCATCAAATCTTCAGAGCTCATCCGATCTTCAGTGCTCATCAAATCTTCAGCAAACTCATCAAATCTTCAAAGCTCATCTGATCTTCAGTGCTCATCAAATCTTCAGCAAACTCATCAAATCTTCAAAGCTCATCCGATCTTCAGGGCTCATCAAATCTTCAGCAAACTCATCAAATCTTCAGAGCTCATCCGATCTTCAGTGCTCATCAAATCTTCAGCAAACTCATCAAATCTTCAAAGCTCATCCGATCTTCAGTGCTCATCAAATCTTCAGCAAACTCATCAAATCTTCAAAGCTCATCCGATCTTCAGGGCTCATCAAATCTTCAGCAAACTCATCAAATCTTCAAAGCTCATCCGATCTTCAGGGCTCATCAAATCTTCAGCAAACTCATCAAATCTTCAGAGCTCATCCGATCTTCAGTGCTCATCAAATCTTCAGCAAACTCATCAAATCTTCAAAGCTCATCCGATTTTCAGGGCTCATCAAATCTTCAGCAAAATCATCAAATCTTCAAAGCTCATCCGATCTTCAGTGCTCATCAAATCTTCAGCAAACTCATCAAATCTTCAGAGCTCATCCGATCTTCAGTCCTCATCAAATCTTCAGCAAACTCATCAAATCTTCAAAGCTCATCCGATCTTCAGTGCTCATCAAATCTTCAGCAAACTCATCAAATCTTCAAAGCTCATCCGATCTTCAGGGCTCATCAAATCTTCAGCAAACTCCTCAAATCTTCAGAGCTCATCCGATCTTCAGGGCTCATCGAATCTTCAGTGCTCATCGGATCTTTAGTGCTCATCGAATCTTCAGCAAACTCATCAAATCTTCAGAGCTCATCCGATCTTCAGTGCTCATCAAATCTTCAGCAAACTCATCAAATCTTCAAAGCTCATCTGATCTTCAGTGCTCATCAAATCTTCAGCAAACTCATCAAATCTTCAAAGCTCATCCGATCTTCAGGGCTCATCAAATCTTCAGCAAACTCATCAAATCTTCAGAGCTCATCCGATCTTCAGTGCTCATCAAATCTTCAGCAAACTCATCAAATCTTCAAAGCTCATCCGATCTTCAGTGCTCATCAAATCTTCAGCAAACTCATCAAATCTTCAAAGCTCATCCGATCTTCAGGGCTCATCAAATCTTCAGCAAACTCATCAAATCTTCAGAGCTCATCCGATCTTCAGGGCTCATCAAATCTTCAGAGCTCATCCGATCTTCAGTGCTCATAAAATCTTCAGCATCTCATCAAATCTTCAGAGCTCATCTGATCTTCAGTGCTCATCAAATCTTCAGCAAACTCATCAAATCTTCAAAGCTCATCCGATCTTCAGTGCTCATCAAATCTTCAGCAAACTCATTAAATCTTCAAAGCTCATCCGATCTTCAGGGCTCATCAAATCTTCAGCAAACTCATCAAATCTTCAGAGCTCATCCGATCTTCAGGGCTCATCAAATCTTCAGAGCTCATCCGATCTTCAGTGCTCATAAAATCTTCAGCAAACTCATCAAATCTTCAGAGCTCATCTGATCTTCAGTGCTCATCAAATCTTCAGCAAACTCATCAAATCTTCAAAGCTCATCCGATCTTCAGTGCTCATCAAATCTTCAGCAAACTCATTAAATCTTCAAAGCTCATCCGATCTTCAGGGCTCATCAAATCTTCAGCAAACTCATCAAATCTTCAGAGCTCATCCGATCTTCAGGGCTCATCGAATCTTCAGTGCTCATCCGATCTTCAGTGCTCATAGAATCTTCAGCAAACTCATCAAATCTTCAGAGCTCATCCGATCTTCAGTGCTCATCAAATCTTCAGCAAACTCATCAAATCTTCAAAGCTCATCTGATCTTCAGTGCTCATCAAATCTTCAGCAAACTCATCAAATCTTCAAAGCTCATCCGATCTTCAGGGCTCATCAAATCTTCGGCAAACTCATCAAATCTTCAAAGCTCATCCGATCTTCAGGGCTCATCAAATCTTCAGCAAACTCCTCAAATCTTCAGAGCTCATGCGATCTTCAGGGCTCATCGAATCTTCAGTGCTCATCGGATCTTTAGTGCTCATCGAATCTTCAGCAAACTCATCAAATCTTCAGAGCTCATCCGATCTTCAGTGCTGATCAAATCTTCAGCAAACTCATCAAATCTTCAAAGCTCATCTGATCTTCAGTGCTCATCAAATCTTCAGCAAACTCATCAAATCTTCAAAGCTCATCCGATCTTCAGGGCTCATCAAATCTTCAGCAAACTCATCAAATCTTCAGAGCTCATCCGATCTTCAGTGCTCATCAAATCTTCAGCAAACTCATCAAATCTTCAAAGCTCATCCGATCTTCAGTGCTCATCAAATCTTCAGCAAACTCATCAAATCTTCAAAGCTCATCCGATCTTCAGGGCTCATCAAATCTTCAGCAAACTCATCAAATCTTCAGAGCTCATCCGATCTTCAGTGCTCATCAAATCTTCAGCAAACTCATCAAATCTTCAAAGCTCATCTGATCTTCAGTGCTCATCAAATCTTCAGCAAACTCATCAAATCTTCAAAGCTCATCCGATCTTCAGTGCTCATCAAATCTTCAGCAAACTCATCAAATCTTCAAAGCTCATCCGATCTTCAGGGCTCATCAAATCTTCAGCAAACTCATCAAATCTTCAAAGCTCATCCGATCTTCAGTGCTCATCAAATCTTCAGCAAACTCATCAAATCTTCAGAGTTCATCCGATCTTCAGTGCTCATCAAATCTTCAGCAAACTCATCAAATCTTCAGAGCTCATCCGATCTTCAGTGCTCATCAAATCTTCAGCAAACTCATCAAATCTTCGAAGCTCATCCGATCATCAGTGCTCATCAAATCTTCAGCAAACTCATCAAATCTTCAAAGCTCATCCGATCTTCAGGGCTCATCAAATCTTCAGCAAACTCCTCAAATCTTCAGAGCTCATCCGATCTTCAGGGCTCATCGAATCTTCAGTGCTCATCGGATCTTTAGTGCTCATCGAATCTTCAGCAAACTCATCAAATCTTCAGAGCTCATCCGATCTTCAGTGCTCATCAAATCTTCAGCAAACTCATTAAATCTTCAAAGCTCATCCGATCTTCAGGGCTCATCAAATCTTCAGCAAACTCATCAAATCTTCAGAGCTCATCCGATCTTCAGGGCTCATCGAATCTTCAGTGCTCATCCGATCTTCAGTGCTCATAGAATCTTCAGCAAACTCATCAAATCTTCAGAGCTCATCCGATCTTCAGTGCTCATCAAATCTTCAGCAAACTCATCAAATCTTCAAAGCTCATCTGATCTTCAGTGCTCATCAAATCTTCAGCAAACTCATCAAATCTTCAAAGCTCATCCATTCTTCAGGGCTCATCAAATATTCAGCAAACTCATCAAATCTTCAGAGCTCATCCGATCTTCAGTGCTCATCAAATCTTCAGCAAACTCATCAAATCTTCAAAGCTCATCCGATCTTCAGTGCTCATCAAATCTTCAGCAAACTCATCAAATCTTCAAAGCTCATCCAATCTTCAGGGCTCATCAAATCTTCAGCAAACTCCTCAAATCTTCAGAGCTCATCCGATCTTCAGGGCTCATCGAATCTTCAGTGCTCATCGGATCTTTAGTAAACTCATCAAATCTTCAGAGCTCATCCGATCTTCAGTGCTCATCAAATCTTCAGCAAACTCATCAAATCTTCAAAGCTCATCCAATCTTCAGGGCTCATCAAATCTTCAGCAAACTCCTCAAATCTTCAGAGCTCATGCGATCTTCAGGGCTCATCGAATCTTTAGTGCTCATCGGATCTTTAGTGCTCATCGAATCTTCAGCAAACTCATCAAATCTTCAGAGCTCATCCGATCTTCAGTGCTCATCAAATCTTCAGCAAACTCATCAAATCTTCAAAGCTCATCTGATCTTCAGTGCTCATCAAATCTTCAGCAAACTCATCAAATCTTCAAAGCTCATCCGATCTTCAGGGCTCATCAAATCTTCAGCAAACTCATCAAATCTTCAGAGCTCATCCGATCTTCAGTGCTCATCAAATCTTCAGCAAACTCATCAAATCTTCAAAGCTCATCCGATCTTCAGTGCTCATCAAATCTTCAGCAAACTCATCAAATCTTCAAAGCTCATCCGATCTTCAGGGCTCATCAAATCTTCAGCAAACTCATCAAATCTTCAGAGCTCATCCGATCTTCAGTGCTCATCAAATCTTCAGCAAACTCATCAAATCTTCAAAGCTCATCTGATCTTCAGTGCTCATCAAATCTTCAGCAAACTCATCAAATCTTCAAAGCTCATCCGATCTTCAGGGCTCATCAAATCTTCAGCAAACTCATCAAATCTTCAGAGCTCATCCGATCTTCAGTGCTCATCAAATCTTCAGCAAACTCATCAAATCTTCAAAGCTCATCCGATCTTCAGTGCTCATCAAATCTTCAGCAAACTCATCAAATCTTCAAAGCTCATCCGATCTTCAGGGCTCATCAAATCTTCAGCAAACTCATCAAATCTTCAAAGCTCATCCGATCTTCAGTGCTCATCAAATCTTCAGCAAACTCATCAAATCTTCAGAGCTCATCCGATCTTCAGTGCTCATCAAATCTTCAGCAAACTCATCAAATCTTCAAAGCTCATCCGATCTTCAGGGCTCATCAAATCTTCAGCAAACTCATCAAATCTTCAAAGCTCATCCGATCTTCAGTGCTCATCAAATCTTCAGCAAACTCATCAAATCTTCAGAGCTCATCCGATCTTCAGTGCTCATCAAATCTTCAGCAAACTCATCAAATCTTCAAAGCTCATCCGATCTTCAGTGCTCATCAAATCTTCAAAAAACTCATCAAATCTTCAAAGCTCATCCGATCTTCAGGGCTCATCAAATCTTCAGCAAACTCCTCAAATCTTCCGAGCTCATCCGATCTTCAGGGCTCATCGAATCTTCAGTGCTCATCGGATCTTTAGTGCTCATCGAATCTTCAGCAAACTCATCAAATCTTCAGAGCTCATCCGATCTTCAGTGCTCATCAAATCTTCAGCAAACTCATCAAATCTTCAAAGCTCATCTGATCTTCAGTGCTCATCAAATCTTCAGCAAACTCATCAAATCTTCAAAGCTCATCCGATCTTCAGGGCTCATCAAATCTTCAGCAAACTCATCAAATCTTCAGAGCTCATCCGATCTTCAGTGCTCATCAAATCTTCAGCAAACTCATCAAATCTTCAAAGCTCATCCGATCTTCAGTGCTCATCAAATCTTCAGCAAACTCATCAAATCTTCAAAGCTCATCCAATCTTCAGGGCTGATCAAATCTTCAGCAAACTCATCAAATCTTCAGAGCTCATCCGATCTTCAGAGCTCATCAAATCTTCAGAGCTCATCCGATCTTCAGTGCTCATAAGATCTTCAGCAAACTCATCAAATCTTCAGAGCTCATCCGATCTTCAGTGCTCATCAAATCTTCAGCAAACTCATCAAATCTTCAAAGCTCATCCGATCTTCAGGGCTCATCAAATCTTCAGCAAACTCATCAAATCTTCAGAGCTCATCCGATCTTCAGGGCTCATCAAATCTTCAGAGCTCATCCGATCTTCAGTGCTCATAAAATCTTCAGCATCTCATCAAATCTTCAGAGCTCATCTGATCTTCAGTGCTCATCAAAACTTCAGCAAACTCATCAAATCTTCAAAGCTCATCCGATCTTCAGTGCTCATCAAATCTTCAGCAAACTCATCAAATCTTCAAAGCTTATCCGATCTTCAGGGCTCATCAAATCTTCAGCAAACTCATCAAATCTTCAGAGCTCATCCGATCTTCAGTGCTCATCAAATCTTCAGCAAACTCATCAAATCTTCAAAGCTCATCCGATCTTCAGTGCTCATCAAATCTTCAGCAAACTCATCAAATCTTCAAAGCTCATCCGATCTTCAGGGCTCATCAAATCTTCAGCAAACTCCTCAAATCTTCCGAGCTCATCCGATCTTCAGGGCACATCGAATCTTCAGTGCTCATCGGATCTTTAGTGCTCATCGAATCTTCAGCAAACTCATCAAATCTTCAGAGCTCATCCGATCTTCAGTGCTCATCAAATCTTCAGCAAACTCATCAAATCTTCAAAGCTCATCTGATCTTCAGTGCTCATCAAATCTTCAGCAAACTCATCAAATCTTCAAAGCTCATC
Source organism: Sepioteuthis lessoniana (assembly GCA_963585895.1). NCBI lineage: Eukaryota > Metazoa > Mollusca > Cephalopoda > Myopsida > Loliginidae > Sepioteuthis > Sepioteuthis lessoniana. Next base: position 97,547,547 of record OY757918.1, read on the forward strand.
TGATCTTCAGTTCTCATCAAATCTTCAGCAAACTCATCAAATCTTCAAAGCTCATCCGATCTTCAGGGCTCATCAAATCTTCAGCAAACTCATCAAATCTTCAGAGCTCATCCGATCTTCAGTGCTCATCAAATCTTCAGCAAACTCATCAAATCTTCAAAGCTCATCCGATCTTCAGTGCTCATCAAATCTTCAGCAAACTCATCAAATCTTCAAAGCTCATCCGATCTTCAGGGCTCACCAAATCTTCAGCAAACTCATCAAATCTTCAGAGCTCATCCGATCTTCAGGGCTCATCGAATCTTCAGTGCTCATCGGATCTTTAGTGCTCATCGAATCTTCAGCAAACTCATCAAATCTTCAGAGCTCATCCGATCTTCAGTGCTCATCAAATCTTCAGCAAACTCATCAAATCTTCAAAGCTCATCTGATCTTCAGTGCTCATCAAATCTTCAGCAAACTCATCAAATCTTCAAAGCTCATCCGATCTTCAGGGCTCATCAAATCTTCAGCAAACTCATCAAATCTTCAGAGCTCATCCGATCTTCAGTGCTCATCAAATCTTCAGCAAACTCATCAAATCTTCAAAGCTCATCCGATCTTCAGTGCTCATCAAATCTTCAGCAAACTCATCAAATCTTCAAAGCTCATCCAATCTTCAGGGCTCATCAAATCTTCAGCAAACTCATCAAATCTTCAGAGCTCATCCGATCTTCAGAGCTCATCAAATCTTCAGAGCTCATCCGATCTTCAGTGCTCATAAGATCTTCAGCAAACTCATCAAATCTTCAGAGCTCATCTGATCTTCAGTGCTCATCAAATCTTCAGCAAAATCATCAAATCTTCAGAGCTCATCCGATCTTCAGTGCTCATCAAATCTTCAGCAAACTCATCAAATCTTCAAAGCTCATCTGATCTTCAGTGCTCATCAAATCTTCAGCAAACTCATCAAATCTTCAAAGCTCATCCGATCTTCAGGGCTCATCAAATCTTCAGCAAACTCATCAAATCTTCAGAGCTCATCCGATCTTCAGTGCTCATCAAATCTTCAGCAAACTCATCAAATCTTCAAAGCTCATCCGATCTTCAGTGCTCATCAAATCTTCAGCAAACTCATCAAATCTTCAAAGCTCATCCGATCTTCAGGGCTCATCAAATCTTCAGCAAACTCATCAAATCTTCAGAGCTCATCCGATCTTCAGTGCTCATCAAATCTTCAGCAAACTCATCAAATCTTCAAAGCTCATCTGATCTTCAGTGCTCATCAAATCTTCAGCAAACTCATCAAATCTTCAAAGCTCATCCGATCTTCAGGGCTCATCAAACCTTCAGCAAACTCATCAAATCTTCAGAGCTCATCCGATCTTCAGTGCTCATCAAATCTTCAGCAAACTCATCAAATCTTCAAAGCTCATCCGATCTTCAGTGCTCATCAAATCTTCAGCAAACTCATCAAATCTTCAAAGCTCATCCGATCTTCAGGGCTCATCAAATCTTCAGCAAACTCATCAAATCTTCAGAGCTCATCCGATCTTCAGTGCTCATCAAATCTTCAGCAAACTCATCAAATCTTCAAAGCTCATCTGATCTTCAGTGCTCATCAAATCTTCAATAAACTCATCAAATCTTCAAAGCTCATCCGATCTTCAGGGCTCATCAAATCTTCAGCAAACTCATCAAATCTTCAGAGCTCATCCGATCTTCAGTGCTCATCAAATCTTCAGCAAACTCATCAAATCTTCAAAGCTCATCCGATCTTCAGTGCTCATCAAATCTTCAGCAAACTCATCAAATCTTCAAAGCTCATCCGATCTTCAGGGCTCATCAAATCTTGAGGAAACTCATCAAATCTTCAAAGCTCATCCGATCTTCAGTGCTCATCAAATCTTCAGCAAACTCATCAAATCTTCAGAGCTCATCCGATCTTCAGTGCTCATCAAATCTTCAGCAAACTCATCAAATCTTCAAAGCTCATCCGATCTTCAGGGCTCATCAAATCTTCAGCAAACTCATCAAATCTTCAAAGCTCATCCGATCTTCAGTGCTCATCAAATCTTCAGCAAACTCATCAAATCTTCAGAGCTCATCCGATCTTCAGTGCTCATCAAATCTTCAGCAAACTCATCAAATCTTCAAAGCTCATCCGATCTTCAGTGCTCATCAAATCTTCAGCAAACTCATCAAATCTTCAAAGCTCATCCGATCTTCAGGGCTCATCAAATCTTCAGCAAACTCCTCAAACCTTCCGAGCTCATCCGATCTTCAGGGCTCATCGAATCTTCAGTGCTCATCGGATCTTTAGTGCTCATCGAATCTTCAGCAAACTCATCAAATCTTCAGAGCTCATCCGATCTTCAGTGCTCATCAAATCTTCAGCAAACTCATCAAATCTTCAAAGCTCATCTGATCTTCAGTGCTCATCAAATCTTCAGCAAACTCATCAAATCTTCAAAGCTCATCCGATCTTCAGGGCTCATCAAATCTTCAGCAAACTCATCAAATCTTCAGAGCTCATCCGATCTTCAGTGCTCATCAAATCTTCAGCAAACTCATCAAATCTTCAAAGCTCATCCGATCTTCAGTGCTCATCAAATCTTCAGCAAACTCATCAAATCTTCAAAGCTCATCCAATCTTCAGGGCTGATCAAATCTTCAGCAAACTCATCAAATCTTCAGAGCTCATCCGATCTTCAGAGCTCATCAAATCTTCAGAGCTCATCCGATCTTCAGTGCTCATAAAATCTTCAGCAAACTCATCAAATCTTCAGAGCTCATCCGATCTTCAGTGCTCATCAAATCTTCAGCAAACTCATCAAATCTTCAAAGCTCATCCGATCTTCAGGGCTCATCAAATCTTCAGCAAACTCATCAAATCTTCAGAGCTCATCCGATCTTCAGGGCTCATCAAATCTTCAGAGCTCATCCGATCTTCAGTGCTCATAAAATCTTCAGCATCTCATCAAATCTTCAGAGCTCATCTGATCTTCTGTGCTCATCAAATCTTCAGCAAACTCATCAAATCTTCAAAGCTCATCCGATCTTCAGTGCTCATCAAATCTTCAGCAAACTCATCAAATCTTCAAAGCTCATCCGATCTTCAGGGCTCATCAAATCTTCAGCAAACTCATCAAATCTTCAGAGCTCATCCGATCTTCAGTGCTCATCAAATCTTCAGCAAACTCATCAAATCTTCAAAGCTCATCCGATCTTCAGTGCTCATCAAATCTTCAGCAAACTCATCAAATCTTCAAAGCTCATCCAATCTTCAGGGCTCATCAAATCTTCAGCAAACTCATCAAATCTTCAGAGCTCATCCGATCTTCAGAGCTCATCAAATCTTCAGAGCTCATCCGATCTTCAGTGCTCATAAGATCTTCAGCAAGCTCATCAAATCTTCAGAGCTCATCCGATCTTCAGTGCTCATCAAATCTTCAGCAAACTCATCAAATCTTCAAAGCTCATCCGATCTTCAGGGCTCATCAAATCTTCAGCAAACTCATCAAATCTTCAGAGCTCATCTGATCTTCAGTGCTCATAAAATCTTCATCATCTCATCAAATCTTCAGAGCTCATCTGATCTTCAGTGCTCATCAAATCTTCAGCAAACTCATTAAATCTTCAAAGCTCATCCGATCTTCAGGGCTCATCAAATCTTCAGCAAACTCATCAAATCTTCAAAGCTCATCCAATCTTCAGGGCTCATCAAATCTTCAGCAAACTCATCAAATCTTCAGAGCTCATCCGATCTTCAGAGCTCATCAAATCTTCAGAGCTCATCCGATCTTCAGTGCTCATAAGATCTTCAGCAAACTCATCAAATCTTCAGAGCTCATCCGATCTTCAGTGCTCATCAAATCTTCAGCAAACTCATCAAATCTTCAGCAAACTCATCAAATCTTCAAAGCTCATCCGATCTTCAGGGCTCATCAAATCTTCAGCAAACTCATCAAATCTTCAGAGCTCATCCGATCTTCAGTGCTCATCAAATCTTCAGCAAACTCATCAAATCTTCAAAGCTCATCCGATCTTCAGTGCTCATCAAATCTTCAGCAAACTCATCAAATCTTCAAAGCTCATCCGATCTTCAGGGCTCATCAAATCTTCAGCAAACTCATCAAATCTTCAAAGCTCATCCGATCTTCAGTGCTCATCAAATCTTCAGCAAACTCATCAAATCTTCAGAGCTCATCCGATCTTCAGTGCTCATCAAATCTTCAGCAAACTCATCAAATCTTCAGAGCTCATCCGATCTTCAGTGCTCATCAAATCTTCAGCAAACTCATCAAATCTTCAAAGCTCATCCGATCATCAGTGCTCATCAAATCTTCAGCAAACTCATCAAATCTTCAAAGCTCATCCGATCTTCAGGGCTCATCAAATCTTCAGCAAACTCCTCAAATCTTCAGAGCTCATCCGATCTTCAGGGCTCATCGAATCTTCAGTGCTCATCGGATCTTTAGTGCTCATCGAATCTTCAGCAAACTCATCAAATCTTCAGAGCTCATCCGATCTTCAGTGCTCATCAAATCTTCAGCAAACTCATCAAATCTTCAAAGCTCATCCGATCTTCAGGGCTCATCAAATCTTCAGCAAACTCCTCAAATCTTCAGAGCTCATCCGATCTTCAGGGCTCATCGAATCTTCAGTGCTCATCGGATCTTTAGTGCTCATCGAATCTTCAGCAAACTCATCAAATCTTCAGAGCTCATCCGATCTTCAGTGCTCATCAAATCTTCAGCAAACTCATCAAATCTTCAAAGCTCATCTGATCTTCAGTGCTCATCAAATCTTCAGCAAACTCATCAAATCTTCAAAGCTCATCCGATCTTCAGGGCTCATCAAATATTCAGCAAACTCATCAAATCTTCAGAGCTCATCCGATCTTCAGTGCTCATCAAATCTTCAGCAAACTCATCAAATCTTCAAAGCTCATCCGATCTTCAGTGCTCATCAAATCTTCAGCAAACTCATCAAATCTTCAAAGCTCATCCAATCTTCAGGGCTCATCAAATCTTCAGCAAACTCCTCAAATCTTCAGGGCTCATCCGATCTTCAGGGCTCATCGAATCTTCAGTGCTCATCGGATCTTTAGTAAACTCATCAAATCTTCAGAGCTCATCCGATCTTCAGTGCTCATCAAATCTTCAGCAAACTCATCAAATCTTCAAAGCTCATCTGATCTTCAGTTCTCATCAAATCTTCAGCAAACTCATCAAATCTTCAAAGCTCATCCGATCTTCAGGGCTCATCAAATCTTCAGCAAACTCATCAAATCTTCAGAGCTCATCCGATCTTCAGTGCTCATCAAATCTTCAGCAAACTCATCAAATCTTCAAAGCTCATCCGATCTTCAGTGCTCATCAAATCTTCAGCAAACTCATCAAATCTTCAAAGCTCATCCGATCTTCAGGGCTCATCAAATCTTCAGCAAACTCATCAAATCTTCAGAGCTCATCCGATCTTCAGGGCTCATCGAATCTTCAGTGCTCATCGGATCTTTAGTGCTCATCGAATCTTCAGCAAACTCATCAAATCTTCAGAGCTCATCCGATCTTCAGTGCTCATCAAATCTTCAGCAAACTCATCAAATCTTCAAAGCTCATCTGATCTTCAGTGCTCATAAGATCTTCAGCAAACTCATCAAATCTTCAGAGCTCATCTGATCTTCAGTGCTCATCAAATCTTCAGCAAAATCATCAAATCTTCAGAGCTCATCCGATCTTCAGTGCTCATCAAATCTTCAGCAAACTCATCAAATCTTCAAAGCTCATCTGATCTTCAGTGCTCATCAAATCTTCAGCAAACTCATCAAATCTTCAAAGCTCATCCGATCTTCAGGGCTCATCAAATCTTCAGCAAACTCATCAAATCTTCAGAGCTCATCCGATCTTCAGTGCTCATCAAATCTTCAGCAAACTCATCAAATCTTAAAGCTCATCCGATCTTCAGTGCTCATCAAATCTTCAGCAAACTCATCAAATCTTCAAAGCTCATCCGATCTTCAGGGCTCATCAAATCTTCAGCAAACTCATCAAATCTTCAAAGCTCATCCGATCTTCAGTGCTCATCAAATCTTCAGCAAACTCATCAAATCTTCAAAGCTCATCCGATCTTCAGGGCTCATCAAATCTTCTGCAAACTCATCAAATCTTCAGAGCTCATCCGATCTTCAGTGCTCATCAAATCTTCAGCAAACTCATCAAATCTTCAAAGCTCATCTGATCTTCAGTGCTCATCAAATCTTCAGCAAACTCATCAAATCTTCAAAGCTCATCCGATCTTCAGTGCTCATCAAATCTTCAGCAAACTCATCAAATCTTCAAAGCTCATCCGATCTTCAGGGCTCATCAAATCTTCAGCAAACTCATCAAATCTTCAGAGCTCATCCGATCTTCAGGGCTCATCAAATCTTCAGAGCTCATCCGATCTTCAGTGCTCATAAAATCTTCAGCAAACTCATCAAATCTTCAGAGCTCATCTGATCTTCAGTGCTCATCAAATCTTCAGCAAACTCATCAAATCTTCAAAGCTCCTCCGATCTTCAATGCTCATCAAATCTTCAGCAAACTCATTAAATCTTTCAAAGCTCATCCGATCTTCAGGGCTCATCAAATCTTCAGCAAACTCACCAAATCTTCAGAGCTCATCCGATCTTCAGGGCTCATCGAATCTTCAGTGCTCATCCGATCTTCAGTGCTCATAGAATCTTCAGCAAACTCATCAAATCTTCAGAGCTCATCCGATATTCAGTGCTCATCAAATCTTCAGCAAACTCATCAAATCTTCAAAGCTCATCTGATCTTCAGTGCTCAACAAATCTTCAGCAAACTCATCAAATCTTCAAAGCTCATCCGATCTTCAGGGCTCATCAAATCTTCAGCAAACTCATCAAATCTTCAGAGCTCATCCGATCTTCAGTGCTCATCAAATCTTCAGTAAACTCATCAAATCTTCAAAGCTCATCCGATCTTCAGTGCTCATCAAATCTTCAGCAAACTCATCAAATCTTCAAAGCTCATCCGATCTTCAGGGCTCATCAAATCTTCAGCAAACTCATCAAATCTTCAAAGCTCATCCGATCTTCAGTGCTCATCAAATCTTCAGCAAACTCATCAAATCTTCAGAGCTCATCCGATCTTCAGTGCTCATCAAATCTTCAGCAAACTCATCAAATCTTCAAAGCTCATCTGATCTTCAGTGCTCATCAAATCTTCAGCAAACTCATCAAATCTTCAAAGCTCATCCGATCTTCAGTGCTCATCAAATCTTCAGCAAACTCATCAAATCTTCAAAGCTCATCCGATCTTCAGGGCTCATCAAATCTTCAGCAAACTCATCAAATCTTCAGAGCTCATCCGATCTTCAGGGCTCATCAAATCTTCAGAGCTCATCCGATCTTCAGTGCTCATAAAATCTTCAGCAAACTCATCAAATCTTCAGAGCTCATCTGATCTTCAGTGCTCATCAAATCTTCAGCAAACTCATCAAATCTTCAAAGCTCCTCCGATCTTCAATGCTCATCAAATCTTCAGCAAACTCATTAAATCTTTCAAAGCTCATCCGATCTTCAGGGCTCATCAAATCTACAGCAAACTCATCAAATCTTCAGAGCTCATCCGATCTTCAGGGCTCATCGAATCTTCAGTGCTCATCCGATCTTCAGTGCTCATAGAATCTTCAGCAAACTCATCAAATCTTCAGAGCTCATCCGATCTTCAGTGCTCATCAAATCTTCAGCAAACTCATCAAATCTTCAAAGCTCATCTGATCTTCAGTGCTCATCAAATCTTCAGCAAACTCATCAAATCTTCAAAGCTCATCCGATCTTCAGGGCTCATCAAATCTTCAGCAAACTCATCAAATCTTCAGAGCTCATCCGATCTTCAGTGCTCATCAAATCTTCAGCAAACTCATCAAATCTTCAAAGCTCATCCGATCTTCAGGGCTCATCAAATCTTCAGCAAACTCATCAAATCTTCAGAGCTCATCCGATCTTCAGTGCTCATCAAATCTTCAGCAAACTCATCAAATCTTCAAAGCTCATCCAATCTTCAGGGCTCATCAAATCTTCAGCAAACTCCTCAAATCTTCAGAGCTCATGCGATCTTCAGGGCTCATCGAATCTTCAGTGCTCATCGGATCTTTAGTGCTCATCGAATCTTCAGCAAACTCATCAAATCTTCAGAGCTCATCCGATCTTCAGTGCTCATCAAATCTTCAGCAAACTCATCAAATCTTCAAAGCTCATCTGATCTTCAGTGCTCATCAAATCTTCAGCAAACTCATCAAATCTTCAAAGCTCATCCGATCTTCAGGGCTCATCAAATCTTCAGCAAACTCATCAAATCTTCAAAGCTCATCCGATCTTCAGTGCTCATCAAATCTTCAGCAAACTCATCAAATCTTCAAAGCTCATCCGATCTTCAGGGCTCATCAAATCTTCTGCAAACTCATCAAATCTTCAGAGCTCATCCGATCTTCAGTGCTCATCAAATCTTCAGCAAACTCATCAAATCTTCAAAGCTCATCTGATCTTCAGTGCTCATCAAATCTTCAGCAAACTCATCAAATCTTCAAAGCTCATCCGATCTTCAGTGCTCATCAAATCTTCAGCAAACTCATCAAATCTTCAAAGCTCATCCGATCTTCAGGGCTCATCAAATCTTCAGCAAACTCATCAAATCTTCAGAGCTCATCCGATCTTCAGGGCTCATCAAATCTTCAGAGCTCATCCGATCTTCAGTGCTCATAAAATCTTCAGCAAACTCATCAAATCTTCAAAGCTCATCCGATCTTCAGTGCTCATCAAATCTTCAGCAAACTCATCAAATCTTCAAAGCTCATCCGATCTTCAGGGCTCATCAAATCTTCAGCAAACTCATCAAATCTTCAAAGCTCATCCGATCTTCAGTGCTCATCAAATCTTCAGCAAACTCATCAAATCTTCAAAGCTCATCTGATCTTCAGTGCTCATCAAATCTTCAGCAAACTCATCAAATCTTCAAAGCTCATCCGATCTTCAGGGCTCATCAAATCTTCAGCAAACTCATCAAATCTTCAAAGCTCATCCGATCTTCAGTGCTCATCAAATCTTCAGCAAACTCATCAAATCTTCAAAGCTCATCCGATCTTCAGGGCTCATCAAATCTTCAGCAAACTCATCAAATCTTCCGAGCTCATCCGATCTTCAGTGCTCATCAAATCTTCAGCAAACTCATCAAATCTTCAAAGCTCATCCAATCTTCAGGGCTCATCAAATCTTCAGCAAACTCCTCAAATCTTCAGAGCTCATGCGATCTTCAGGGCTCATCGAATCTTCAGTGCTCATCGGATCTTTAGTGCTCATCGAATCTTCAGCAAACTCATCAAATCTTCAGAGCTCATCCGATCTTCAGTGCTCATCAAATCTTCAGCAAACTCATCAAATCTTCAAAGCTCATCTGATCTTCAGTGCTCATCAAATCTTCAGCAAACTCATCAAATCTTCAAAGCTCATCCGATCTTCAGGGCTCATCAAATCTTCAGCAAACTCATCAAATCTTCAGAGCTCATCCGATCTTCAGTGCTCATCAAATCTTCAGCAAACTCATCAAATCTTCAAAGCTCATCCGATCTTCAGTGCTCATCAAATCTTCAGCAAACTCATCAAATCTTCAAAGCTCATCCGATCTTCAGGGCTCATCAAATCTTCAGCAAACTCATCAAATCTTCAGAGCTCATCCGATCTTCAGTGCTCATCAAATCTTCAGCAAACTCATCAAATCTTCAAAGCTCATCTGATCTTCAGTGCTCATCAAATCTTCAGCAAACTCATCAAATCTTCAAAGCTCATCCGATGTTCAGGGCTCATCAAATCTTCAGCAAACTCATCAAATCTTCAGAGCTCATCCGATCTTCAGTGCTCATCAAATCTTCAGCAAACTCATCAAATCTTCAAAGCTCATCCGATCTTCAGTGCTCATCAAATCTTCAGCAAACTCATCAAATCTTCAAAGCTCATCCGATCTTCAGGGCTCATCAAATCTTCAGCAAACTCATCAAATCTTCAAAGCTCATCCGATCTTCAGGGCTCATCAAATCTTCAGCAAACTCATCAAATCTTCAGAGCTCATCCGATCTTCAGTGCTCATCAAATCTTCAGCAAACTCATCAAATCTTCAAAGCTCATCCGATTTTCAGGGCTCATCAAATCTTCAGCAAAATCATCAAATCTTCAAAGCTCATCCGATCTTCAGTGCTCATCAAATCTTCAGCAAACTCATCAAATCTTCAGAGCTCATCCGATCTTCAGTCCTCATCAAATCTTCAGCAAACTCATCAAATCTTCAAAGCTCATCCGATCTTCAGTGCTCATCAAATCTTCAGCAAACTCATCAAATCTTCAAAGCTCATCCGATCTTCAGGGCTCATCAAATCTTCAGCAAACTCCTCAAATCTTCAGAGCTCATCCGATCTTCAGGGCTCATCGAATCTTCAGTGCTCATCGGATCTTTAGTGCTCATCGAATCTTCAGCAAACTCATCAAATCTTCAGAGCTCATCCGATCTTCAGTGCTCATCAAATCTTCAGCAAACTCATCAAATCTTCAAAGCTCATCTGATCTTCAGTGCTCATCAAATCTTCAGCAAACTCATCAAATCTTCAAAGCTCATCCGATCTTCAGGGCTCATCAAATCTTCAGCAAACTCATCAAATCTTCAGAGCTCATCCGATCTTCAGTGCTCATCAAATCTTCAGCAAACTCATCAAATCTTCAAAGCTCATCCGATCTTCAGTGCTCATCAAATCTTCAGCAAACTCATCAAATCTTCAAAGCTCATCCGATCTTCAGGGCTCATCAAATCTTCAGCAAACTCATCAAATCTTCAGAGCTCATCCGATCTTCAGGGCTCATCAAATCTTCAGAGCTCATCCGATCTTCAGTGCTCATAAAATCTTCAGCATCTCATCAAATCTTCAGAGCTCATCTGATCTTCAGTGCTCATCAAATCTTCAGCAAACTCATCAAATCTTCAAAGCTCATCCGATCTTCAGTGCTCATCAAATCTTCAGCAAACTCATTAAATCTTCAAAGCTCATCCGATCTTCAGGGCTCATCAAATCTTCAGCAAACTCATTAAATCTTCAAAGCTCATCCGATCTTCAGGGCTCATCAAATCTTCAGCAAACTCATCAAATCTTCAGAGCTCATCCGATCTTCAGGGCTCATCAAATCTTCAGAGCTCATCCGATCTTCAGTGCTCATAAAATCTTCAGCAAACTCATCAAATCTTCAGAGCTCATCTGATCTTCAGTGCTCATCAAATCTTCAGCAAACTCATCAAATCTTCAAAGCTCATCCGATCTTCAGTGCTCATCAAATCTTCAGCAAACTCATTAAATCTTCAAAGCTCATCCGATCTTCAGGGCTCATCAAATCTTCAGCAAACTCATCAAATCTTCAGAGCTCATCCGATCTTCAGGGCTCATCGAATCTTCAGTGCTCATCCGATCTTCAGTGCTCATAGAATCTTCAGCAAACTCATCAAATCTTCAGAGCTCATCCGATCTTCAGTGCTCATCAAATCTTCAGCAAACTCATCAAATCTTCAAAGCTCATCTGATCTTCAGTGCTCATCAAATCTTCAGCAAACTCATCAAATCTTCAAAGCTCATCCGATCTTCAGGGCTCATCAAATCTTCGGCAAACTCATCAAATCTTCAAAGCTCATCCGATCTTCAGGGCTCATCAAATCTTCAGCAAACTCCTCAAATCTTCAGAGCTCATGCGATCTTCAGGGCTCATCGAATCTTCAGTGCTCATCGGATCTTTAGTGCTCATCGAATCTTCAGCAAACTCATCAAATCTTCAGAGCTCATCCGATCTTCAGTGCTGATCAAATCTTCAGCAAACTCATCAAATCTTCAAAGCTCATCTGATCTTCAGTGCTCATCAAATCTTCAGCAAACTCATCAAATCTTCAAAGCTCATCCGATCTTCAGGGCTCATCAAATCTTCAGCAAACTCATCAAATCTTCAGAGCTCATCCGATCTTCAGTGCTCATCAAATCTTCAGCAAACTCATCAAATCTTCAAAGCTCATCCGATCTTCAGTGCTCATCAAATCTTCAGCAAACTCATCAAATCTTCAAAGCTCATCCGATCTTCAGGGCTCATCAAATCTTCAGCAAACTCATCAAATCTTCAGAGCTCATCCGATCTTCAGTGCTCATCAAATCTTCAGCAAACTCATCAAATCTTCAAAGCTCATCTGATCTTCAGTGCTCATCAAATCTTCAGCAAACTCATCAAATCTTCAAAGCTCATCCGATCTTCAATGCTCATCAAATCTTCAGCAAACTCATCAAATCTTCAAAGCTCATCCGATCTTCAGGGCTCATCAAATCTTCAGCAAACTCATCAAATCTTCAAAGCTCATCCGATCTTCAGTGCTCATCAAATCTTCAGCAAACTCATCAAATCTTCAGAGTTCATCCGATCTTCAGTGCTCATCAAATCTTCAGCAAACTCATCAAATCTTCAGAGCTCATCCGATCTTCAGTGCTCATCAAATCTTCAGCAAACTCATCAAATCTTCGAAGCTCATCCGATCATCAGTGCTCATCAAATCTTCAGCAAACTCATCAAATCTTCAAAGCTCATCCGATCTTCAGGGCTCATCAAATCTTCAGCAAACTCCTCAAATCTTCAGAGCTCATCCGATCTTCAGGGCTCATCGAATCTTCAGTGCTCATCGGATCTTTAGTGCTCATCGAATCTTCAGCAAACTCATCAAATCTTCAGAGCTCATCCGATCTTCAGTGCTCATCAAATCTTCAGCAAACTCATTAAATCTTCAAAGCTCATCCGATCTTCAGGGCTCATCAAATCTTCAGCAAACTCATCAAATCTTCAGAGCTCATCCGATCTTCAGGGCTCATCGAATCTTCAGTGCTCATCCGATCTTCAGTGCTCATAGAATCTTCAGCAAACTCATCAAATCTTCAGAGCTCATCCGATCTTCAGTGCTCATCAAATCTTCAGCAAACTCATCAAATCTTCAAAGCTCATCTGATCTTCAGTGCTCATCAAATCTTCAGCAAACTCATCAAATCTTCAAAGCTCATCCATTCTTCAGGGCTCATCAAATATTCAGCAAACTCATCAAATCTTCAGAGCTCATCCGATCTTCAGTGCTCATCAAATCTTCAGCAAACTCATCAAATCTTCAAAGCTCATCCGATCTTCAGTGCTCATCAAATCTTCAGCAAACTCATCAAATCTTCAAAGCTCATCCAATCTTCAGGGCTCATCAAATCTTCAGCAAACTCCTCAAATCTTCAGAGCTCATCCGATCTTCAGGGCTCATCGAATCTTCAGTGCTCATCGGATCTTTAGTAAACTCATCAAATCTTCAGAGCTCATCCGATCTTCAGTGCTCATCAAATCTTCAGCAAACTCATCAAATCTTCAAAGCTCATCCAATCTTCAGGGCTCATCAAATCTTCAGCAAACTCCTCAAATCTTCAGAGCTCATGCGATCTTCAGGGCTCATCGAATCTTTAGTGCTCATCGGATCTTTAGTGCTCATCGAATCTTCAGCAAACTCATCAAATCTTCGGAGCTCATCCGATCTTCAGTGCTCATCAAATCTTCAGCAAACTCATCAAATCTTCAAAGCTCATCTGATCTTCAGTGCTCATCAAATCTTCAGCAAACTCATCAAATCTTCAAAGCTCATCCGATCTTCAGGGCTCATCAAATCTTCAGCAAACTCATCAAATCTTCAGAGCTCATCCGATCTTCAGTGCTCATCAAATCTTCAGCAAACTCATCAAATCTTCAAAGCTCATCCGATCTTCAGTGCTCATCAAATCTTCAGCAAACTCATCAAATCTTCAAAGCTCATCCGATCTTCAGGGCTCATCAAATCTTCAGCAAACTCATCAAATCTTCAGAGCTCATCCGATCTTCAGTGCTCATCAAATCTTCAGCAAACTCATCAAATCTTCAAAGCTCATCTGATCTTCAGTGCTCATCAAATCTTCACTAAACTCATCAAATCTTCAAAGCTCATCCGATCTTCAGGGCTCATCAAATCTTCAGCAAACTCATCAAATCTTCAGAGCTCATCCGATCTTCAGTGCTCATCAAATCTTCAGCAAACTCATCAAATCTTCAAAGCTCATCCGATCTTCAGTGCTCATCAAATCTTCAGCAAACTCATCAAATCTTCAAAGCTCATCCGATCTTCAGGGCTCATCAAATCTTCAGCAAACTCATCAAATCTTCAAAGCTCATCCGATCTTCAGTGCTCATCAAATCTTCAGCAAACTCATCAAATCTTCAGAGCTCATCCGATCTTCAGTGCTCATCAAATCTTCAGCAAACTCATCAAATCTTCAAAGCTCATCCGATCTTCAGGGCTCATCAAATCTTCAGCAAACTCATCAAATCTTCAAAGCTCATCCGATCTTCAGTGCTCATCAAATCTTCAGCAAACTCATCAAATCTTCAGAGCTCATCCGATCTTCAGTGCTCATCAAATCTTCAGCAAACTCATCAAATCTTCAAAGCTCATCCGATCTTCAGTGCTCATCAAATCTTCAAAAAACTCATCAAATCTTCAAAGCTCATCCGATCTTCAGGGCTCATCAAATCTTCAGCAAACTCCTCAAATCTTCCGAGCTCATCCGATCTTCAGGGCTCATCGAATCTTCAGTGCTCATCGGATCTTTAGTGCTCATCGAATCTTCAGCAAACTCATCAAATCTTCAGAGCTCATCCGATCTTCAGTGCTCATCAAATCTTCAGCAAACTCATCAAATCTTCAAAGCTCATCTGATCTTCAGTGCTCATCAAATCTTCAGCAAACTCATCAAATCTTCAAAGCTCATCCGATCTTCAGGGCTCATCAAATCTTCAGCAAACTCATCAAATCTTCAGAGCTCATCCGATCTTCAGTGCTCATCAAATCTTCAGCAAACTCATCAAATCTTCAAAGCTCATCCGATCTTCAGTGCTCATCAAATCTTCAGCAAACTCATCAAATCTTCAAAGCTCATCCAATCTTCAGGGCTGATCAAATCTTCAGCAAACTCATCAAATCTTCAGAGCTCATCCGATCTTCAGGGCTCATCAAATCTTCAGAGCTCATCCGATCTTCAGTGCTCATAAAATCTTCAGCATCTCATCAAATCTTCAGAGCTCATCTGATCTTCAGTGCTCATCAAAACTTCAGCAAACTCATCAAATCTTCAAAGCTCATCCGATCTTCAGTGCTCATCAAATCTTCAGCAAACTCATCAAATCTTCAAAGCTCATCCGATCTTCAGGGCTCATCAAATCTTCAGCAAACTCATCAAATCTTCAGAGCTCATCCGATCTTCAGTGCTCATCAAATCTTCAGCAAACTCATCAAATCTTCAAAGCTCATCCGATCTTCAGTGCTCATCAAATCTTCAGCAAACTCATCAAATCTTCAAAGCTCATCCAATCTTCAGGGCTCATCAAATCTTCAGCAAACTCATCAAATCTTCAGAGCTCATCCGATCTTCAGAGCTCATCAAATCTTCAGAGCTCATCCGATCTTCAGTGCTCATAAGATCTTCAGCAAACTCATCAAATCTTCAGAGCTCATCCGATCTTCAGTGCTCATCAAATCTTCAGCAAACTCATCAAATCTTCAAAGCTCATCCGATCTTCAGGGCTCATCAAATCTTCAGCAAACTCATCAAATCTTCAGAGCTCATCCGATCTTCAGTGCTCATAAAATCTTCATCATCTCATCAAATCTTCAGAGCTCATCTGATCTTCAGTGCTCATCAAATCTACAGCAAACTCATTAAATCTTCAAAGCTCATCCGATCTTCAGGGCTCATCAAATCTTCAGCAAACTCATCAAATCTTCAAAGCTCATCCAATCTTCAGGGCTCATCAAATCTTCAGCAAACTCATCAAATCTTCAGAGCTCATCCGATCTTCAGAGCTCATCAAATCTTCAGAGCTCATCCGATCTTCAGTGCTCATAAGATCTTCAGCAAACTCATCAAATCTTCAGAGCTCATCCGATCTTCAGTGCTCATCAAATCTTCAGCAAACTCATCAAATCTTCAGCAAACTCATCAAATCTTCAAAGCTCATCCGATCTTCAGGGCTCATCAAATCTTCAGCAAACTCATCAAATCTTCAGAGCTCATCCGATCTTCAGTGCTCATCAAATCTTCAGCAAACTCATCAAATCTTCAAAGCTCATCCGATCTTCAGTGCTCATCAAATCTTCAGCAAACTCATCAAATCTTCAAAGCTCATCCGATCTTCAGGGCTCATCAAATCTTCAGCAAACTCATCAAATCTTCAAAGCTCATCCGATCTTCAGTGCTCATCAAATCTTCAGCAAACTCATCAAATCTTCAGAGCTCATCCGATCTTCAGTGCTCATCAAATCTTCAGCAAACTCATCAAATCTTCAGAGCTCATCCGATCTTCAGTGCTCATCAAATCTTCAGCAAACTCATCAAATCTTCAAAGCTCATCTGATCTTCAGTTCTCATCAAATCTTCAGCAAACTCATCAAAACTTCAAAGCTCATCCGATCTTCAGGGCTCATCAAATCTTCAGCAAACTCATCAAATCTTCAGAGCTCATCCGATCTTCAGTGCTCATCAAATCTTCAGCAAACTCATCAAATCTTCAAAGCTCATCCGATCTTCAGTGCTCATCAAATCTTCAGCAAACTCATCAAATATTCAAAGCTCATCCGATCTTCAGGGCTCATCAAATCTTCAGCAAACTCATCAAATCTTCAGAGCTCATCCGATCTTCAGGGCTCATCGAATCTTCAGTGCTCATCGGATCTTTAGTGCTCATCGAATCTTCAGCAAACTCATCAAATCTTCAGAGCTCATCCGATCTTCAGTGCTCATCAAATCTTCAGCAAACTCATCAAATCTTCAAAGCTCATCTGATCTTCAGTGCTCATCAAATCTTCAGCAAACTCATCAAATCTTCAAAGCTCATCCGATCTTCAGGGCTCATCAAATCTTCAGCAAACTCATCAAATCTTCAGAGCTCATCCGATCTTCAGTGCTCATCAAATCTTCAGCAAACTCATCAAATCTTCAAAGCTCATCCGATCTTCAGTGCTCATCAAATCTTCAGCAAACTCATCAAATCTTCAAAGCTCATCCAATCTTCAGGGCTCATCAAATCTTCAGCAAACTCATCAAATCTTCAGAGCTCATCCGATCTTCAGAGCTCATCAAATCTTCAGAGCTCATCCGATCTTCAGTGCTCATAAGATCTTCAGCAAACTCATCAAATCTTCAGAGCTCATCTGATCTTCAGTGCTCATCAAATCTTCAGCAAAATCATCAAATCTTCAGAACTCATCCGATCTTCAGTGCTCATCAAATCTTCAGCAAACTCATCAAATCTTCAAAGCTCATCTGATCTTCAGTGCTCATCAAATCTTCAGCAAACTCATCAAATCTTCAAAGCTCATCCGATCTTCAGGGCTCATCAAATCTTCAGCAAACTCATCAAATCTTCAGAGCTCATCCGACCTTCAGTGCTCATCAAATCTTCAGCAAACTCATCAAATCTTCAAAGCTCATCCGATCTTCAGTGCTCATCAAATCTTCAGCAAACTCATCAAATCTTCAAAGCTCATCCGATCTTCAGGGCTCATCAAATCTTCAGCAAACTCATCAAATCTTCAGAGCTCATCCGATCTTCAGTGCTCATCAAATCTTCAGCAAACTCATCAAATCTTCAAAGCTCATCTGATCTTCAGTGCTCATCAAATCTTCAGCAAACTCATCAAATCTTCAAAGCTCATCCGATCTTCAGGGCTCATCAAATCTTCAGCAAACTCATCAAATCTTCAGAGCTCATCCGATCTTCAGTGCTCATCAAATCTTCAGCAAACTCATCAAATCTTCAAAGCTCATCCGATCTTCAGTGCTCATCAAATCTTCAGCAAACTCATCAAATCTTCAAAGCTCATCCGATCTTCAGGGCTCATCAAATCTTCAGCAAACTCATCAAATCTTCAGAGCTCATCCGATCTTCAGTGCTCATCAAATCTTCAGCAAACTCATCAAATCTTCAAAGCTCATCTGATCTTCAGTGCTCATCAAATCTTCAATAAACTCATCAAATCTTCAAAGCTCATCCGATCTTCAGGGCTCATCAAATCTTCAGCAAACTCATCAAATCTTCAGAGCTCATCCGATCTTCAGTGCTCATCAAATCTTCAGCAAACTCATCAAATCTTCAAAGCTCATCCGATCTTCAGTGCTCATCAAATCTTCAGCAAACTCATCAAATCTTCAAAGCTCATCCGATCTTCAGGGCTCATCAAATCTTCAGCAAACTCATCAAATCTTCAAAGCTCATCCGATCTTCAGTGCTCATCAAATCTTCAGCAAACTCATCAAATCTTCAGAGCTCATCCGATCTTCAGTGCTCATCAAATCTTCAGCAAACTCATCAAATCTTCAAAGCTCATCCGATCTTCAGGGCTCATCAAATCTTCAGCAAACTCATCAAATCTTCAAAGCTCATCCGATCTTCAGTGCTCATCAAATCTTCAGCAAACTCATCAAATCTTCAGAGCTCATCCGATCTTCAGTGCTCATCAAATCTTCAGCAAACTCATCAAATCTTCAAAGCTCATCCGATCTTCAGTGCTCATCAAATCTTCAGCAAACTCATCAAATCTTCAAAGCTCATCCGATCTTCAGGGCTCATCAAATCTTCAGCAAACTCCTCAAATCTTCCGAGCTCATCCGATCTTCAGGGCTCATCGAATCTTCAGTGCTCATCGGATCTTTAGTGCTCATCGAATCTTCAGCAAACTCATCAAATCTTCAGAGCTCATCCGATCTTCAGTGCTCATCAAATCTTCAGCAAACTCATCAAATCTTCAAAGCTCATCTGATCTTCAGTGCTCATCAAATCTTCAGCAAACTCATCAAATCTTCAAAGCTCATCTGATCTTCAGTTCTCATCAAATCTTCAGCAAACTCATCAAATCTTCAAAGCTCATCCGATCTTCAGGGCTCATCAAATCTTCAGCAAACTCATCAAATCTTCAGAGCTCATCCGATCTTCAGTGCTCATCAAATCTTCAGCAAACTCATCAAATCTTCAAAGCTCATCCGATCTTCAGTGCTCATCAAATCTTCAGCAAACTCATCAAATCTTCAAAGCTCATCCGATCTTCAGGGCTCATCAAATCTTCAGCAAACTCATCAAATCTTCAGAGCTCATCCGATCTTCAGGGCTCATCGAATCTTCAGTGCTCATCGGATCTTTAGTGCTCATCGAATCTTCAGCAAACTCATCAAATCTTCAGAGCTCATCCGATCTTCAGTGCTCATCAAATCTTCAGCAAACTCATCAAATCTTCAAAGCTCATCTGATCTTCAGTGCTCATCAAATCTTCAGCAAACTCATCAAATCTTCAAAGCTCATCCGATCTTCAGGGCTCATCAAATCTTCAGCAAACTCATCAAATCTTCAGAGCTCATCCGATCTTCAGTGCTCATCAAATCTTCAGCAAACTCATCAAATCTTCAAAGCTCATCCGATCTTCAGTGCTCATCAAATCTTCAGCAAACTCATCAAATCTTCAAAGCTCATCCAATCTTCAGGGCTCATCAAATCTTCAGCAAACTCATCAAATCTTCAGAGCTCATCCGATCTTCAGAGCTCATCAAATCTTCAGAGCTCATCCGATCTTCAGTGCTCATAAGATCTTCAGCAAACTCATCAAATCTTCAGAGCTCATCTGATCTTCAGTGCTCATCAAATCTTCAGCAAAATCATCAAATCTTCAGAGCTCATCCGATCTTCAGTGCTCATCAAATCTTCAGCAAACTCATCAAATCTTCAGAGCTCATCCGATCTTCAGTGCTCATCAAATCTTCAGCAAACTCATCAAATCTTCAAAGCTCATCCGATCTTCAGGGCTCATCAAATCTTCAGCAAACTCATCAAATCTTCAGAGCTCATCCGATCTTCAGTGCTCATCAAATCTTCAGCAAACTCATCAAATCTTCAAAGCTCATCCGATCTTCAGTGCTCATCAAATCTTCAGCAAACTCATCAAATCTTCAAAGCTCATCCGATCTTCAGGGCTCATCAAATCTTCAGCAAACTCATCAAATCTTCAGAGCTCATCCGATCTTCAGTGCTCATCAAATCTTCAGCAAACTCATCAAATCTTCAAAGCTCATCTGATCTTCAGTGCTCATCAAATCTTCAGCAAACTCATCAAATCTTCAAAGCTCATCCGATCTTCAGGGCTCATCAAATCTTCAGCAAACTCATCAAATCTTCAGAGCTCATCCGATCTTCAGTGCTCATCAAATCTTCAGCAAACTCATCAAATCTTCAAAGCTCATCCGATCTTCAGTGCTCATCAAATCTTCAGCAAACTCATCAAATCTTCAAAGCTCATCCGATCTTCAGGGCTCATCAAATCTTCAGCAAACTCATCAAATCTTCAGAGCTCATCCGATCTTCAGTGCTCATCAAATCTTCAGCAAACTCATCAAATCTTCAAAGCTCATCTGATCTTCAGTGCTCATCAAATCTTCAATAAACTCATCAAATCTTCAAAGCTCATCCGATCTTCAGGGCTCATCAAATCTTCAGCAAACTCATCAAATCTTCAGAGCTCATCCGATCTTCAGTGCTCATCAAATCTTCAGCAAACTCATCAAATCTTCAAAGCTCATCCGATCTTCAGTGCTCATCAAATCTTCAGCAAACTCATCAAATCTTCAAAGCTCATCCGATCTTCAGGGCTCATCAAATCTTCAGCAAACTCATCAAATCTTCAAAGCTCATCCGATCTTCAGTGCTCATCAAATCTTCAGCAAACTCATCAAATCTTCAGAGCTCATCCGATCTTCAGTGCTCATCAAATCTTCAGCAAACTCATCAAATCTTCAAAGCTCATCCGATCTTCAGGGCTCATCAAATCTTCAGCAAACTCATCAAATCTTCAAAGCTCATCCGATCTTCAGTGCTCATCAAATCTTCAGCAAACTCATCAAATCTTCAGAGCTCATCCGATCTTCAGTGCTCATCAAATCTTCAGCAAACTCATCAAATCTTCAAAGCTCATCCGATCTTCAGTGCTCATCAAATCTTCAGCAAACTCATCAAATCTTCAAAGCTCATCCGATCTTCAGGGCTCATCAAATCTTCAGCAAACTCCTCAAACCTTCCGAGCTCATCCGATCTTCAGGGCTCATCGAATCTTCAGTGCTCATCGGATCTTTAGTGCTCATCGAATCTTCAGCAAACTCATCAAATCTTCAGAGCTCATCCGATCTTCAGTGCTCATCAAATCTTCAGCAAACTCATCAAATCTTCAAAGCTCATCTGATCTTCAGTGCTCATCAAATCTTCAGCAAACTCATCAAATCTTCAAAGCTCATCCGATCTTCAGGGCTCATCAAATCTTCAGCAAACTCATCAAATCTTCAGAGCTCATCCGATCTTCAGTGCTCATCAAATCTTCAGCAAACTCATCAAATCTTCAAAGCTCATCCGATCTTCAGTGCTCATCAAATCTTCAGCAAACTCATCAAATCTTCAAAGCTCATCCAATCTTCAGGGCTGATCAAATCTTCAGCAAACTCATCAAATCTTCAGAGCTCATCCGATCTTCAGAGCTCATCAAATCTTCAGAGCTCATCCGATCTTCAGTGCTCATAAAATCTTCAGCAAACTCATCAAATCTTCAGAGCTCATCCGATCTTCAGTGCTCATCAAATCTTCAGCAAACTCATCAAATCTTCAAAGCTCATCCGATCTTCAGGGCTCATCAAATCTTCAGCAAACTCATCAAATCTTCAGAGCTCATCCGATCTTCAGGGCTCATCAAATCTTCAGAGCTCATCCGATCTTCAGTGCTCATAAAATCTTCAGCATCTCATCAAATCTTCAGAGCTCATCTGATCTTCTGTGCTCATCAAATCTTCAGCAAACTCATCAAATCTTCAAAGCTCATCCGATCTTCAGTGCTCATCAAATCTTCAGCAAACTCATCAAATCTTCAAAGCTCATCCGATCTTCAGGGCTCATCAAATCTTCAGCAAACTCATCAAATCTTCAGAGCTCATCCGATCTTCAGTGCTCATCAAATCTTCAGCAAACTCATCAAATCTTCAAAGCTCATCCGATCTTCAGTGCTCATCAAATCTTCAGCAAACTCATCAAATCTTCAAAGCTCATCCAATCTTCAGGGCTCATCAAATCTTCAGCAAACTCATCAAATCTTCAGAGCTCATCCGATCTTCAGAGCTCATCAAATCTTCAGAGCTCATCCGATCTTCAGTGCTCATAAGATCTTCAGCAAACTCATCAAATCTTCAGAGCTCATCCGATCTTCAGTGCTCATCAAATCTTCAGCAAACTCATCAAATCTTCAAAGCTCATCCGATCTTCAGGGCTCATCAAATCTTCAGCAAACTCATCAAATCTTCAGAGCTCATCTGATCTTCAGTGCTCATAAAATCTTCATCATCTCATCAAATCTTCAGAGCTCATCTGATCTTCAGTGCTCATCAAATCTTCAGCAAACTCATTAAATCTTCAAAGCTCATCCGATCTTCAGGGCTCATCAAATCTTCAGCAAACTCATCAAATCTTCAAAGCTCATCCAATCTTCAGGGCTCATCAAATCTTCAGCAAACTCATCAAATCTTCAGAGCTCATCCGATCTTCAGAGCTCATCAAATCTTCAGAGCTCATCCGATCTTCAGTGCTCATAAGATCTTCAGCAAACTCATCAAATCTTCAGAGCTCATCCGATCTTCAGTGCTCATCAAATCTTCAGCAAACTCATCAAATCTTCAGCAAACTCATCAAATCTTCAAAGCTCATCCGATCTTCAGGGCTCATCAAATCTTCAGCAAACTCATCAAATCTTCAGAGCTCATCCGATCTTCAGTGCTCATCAAATCTTCAGCAAACTCATCAAATCTTCAAAGCTCATCCGATCTTCAGTGCTCATCAAATCTTCAGCAAACTCATCAAATCTTCAAAGCTCATCCGATCTTCAGGGCTCATCAAATCTTCAGCAAACTCATCAAATCTTCAAAGCTCATCCGATCTTCAGTGCTCATCAAATCTTCAGCAAACTCATCAAATCTTCAGAGCTCATCCGATCTTCAGTGCTCATCAAATCTTCAGCAAACTCATCAAATCTTCAGAGCTCATCCGATCTTCAGTGCTCATCAAATCTTCAGCAAACTCATCAAATCTTCAAAGCTCATCCGATCATCAGTGCTCATCAAATCTTCAGCAAACTCATCAAATCTTCAAAGCTCATCCGATCTTCAGGGCTCATCAAATCTTCAGCAAACTCCTCAAATCTTCAGAGCTCATCCGATCTTCAGGGCTCATCGAATCTTCAGTGCTCATCGGATCTTTAGTGCTCATCGAATCTTCAGCAAACTCATCAAATCTTCAGAGCTCATCCGATCTTCAGTGCTCATCAAATCTTCAGCAAACTCATCAAATCTTCAAAGCTCATCCGATCTTCAGGGCTCATCAAATCTTCAGCAAACTCCTCAAATCTTCAGAGCTCATCCGATCTTCAGGGCTCATCGAATCTTCAGTGCTCATCGGATCTTTAGTGCTCATCGAATCTTCAGCAAACTCATCAAATCTTCAGAGCTCATCCGATCTTCAGTGCTCATCAAATCTTCAGCAAACTCATCAAATCTTCAAAGCTCATCTGATCTTCAGTGCTCATCAAATCTTCAGCAAACTCATCAAATCTTCAAAGCTCATCCGATCTTCAGGGCTCATCAAATATTCAGCAAACTCATCAAATCTTCAGAGCTCATCCGATCTTCAGTGCTCATCAAATCTTCAGCAAACTCATCAAATCTTCAAAGCTCATCCGATCTTCAGTGCTCATCAAATCTTCAGCAAACTCATCAAATCTTCAAAGCTCATCCAATCTTCAGGGCTCATCAAATCTTCAGCAAACTCCTCAAATCTTCAGAGCTCATCCGATCTTCAGGGCTCATCGAATCTTCAGTGCTCATCGGATCTTTAGTAAACTCATCAAATCTTCAGAGCTCATCCGATCTTCAGTGCTCATCAAATCTTCAGCAAACTCATCAAATCTTCAAAGCTCATCTGATCTTCAGTTCTCATCAAATCTTCAGCAAACTCATCAAATCTTCAAAGCTCATCCGATCTTCAGGGCTCATCAAATCTTCAGCAAACTCATCAAATCTTCAGAGCTCATCCGATCTTCAGTGCTCATCAAATCTTCAGCAAACTCATCAAATCTTCAAAGCTCATCCGATCTTCAGTGCTCATCAAATCTTCAGCAAACTCATCAAATCTTCAAAGCTCATCCGATCTTCAGGGCTCATCAAATCTTCAGCAAACTCATCAAATCTTCAGAGCTCATCCGATCTTCAGGGCTCATCGAATCTTCAGTGCTCATCGGATCTTTAGTGCTCATCGAATCTTCAGCAAACTCATCAAATCTTCAGAGCTCATCCGATCTTCAGTGCTCATCAAATCTTCAGCAAACTCATCAAATCTTCAAAGCTCATCTGATCTTCAGTGCTCATCAAATCTTCAGCAAACTCATCAAATCTTCAAAGCTCATCCGATCTTCAGGGCTCATCAAATCTTCAGCAAACTCATCAAATCTTCAGAGCTCATCCGATCTTCAGTGCTCATCAAATCTTCAGCAAACTCATCAAATCTTCAAAGCTCATCCGATCTTCAGTGCTCATCAAATCTTCAGCAAACTCATCAAATCTTCAAAGCTCATCCAATCTTCAGGGCTCATCAAATCTTCAGCAAACTCATCAAATCTTCAGAGCTCATCCGATCTTCAGAGCTCATCAAATCTTCAGAGCTCATCCGATCTTCAGTGCTCATAAGATCTTCAGCAAACTCATCAAATCTTCAGAGCTCATCTGATCTTCAGTGCTCATCAAATCTTCAGCAAAATCATCAAATCTTCAGAGCTCATCCGATCTTCAGTGCTCATCAAATCTTCAGCAAACTCATCAAATCTTCAAAGCTCATCTGATCTTCAGTGCTCATCAAATCTTCAGCAAACTCATCAAATCTTCAAAGCTCATCCGATCTTCAGGGCTCATCAAATCTTCAGCAAACTCATCAAATCTTCAGAGCTCATCCGATCTTCAGTGCTCATCAAATCTTCAGCAAACTCATCAAATCTTCAAAGCTCATCCGATCTTCAGTGCTCATCAAATCTTCAGCAAACTCATCAAATCTTCAAAGCTCATCCGATCTTCAGGGCTCATCAAATCTTCAGCAAACTCATCAAATCTTCAAAGCTCATCCGATCTTCAGTGCTCATCAAATCTTCAGCAAACTCATCAAATCTTCAAAGCTCATCCGATCTTCAGGGCTCATCAAATCTTCTGCAAACTCATCAAATCTTCAGAGCTCATCCGATCTTCAGTGCTCATCAAATCTTCAGCAAACTCATCAAATCTTCAAAGCTCATCTGATCTTCAGTGCTCATCAAATCTTCAGCAAACTCATCAAATCTTCAAAGCTCATCCGATCTTCAGTGCTCATCAAATCTTCAGCAAACTCATCAAATCTTCAAAGCTCATCCGATCTTCAGGGCTCATCAAATCTTCAGCAAACTCATCAAATCTTCAGAGCTCATCCGATCTTCAGGGCTCATCAAATCTTCAGAGCTCACCCGATCTTCAGTGCTCATAAAATCTTCAGCAAACTCATCAAATCTTCAGAGCTCATCTGATCTTCAGTGCTCATCAAATCTTCAGCAAACTCATCAAATCTTCAAAGCTCCTCCGATCTTCAATGCTCATCAAATCTTCAGCAAACTCATTAAATCTTTCAAAGCTCATCCGATCTTCAGGGCTCATCAAATCTTCAGCAAACTCACCAAATCTTCAGAGCTCATCCGATCTTCAGGGCTCATCGAATCTTCAGTGCTCATCCGATCTTCAGTGCTCATAGAATCTTCAGCAAACTCATCAAATCTTCAGAGCTCATCCGATCTTCAGTGCTCATCAAATCTTCAGCAAACTCATCAAATCTTCAAAGCTCATCTGATCTTCAGTGCTCATCAAATCTTCAGCAAACTCATCAAATCTTCAAAGCTCATCCGATCTTCAGGGCTCATCAAATCTTCAGCAAACTCATCAAATCTTCAGAGCTCATCCGATCTTCAGTGCTCATCAAATCTTCAGCAAACTCATCAAATCTTCAAAGCTCATCCGATCTTCAGTGCTCATCAAATCTTCAGCAAACTCATCAAATCTTCAAAGCTCATCCGATCTTCAGGGCTCATCAAATCTTCAGCAAACTCATCAAATCTTCAAAGCTCATCCGATCTTCAGTGCTCATCAAATCTTCAGCAAACTCATCAAATCTTCAGAGCTCATCCGATCTTCAGTGCTCATCAAATCTTCAGCAAACTCATCAAATCTTCAAAGCTCATCTGATCTTCAGTGCTCATCAAATCTTCAGCAAACTCATCAAATCTTCAAAGCTCATCCGATCTTCAGTGCTCATCAAATCTTCAGCAAACTCATCAAATCTTCAAAGCTCATCCGATCTTCAGGGCTCATCAAATCTTCAGCAAACTCATCAAATCTTCAGAGCTCATCCGATCTTCAGGGCTCATCAAATCTTCAGAGCTCATCCGATCTTCAGTGCTCATAAAATCTTCAGCAAACTCATCAAATCTTCAGAGCTCATCTGATCTTCAGTGCTCATCAAATCTTCAGCAAACTCATCAAATCTTCAAAGCTCCTCCGATCTTCAATGCTCATCAAATCTTCAGCAAACTCATTAAATCTTTCAAAGCTCATCCGATCTTCAGGGCTCATCAAATCTACAGCAAACTCATCAAATCTTCAGAGCTCATCCGATCTTCAGGGCTCATCGAATCTTCAGTGCTCATCCGATCTTCAGTGCTCATAGAATCTTCAGCAAACTCATCAAATCTTCAGAGCTCATCCGATCTTCAGTGCTCATCAAATCTTCAGCAAACTCATCAAATCTTCAAAGCTCATCTGATCTTCAGTGCTCATCAAATCTTCAGCAAACTCATCAAATCTTCAAAGCTCATCCGATCTTCAGGGCTCATCAAATCTTCAGCAAACTCATCAAATCTTCAGAGCTCATCCGATCTTCAGTGCTCATCAAATCTTCAGCAAACTCATCAAATCTTCAAAGCTCATCCGATCTTCAGGGCTCATCAAATCTTCAGCAAACTCATCAAATCTTCAGAGCTCATCCGATCTTCAGTGCTCATCAAATCTTCAGCAAACTCATCAAATCTTCAAAGCTCATCCAATCTTCAGGGCTCATCAAATCTTCAGCAAACTCCTCAAATCTTCAGAGCTCATGCGATCTTCAGGGCTCATCGAATCTTCAGTGGTCATCGGATCTTTAGTGCTCATCGAATCTTCAGCAAACTCATCAAATCTTCAGAGCTCATCCGATCTTCAGTGCTCATCAAATCTTCAGCAAACTCATCAAATCTTCAAAGCTCATCTGATCTTCAGTGCTCATCAAATCTTCAGCAAACTCATCAAATCTTCAAAGCTCATCCGATCTTCAGGGCTCATCAAATCTTCAGCAAACTCATCAAATCTTCAGAGCTCATCCGATCTTCAGTGCTCATCAAATCTTCAGCAAACTCATCAAATCTTCAAAGCTCATCCGATCTTCAGTGCTCATCAAATCTTCAGCAAACTCATCAAATCTTCAAAGCTCATCCGATCTTCAGGGCTCATCAAATCTTCAGCAAACTCATCAAATCTTCAGAGCTCATCCGATCTTCAGTGCTCATCAAATCTTCAGCAAACTCATCAAATCTTCAAAGCTCATCCAATCTTCAGGGCTCATCAAATCTTCAGCAAACTCATCAAATCTTCAGAGCTCATCCGATCTTCAGAGCTCATCAAATCTTCAGAGCTCATCCGATCTTCAGTGCTCATAAGATCTTCAGCAAACTCATCAAATCTTCAGAGCTCATCTGATCTTCAGTGCTCATCAAATCTTCAGCAAACTCATCAAATCTTCAAAGCTCATCCGATCTTCAGTGTTCATCAAATCTTCAGCAAACTCATCAAATCTTCAAAGCTCATCCGATCTTCAGGGCTCATCAAATCTTCAGCAAACTCATCAAATCTTCAGAGCTCATCCGATCTTCAGGGCTCATCAAATCTTCAGAGCTCATCCGATCTTCAGTGCTCATAAAATCTTCAGCATCTCATCAAATCTTCAGAGCTCATCTGATCTTCAGTGCTCATCAAATCTTCAGCAAACTCATCAAATCTTCAAAGCTCATCCGATCTTCAGTGCTCATCAAATCTTCAGCAAACTCATTAAATCTTCAAAGCTCATCCGATCTTCAGGGCTCATCAAATCTTCAGCAAACTCATCAAATCTTCAGAGCTCATCCGATCTTCAGGGCTCATCAAATCTTCAGAGCTCATCCGATCTTCAGTGCTCATAAAATCTTCAGCAAACTCATCAAATCTTCAGAGCTCATCTGATCTTCAGTGCTCATCAAATCTTCAGCAAACTCATCAAATCTTCAAAGCTCATCCGATCTTCAGTGCTCATCAAATCTTCAGCAAACTCATTAAATCTTCAAAGCTCATCCGATCTTCAGGGCTCATCAAATCTTCAGCAAACTCATCAAATCTTCAGAGCTCATCCGATCTTCAGGGCTCATCGAATCTTCAGTGCTCATCCGATCTTCAGTGCTCATAGAATCTTCAGCAAACTCATCAAATCTTCAGAGCTCATCCGATCTTCAGTGCTCATCAAATCTTCAGCTAACTCATCAAATCTTCAAAGCTCATCTGATCTTCAGTGCTCATCAAATCTTCAGCAAACTCATCAAATCTTCAAAGCTCATCCGATCTTCAGGGCTCATCACATCTTCAGCAAACTCATCAAATCTTCAAAGCTCATCCGATCTTCAGTGCTCATCAAATCTTCAGCAAACTCATCAAATCTTCGAAGCTCATCCGATCTTCAGGGCTCATCAAATCTTCAGCAAACTCATCAAATCTTCAGAGCTCATCCGATCTTCAGTGCTCATCAAATCTTCAGCAAACTCATCAAATCTTCAAAGCTCATCCGATCTTCAGGGCTCATCAAATCTTCAGCAAACTCCTCAAATCTTCAGAGCTCATGCGATCTTCAGGGCTCATCGAATCTTCAGTGCTCATCGGATCTTTAGTGCTCATCGAATCTTCAGCAAACTCATCAAATCTTCAGAGCTCATCCGATCTTCAGTGCTCATCAAATCTTCAGCAAACTCATCAAATCTTCAAAGCTCATCTGATCTTCAGTGCTCATCAAATCTTCAGCAAACTCATCAAATCTTCAAAGCTCATCCGATCTTCAGGGCTCATCAAATCTTCAGCAAACTCATCAAATCTTCAGAGCTCATCCGATCTTCAGTGCTCATCAAATCTTCAGCAAACTCATCAAATCTCTCAAAGCTCATCCGATCTTCAGTGCTCATCAAATCTTCAGCAAACTCATCAAATCTTCAAAGCTCATCCGATCTTCAGGGCTCATCAAATCTTCAGCAAACTCATCAAATCTTCAGAGCTCATCCGATCTTCAGTGCTCATCAAATCTTCAGCAAACTCATCAAATCTTCAAAGCTCATCTGATCTTCAGGGCTCATCAAATCTTCAGCAAACTCATCAAATCTTCAAAGCTCATCCGATCTTCAGGGCTCATCAAATCTTCAGCAAACTCATCAAATCTTCAGAGCTCATCCGATCTTCAGTGCTCATCAAATCTTCAGCAAACTCATCAAATCTTCAAAGCTCATCCGATCTTCAGTGCTCATCAAATCTTCAGCAAACTCATCAAATCTTCAAAGCTCATCCGATCTTCAGGGCTCATCAAATCTTCAGCAAACTCATCAAATCTTCAAAGCTCATCCGATCTTCAGTGCTCATCAAATCTTCAGCAAACTCATCAAATCTTCAGAGCTCATCCGATCTTCAGTGCTCATCAAATCTTCAGCAAACTCATCAAATCTTCAGAGCTCATCCGATCTTCAGTGCTCATCAAATCTTCAGCAAACTCATCAAATCTTCAAAGCTCATCCGATCATCAGTGCTCATCAAATCTTCAGCAAACTCATCAAATCTTCAAAGCTCATCCGATCTTCAGGGCTCATCAAATCTTCAGCAAACTCCTCAAATCTTCAGAGCTCATCCGATCTTCAGGGCTCATCGAATCTTCAGTGCTCATCGGATCTTTAGTGCTCATCGAATCTTCAGCAAACTCATCAAATCTTCAGAGCTCATCCGATCTTCAGTGCTCATCAAATCTTCAGCAAACTCATTAAATCTTCAAAGCTCATCCGATCTTCAGGGCTCATCAAATCTTCAGCAAACTCATCAAATCTTCAGAGCTCATCCGATCTTCAGGGCTCATCGAATCTTCAGTGCTCATCCGATCTTCAGTGCTCATAGAATCTTCAGCAAACTCATCAAATCTTCAGAGCTCATCCGATCTTCAGTGCTCATCAAATCTTCAGCAAACTCATCAAATCTTCAAAGCTCATCTGATCTTCAGTGCTCATCAAATCTTCAGCAAACTCATCAAATCTTCAAAGCTCATCCGATCTTCAGGGCTCATCAAATATTCAGCAAACTCATCAAATCTTCAGAGCTCATCCGATCTTCAGTGCTCATCAAATCTTCAGCAAACTCATCAAATCTTCAAAGCTCATCCGATCGTCAGTGCTCATCAAATCTTCAGCAAACTCATCAAATCTTCAAAGCTCATCCAATCTTCAGGGCTCATCAAATCTTCAGCAAACTCCTCAAATCTTCAGAGCTCATCCGATCTTCAGGGCTCATCGAATCTTCAGTGCTCATCGGATCTTTAGTAAACTCATCAAATCTTCAGAGCTCATCCGATCTTCAGTGCTCATCAAATCTTCAGCAAACTCATCAAATCTTCAAAGCTCATCTGATCTTCAGTTCTCATCAAATCTTCAGCAAACTCATCAAATCTTCAAAGCTCATCCGATCTTCAGGGCTCATCAAATCTTCAGCAAACTCATCAAATCTTCAGAGCTCATCCGATCTTCAGTGCTCATCAAATCTTCAGCAAACTCATCAAATCTTCAAAGCTCATCCGATCTTCAGTGCTCATCAAATCTTCAGCAAACTCATCAAATCTTCAAAGCTCATCCGATCTTCAGGGCTCATCAAATCTTCAGCAAACTCATCAAATCTTCAGAGCTCATCCGATCTTCAGGGCTCATCGAATCTTCAGTGCTCATCGGATCTTTAGTGCTCATCGAATCTTCAGCAAACTCATCAAATCTTCAGAGCTCATCCGATCTTCAGTGCTCATCAAATCTTCAGCAAACTCATCAAATCTTCAAAGCTCATCTGATCTTCAGTGCTCATCAAATCTTCAGCAATCTCATCAAATCTTCAAAGCTCATCCGATCTTCAGGGCTCATCAAATCTTCAGCAAACTCATCAAATCTTCAGAGCTCATCCGATCTTCAGTGCTCATCAAATCTTCAGCAAACTCATCAAATCTTCAAAGCTCATCCGATCTTCAGTGCTCATCAAATCTTCAGCAAACTCATCAAATCTTCAAAGCTCATCCAATCTTCAGGGCTCATCAAATCTTCAGCAAACTCATCAAATCTTCAGAGCTCATCCGATCTTCAGAGCTCATCAAATCTTCAGAGCTCATCCGATCTTCAGTGCTCATAAGATCTTCAGCAAACTCATCAAATCTTCAGAGCTCATCTGATCTTCAGTGCTCATCAAATCTTCAGCAAACTCATCAAATCTTCAAAGCTCATCCGATCTTCAGGGCTCATCAAATCTTCAGCAAACTCATCAAATCTTCAGAGCTCATCCGATCTTCAGGGCTCATCAAATCTTCAGAGCTCATCCGATCTTCAGTGCTCATAAAATCTTCAGCAAACTCATCAAATCTTCAGAGCTCATCTGATCTTCAGTGCTCATCAAATCTTCAGCAAACTCATCAAATCTTCAAAGCTCATCCGATCTTCAGTGCTCATCAAATCTTCAGCAAACTCATTAAATCTTCAAAGCTCATCCGATCTTCAGGGCTCATCAAATCTTCAGCAAACTCATCAAATCTTCAGAGCTCATCCGATCTTCAGTGCTCATAGAATCTTCAGCAAACTCATCAAATATTCAGAGCTCATCCGATCTTCAGTGCTCATCAAATCTTCAGCAAACTCATCAAATCTTCAAAGCTCATCTGATCTTCAGTGCTCATCAAATCTTCAGCAAACTCATCAAATCTTCAAAGCTCATCCGATCTTCAGGGCTCATCAAATCTTCAGCAAACTCATCAAATCTTCAAAGCTCATCCGATCTTCAGTGCTCATCAAATCTTCAGCAAACTCATCAAATCTTCAAAGCTCATCCGATCTTCAGGGCTCATCAAATCTTCAGCAAACTCATCAAATCTTCAGAGCTCATCCGATCTTCAGTGCTCATCAAATCTTCAGCAAACTCATCAAATCTTCAAAGCTCATCCGATCTTCAGGGCTCATCAAATATTCAGCAAACTCCTCAAATCTTCAGAGCTCATGCGATCTTCAGGGCTCATCGAATCTTCAGTGCTCATCGGATCTTTAGTGCTCATCGAATCTTCAGCAAACTCATCAAATCTTCAGAGCTCATCCGATCTTCAGTGCTCATCAAATCTTCAGCAAACTCATCAAATCTTCAAAGCTCATCTGATCTTCAGTGCCCATCAAATCTTCAGCAAACTCATCAAATCTTCAAAGCTCATCCGATCTTCAGTGCTCATCAAATCTTCAGCAAACTCATCGAATCTTCAAAGCTCATCCAATCTTCAGGGCTCATCAAATCTTCAGCAAACTCATCAAATCTTCAGAGCTCATCCGATCTTCAGGGCTCATCGAATCTTCAGTGCTCATCGGATCTTTAGTGCTCATCGAATCTTCAGCAAACTCATCAAATCTTCAGAGCTCATCCGATCTTCAGTGCTCATCAAATCTTCAGCAAACTCATCAAATCTTCAAAGCTTATCTGATCTTCAGTGCTCATCAAATCTTCAGCAAACTCATCAAATCTTCAAAGCTCATCCGATCTTCAGGGCTCATCAAATCTTCAGCAAACTCATCAAATCTTCAGAGCTCATCCGATCTTCAGTGCTCATCAAATCTTCAGCAAACTCATCAAATCTTCAAAGCTCATCCGATCTTCAGTGCTCATCAAATCTTCAGCAAACTCATCAAATCTTCAAAGCTCATCCAATCTTCAGGGCTCATCAAATCTTCAGCAAACTCATCAAATCTTCAGAGCTCATCCGATCTTCAGAGCTCATCAAATCTTCAGAGCTCATCCGATCTTCTGTGCTTATAAAATCTTCAGCAAACTCATCAAATCTTCAGAGCTCATCTGATCTTCAGTGCTCATCAAATCTTCAGCAAACTCATCAAATCTTCAAAGCTCATCCGATCTTCAGTGCTCATCAAATCTTCAGCAAACTCATCAAATCTTCAAAGCTCATCCGATCTTCAGGGCTCATCAAATCTTCAGCAAACTCATCAAATCTTCAGAGCTCATCCGATCTTCAGGGCTCATCAAATCTTCAGAGCTCATCCGATCTTCAGTGCTCATCAAATCTTCAGCAAACTCATCAAATCTTCAGAGCTCATCCGATCTTCAGTGCTCATCAAATCTTCAGCAAACTCATCAAATCTTCAGAGCTCATCCGATCTCCAGGGCTCATCAAATCTTCAGCAAACTCATCAAATCTTCAAAGCTCATCCGATCTTCAGGGCTCATCAAATCTTCAGCAAACTCATCAAATCTTTAGAGCTCACCAGATCTTCAGTGCTCATCAAATCTTCAGCAAACTCATCAAATCTTCAGAGCTCATCCGATCTCCAGGGCTCATCAAATCTTCAGCAAACTCATCAAATCTTCAAAGCTCATCCGATCTTCAGGGCTCATCAAATCTTCAGCAAACTCATCAAATCTTTAGAGCTCACCAGATCTTCAGTGCTCATCAAATCTTCAGCAAACCAATATACAATAGTTTATGCTACTGAGTGATGATAGATGAAGTTAGCATAGAGCGATCCCGTCGTTATCTAACAATGTTTGATCTGTAGAAGCAACGTCTACGAAGTAGAATATTGCGGTCGACTAAGGGAGAGGGTGGAAGAATATCCCACTTGGATGTGGAAAGAGTATGTAGATGAGCTTAACGTACGAACAGAGAAATGATACGGTGACAGAGACGAAACCATCAATCCCATAATAAGCGAATGTAGCAAATTAGCACAGAAGGAGTATAAGACTAGACACGACTGGGTAGGCAAGGTGATCTACTGGGTGATGTGCAAGAAATTTAAATTTGACCATACCAACCCAGCACCTGTCCTAGAAAATGACACACATAAATTCCTATGGGACTTTGACATACAAACGGATCACCTAATCTCGGTCAGAAGACCAGACCTTATAATAACCAACAAAAAAAGAGAACTTGCAAAATTGTCGACTTTGCTGTTCCGGCTGACCACAGAATAAAACTGAAAGAATGTGAAAAGAAGGATAAGTACCTCGACCTTGCAAGGGAATTGAAAAAAAACAAAAACAAAACAAAAACAGTGGAACATGCAGGTGACAATTATACCAATTGTAATTGGTGCATTTGGAACAGTAACCAAAAGATTACTAAAGGGATTTGAGGACTTGGAAGTTGCCGGACGAGTGGAGACCATCCAAATGACAGCATTGTTGAGAACGGCCAGAATACTAAGAAGAGTCCTGGAGACTTGAGGAGACTTGCTGTCACTCAGCCTCCAGTGAAAAACCATCGGCTAACGCTGATGTGAAAAGCTCTAATGAATAAATAATAATAAAAAATCTGAATGACTTTAGAATCGAACATTCTAGAATGTCACGTGACCTCTATTTCTTATAATGTATCAAATAAAAAAATACCAAAAAAGGGAGAAGTCAGGAATCGAACAACTCAGGAAGATAAACGAATCTTTGCTGTGTGGTTTTCGAAGAAAATCGGGTCAGTAAAATTTGTCTTTAACTTAAAAAAACGTTGATTTTTCGTTACTCATAAAATCTTTTGGTGAACTGTTGTACCTTATAGGAAGACATTTTAATTCCCAACATTATTTTCAGCTAAACTATTTCGAAATCACGAAATAGATTTATTTAAATTTACCGCACTGAATTCAATATGGCTCATGTATGATTCTCTCAATCGATGAAAATATACGTCCCTGATATAGTCTGAAAGCGTTAAGAACAATTACTGTCCTCAATACAACAGGAAAGACATCGGAAGTCTAATATCTATTAAGAAAGGACCAGCCTTAGAGGAAATAAAGTCTCAAAATTGGGCAGTAAATGTAAAATACAGGAATATTTGAAGCTAGTTCAGGTA
The DNA here is from genome assembly GCA_963585895.1 of Sepioteuthis lessoniana. NCBI lineage: Eukaryota > Metazoa > Mollusca > Cephalopoda > Myopsida > Loliginidae > Sepioteuthis > Sepioteuthis lessoniana. Next base: position 97,583,023 of record OY757918.1, read on the forward strand.
CTTAGTTCGAGTTATAAAATATGAAAATAGCAGGATAACAGATTTTAACGCAGTTAGGACTTAAGATTTTATCCATTTAACTTTTTTTGTGACCCGCTGTTCATGAACAGTCATTGTGACTGTTCTTGGTCTTATCTGTGTCTGGCGCGCAGATAATAAACAGCTCCTGGGTCTGGTATAACCACAATATACCACCCATGATAAAAATGTTGAATCAAATTACGACACCACGTGGGACCCAGGCAACAGGCTTGGGTGTCATGATCGGCAGGTGCTCTTCAGATAGCCAAGATGGGAAACCTGATCGCCAACCCTGCGAATGTTGGCTTTTCTTTTTTCAGGTACACAAATGACGATTTAAGGAACCACGCTAATCAGAGACGTAAGCACAAAACATGGACTTGAGAAAACAACCAACTTGAATTGCACTGCTATTTTAGAAGCAATCCTACACAAAGAGGATATAGGAAAAGAATGATAGAGATCTGGCAAGAATGCGCTAGTTTTCAGACAAGCGAGAGACTTGGTGACCAAGTCAGGACAATAACAAAGAAAGATTGGTTTTCTGACCTTCAACTCCTAGAAATACACCAGAAAATAAATAATGAACAAGAGAGTAATACAATATCAGACACACAAAGTATTAACAAACAAAAAGAATCTAACCGAAATGAACGGCCAAGTTCGAAAAATAGAAACGCCACACAACCAAACAACCCAGAGAAAACACTAACACAAGAACAAAAAGTAAGTATTGAAAATTTAAAGAGAATTATGAACAGGGAAAAGACTACCTTACCATCACTAAGAAACATAGAATGGAGAACAGTTAAGACGGAAACGGAAAAAATAAATCAAATACTAGCTTATATATCAACGAATAATATAATCGAATTAAATGAACTAATCTCTGCAGGGGTGAAATTAGTTTGTGAGAAAATCGGGATCCTCTCAAAAAGCGCGAAGATAAAATCAAAACTAGAATGGTAAATTCGACTGGAAAAGCAGGCAAAAAATCTACGAAAACAGGCCAAAATGATAAAACAAAGGAAAGACTCTTGAACATGTAGAGACAAAAAGGAAAAGGCAATACAAGGAAAAATAACAATAAAACTTGAGGAATTAAACCAGAAAGTACTGGCAAAAGAAGGAAGATTAAAGAGATATCGACAAAGGGTAAAACAATACAGACAAAACAGGACATTCCAAAACAACGAAAGAAAATTCTACCAACAACTGGGAGGAGATGACACGAAAACATACCAATAATCGGATGCAAGAGAATCCGATGAAGAGAAACGAAAAAAACAAAAAAAAAAAAAAAACAAAAAAAACAAAACAAAAAAAACCCAAAAACGAATGGATAAACAATATGACAAAAGAATTAGACGGGCTCGAAGAAGGCCCGAAAGCGGAATTACACATCGATTTACTCAAAACGATACTAAACGATACTAAAAAGATATCAAACTGGAAAACGCCTGGCAATGATGAAATACATGGATTCTAGTTCAAGAAATTCACCTCCATTCACGACAGACTAGCACTAGAAATGAACAGATGGCTACAAGGAGCACACGTACCCGAATGGATGACCAAAGGAAAGACCACAGTGATCCAGAAGGAACCACTTAAAGAAACTGCCCCAAACAACTACGGACCCATAATCTGTCTACCGATGATGGGGAAAATATTAACAGCACAATAAAGGAAGAAATTTGCTACTTGCTAACAAGCCGCGGATTGTTCCCTAAGGAACAGAAAGGATGCCACAAAGAATCCAGTAGCACAAGAGAGTTACTTTACAAAGATCAACACATCCTAAATGAGAGCAAGACCAGATGGAAAAATTTAGCTATGGACTGGATTGAGTACAAAAAGGCGTATTATAAGGTCCCGCAAAGCTGGATCATCATCATCATCATCATAATCATCATCATCATCATCACAGCCAGCTCAGATCTCCCTGACCCTCTCTCGCCACGCGTCTCCATCGTCCATCGCTCCCCAGGTCTTCAAGGCTACATACACCCTGTATCGGCACAGAGCTATTGTATATAGGTTCTAGTTGGTCGTCCTGCTTTTGCTCGTTCATGTGAAGGGGTCCGCAGGAGTATTTCACTTATAAGTTCGTCCCCACTTCTCCAGCAGTGTCCTGCACGTCTGGTTCGTCTAACTTAAATAGTTTTCGTGATGAGTGGTAGGTGGCCATATAGCTGCTACTTTGTGGGGTGCTGTCTCCTGGACTTGTTCAATATTGCTCGCAGTATGTTTGTGTAATTGTCGTCAAGCTTTTTCTCTATACGTTTCTTACCAAAATACAAGGCAAATCCACTTCACCTTTGGAAAGGCTGGATAATAAGCTACCTTAAGATGTACAAAATATCAGACGAAGTCATAAAATTTATCGAGAAAACTATGAAAACCTGGAAAGTAGAATTGACAGCAGGAGGGAGAAGCTTAGCTGAAGCAAAGATCCAAAGAGGTATATTTCAAGGAGATGCGATATCACCGTTTACTATTCATAATTGCGATGATGCCACATACTCAGAAAATGCACAGCCGGATACGAACTTAGTAAATCGCAAGTAAAGATCAATCACCTAATGTACGTGTACGACATCAAACTATTTACAAAAAATGAAAAAGAACTGGAAACTCTAATACACGTAGTTAGAATATACAGTCAGAACAAAGGAATGGAATTTGGCATTGAAAAAAATGCCATGCTAGTAATGAAAAGAGGCAGACGACACCTGACGGATAGAATGGAACTGCCAAATCAAGACACGATTAGAACGCTCGGAGAAAAGGAAACGTATAAATACTGGGGCATCTTGGAAGCGGACACCATCAAACAAGTGGAGATGAAAGAAAAAATTAAGAAAGAATATCTCAGGAGAACTAGAAAGCTACTCGAGACAAAACTATGTAGCAGAAACCTTGTCAAAGGAATAAATACCTGGGCTGTACTCTTCGTTAGGTATTCGGGACCCTTTTTGAAGTGAACCAGAGTCTTCAAGGCTACATACACCCTGTATCGGCACAGAGCTATTGTATATAGGTTCTAGTTGGTCGTCCTGCCTTTGCTCGTTCATGTGAAGGGGTCCACAGGAGTAAGTCACTTATATACAATAGCTCTGTGCCGATACAGGGTGTATGTAGCCTTGAAGACCTGGTCCACTTCAAAAAGGGTCCCGACTTAAGCAAATGGACCAAAAAACACGAAAATGGACCAAAAAACAAGAAAACTAATGATCATGCATAAGGCATTACATCTCAGAGATGATGTTGACTGACTGTATGTATCAAGAAAAGAGGGAGGAAGAGGACTTGCTAGCACTGAAGACAACGTTGATGCATCGATACATCGACTCGAGGACTACACAGAAAACACGACGGAGGACTGATTACAGTCACTAGAAACGATACTGAAAACACGAAGGCCAACAGAATGATAATAACTAGGAAAAAAATGGGAAGAAAAACAACTCTATGTGCGTTTTAAACGACAAATAAACACCTCACACGAGAAAACCTGGACGTGGCTAAGAAAAGGAAACCTTAAGAGAGAAACAGAATCTCTCCTAATACCAGCACAAAACAACGCCATAAGAACCAATCATGTAGTGATAGAGATAAAACCATCAATCCCATAACAAGCGAATGCAGCTAATTAGCACAGAAAGAGTATAAGACTAGACACGACTGGGTGGGCAAGGTGATCCCATGGGAGATGTGAGAGAAATTTAAATTTGACCATACAAACAAATGGTGTATGCACAACCCAGCATCTATCCTAGGGAATGACACACACAAACTCCTATGGGACTTTGACATGCAAATGGATCACCTAATCTCAGCTAGAAGACCAGACCTTATAATAATCAACAACAACAACAACAAAAAAAGAGAACTTGTAAAATTATGGATTTTACTATACCGGCTGACCACAGAACAAAACTGAAAGAATGTGAAAAAAAGGATAAGTACCTCGACCTTGCTAAGGAATTGGAAAAATTATGGAACATGAAGGCGACAATTATACTAATTGTGATTGGTGCATTTGGTACAGTCACCAAAGAATTATTAAAGGGACTAGAGGACGTGGCACACTCGGTGCCGTCACAAAATGATTAGTACAGAACTTGGACATAAGAAGATAAGTGGAGACCATCCAAACTACAGCATTCTTGAGATCGGGCAGAATACTAAGAAGAGTTCTGGAGACTTACTGTCACTCAAACTCCAGGGAGAAAGCATTAGCTTATGCTGGTATGAAAGACTCTCACAAGGGTAAAATAATAACAATGAATACCATTAAACTAACACTATATATATATATATATATATATTCTTATATGATATATATATATATATATATATATATCAGTGGCGACTCTAGCCTATTTTTGCTACTCATACCCCCCACCCTCTGTCAACTTCAGTTCCTAACCCGTGGTCCGTGGACCCAAAGTAAGTCATCCTTGTTTCTATTGTGTGATTCTCCATTGTATAGCACAGATTGACAAACGTACCATGCATGGTGTTTTTTTGTAAACAATCAAGATACTATATAATTTGTAGTCTTGTTAATACAGTAGATAAGATATTTTTTTTTCCTTTCAAAAGTATAGAAGAAAAGAGAAGATGTTCATTACTATGACGAGAAAAATATGTTTATTAGAATAAAGAAACTGATGACAATATACACAGACAGAGCTAGTAGTTTCAATTTCGCTTAAAATAAAGATTATTTGTTGAAAATGTATTCAAATAAACATATTTTAGTTACAGAATATAATATATGCAACATTCATTAAAGAAATAGACATCTGTTAGTGAAAAAACGAATTAAAACACGCCGTTTAACCAACATTTACCATAGCGATGATGATGACGTCGGCGACGGCTATAATCTGCTATCCCCCCTCTCTCTCTCGGTCCCTTTCCCTCTTCCCAAGACAGTTGTCAGCAGTCACAACGTGCTAATATTTTTGAGCACAGCGTTTTGAGTTGCTCTTGCTATTGGCTACAGCCAAAAGCGGAATTCTCTAACATTACTGTTATTATAAGGGTCTAGTGCTGGGCACGGATTGCGCGTGTTCAACATTATAGCTGATTTTATGGGATGTTCAATGAATCTGACAATGGCTGGACAAAGACCATCCGTTCAAAACAGCATCGTTGTATTATTCCTAGATATATTTATGAACTTTTGGCTACTTAGTTATCGAAACTTGAATAGATACGTAATTTAATTGAGATCAGACTAAGTATGTTTGCTTGAAATTAATGGATGATTTTTAATCCATTTTGAATAACATTGACCGAGTTATTGGTCGTGCTGGGCACGAGTAGCACTAGTCCCGTCTCCGCCCCAGATATATATATATATATATATAATATAATAATATATAATATATAATATAATGATATATTATATATATATTCTTATATTATATATATAAATATATAATATATAATATAATAATGTATAATATAATACTATATAATATATATGTGTCGTATACCAGGCAAGCATTTCTCCTATGGAACAGCAAAATGACGGGGAGAGAGTCTTAGTCTGTTTAGAAAAGCACACCTGCCAAGTAGGAGAAACCACAAACAGAATACAAAATTAGAAGGGACTGACCAGTAGATTTATTCCCCTCCTGTTTCTTAATCGTTCTAACATATAACATGTTAACCCCCTCTGCTCACGCCTATGAACGAAAGAATTTGTAACTTTGTAATTTGATTTCCACTTTATGTTTTTTTATCTTTATTTTCTGATTTTTAAATTTTATTTTTTTAATTACCTTATTTTATCTTCTGAATACGAACTGAATATACCAACAATATTCTCCGCCGAAATAAATTAATTATGACGGCTTAACCGAGTTTGAGTCTCCATTTAATTGCACTATATACGCTCTGAATGTAAATTTTGTTATAAATAAATAGGGAATTAACAATAGCCATACATTGAGCACTCTCATAGATTTATATGATTACCCTCATATATTCTATGTAAAGAATAATCCACACCTATTGTCCTTGGTCATTGACTGGATAATTTAGGTATATATATATATATATATATATATATATTCTTATATGATATATATATATATATATATATATATATATATATATATATATATATATATATAGGAGGAAATCCAAGGGGTAGGAGTACACACACACACACATACATACATATATATATGATAGAATTCATATTATCTCTACATTTATTCACCCTTGGCCAAGTTAAGATTCTAAGAAACCAAAAATGATAATCTGAACTGACCCTCGAATCACTTTTACTTGGATGAACATCTAGACTACACTTGACATCTGGGCTGAATTTCATTTTGATGAAGACTTTCATTTGGACTAGATTTCATCTTGGACTACAGAGCTAACTGACCTCTGGACTTGGGCATGTGGACAATGATGACATCTGGACTATCTGGACTGAACTTCAGCTGGACTCTCTGAATTTTTATTCGGATTATCTGGATTTCATCTGGATTTACATCTGGATCATCTGGAATTCATTTTCAACCGACTTGAATTTCGACCGATTGACATCTGGACCATCAGGAATTTAATCTGGATTTTTATCTAGAATTCCCGATGAAATCCAGATAATCCAAATAAAAGTTCTCTTTCAGTCCAGCTGAAAATATCAACATCTACACTTGGCACGTGGACTATGTTGACATCTGGACTAATCTGGACTTCAGTTAGACTAGATAGATTATCTGGATTTTATCTGGATTGACATCTGGATCATCTGGACTTTTATCTAGATTTCAAGATGAAATTCTTTTATCTAGATTTCAATCATCTTAGAATTTCCAGATCTGGACTTGAGTCAATCCAGGTCGAGATTCCAGGTGACCCATTCCAGATGAAAGTCCAGATAATAGAAATAAAAATCCAGATGTCAATCCGTCGAGATTAAATTTAATCTTGGGCTTTCATGATTGACATCTGGATTATATGGACCGACTGTCTTGATGCCAGATGATCCAGATGTCAATCCAGATGAAAATCAATCCAGATGTCAGTCCCGATGAAAATTGGAATTCAGTCCAGATGTCCAAGTACATGTCGGACCAGATTATCCAATCCAAATGTCCAGAAATTCAGACCAGATGTTGAAATTGTCCAGTCATAATTTCAAATAACGAGTCCAGATGATTTTTGTTTCAGTCCAGATCTGGATAGGTCAGACAAGAAACTCCAGACACATCTGGAGAAATAGATAATCCAAATTCATGTCAACATAGTCTGTCCATCTGGACCAAATCCAGATGTCAGTCCAGATGTGTCTGGAGTTTCTTGTCTGACCTATCCAGATCTGGACTGACATGATCCAGATGTCAATCCAGATGTTAACAGATAAAAGTCCAGATAAAAGTCAACAGATAAAAGTTCAGATGATCCAGATGTCAACATCCAGATGAATGTCCATATCTTGATCATCTGGACTTTTATCTGGATTGACATCTGTTAGCTGGATTGACATCTGTTATCCAGATAATAAAGAGGTTGAGAGAGTTCATCTGCTTAAATTCCAGATGATCCAGATGAATGTCCAAAGAGAGTTCAGCTGAAGTTCCGTCCAGATGTCAACATAGTGACTGACATCAGATGTCAACATAGTGTCCAGATTCAGAACCAATCATTTCTCCAGATGTGTCTGGAGTTTCTTGTCTGACCTATCCAGATCTGGACTGACATCTGGACTGAAACAAAAATCATCTGGACTCGTTATTTGAAATTATGACTGGACAATTTCAACATCTGGTCTGAATTTCTGGACATTTGGATTGGATAATCTGGTCCGACATGTACTTGGACATCTGGACTGAATTCCAATTTTCATCGGGACTGACATCTGGATTGATTTTCATCTGGACTCATCATTTTAATTTATTAATTTCATCTGGACTGGATTTCATCTGTTTTCATGAACTTTGAATTTGATATGGACATCTGTACATCTGGACTTTCATCTGGACTAAATTTCATCGGGACATCTGGAATGATTAAATAGAATATCTATCTGTCCAAATAATGACAAATAATATTATTTTCAGCACAAAATGTCCTTGAAAATGAAATGCATAAAATATCTGAGACTTTGAGATCCAAACTATTTCAATCAACAAGAAGAAAAGCCATGAAAGTGAAAGTAAAAGTGAAAGAAAGAAGGAAATGAAGACAAATACTTGGACCTTGCCTGGGGACTGAAATACCAATTGTAGTTGACGCCTTTGGAAAAATCTCCAATAAACCTACAAAAGAGACTAAACGAAAGAGGAAGAATCGAGACCATCCAAACAAAACAATCGTTAAGATTAGCAGGGATACTTAGAAGAGTCCTGGAGATCTGAGTAGCTCTCATCCAGATTCCAGTAAAACAAAAACATCATTTAGAGTTGGTGTGAAAAACTCGTAAGGAGTATAATAATTCGAAAAGATACATAAATACTTGAGTCTTGCCAGAGAATGAAAAAACCCTTTTAAACATGAGGGTTGACGATGATATCAATTATAGTTGGTGTGCTTAGAACGGTCGGAAGCAAGTGCAAACTCGAATTGATTCAGGGCCGCCGATGACACTGGTCGCCACCGCTTACGTCACTGTTAGTCGGTGTCCTATTGCTGCCGCAGCGTCGTAAGCCTTGTCCAAACGCGGAGAAAAGTCTGACGTCCGCACTAAAGTGGCAGTTGCTTCTCTTTTGTCAGTCGGCTGTTACCGCTTACTGATGTATTATCGTCGCCGCTGATAGTTGCTTTGTTTGTTTGTCAGTCAACTTCTTGCACCCTGCATGCTTGCCTGTCTATCAGCCTGTCTACTGGCGTCAATCAAACTGATCAGGTCTGGGTCCACCGAACTAGTCCTATGATCGAAGTATACGTCAAAGAAAGGAAAGAGAGATTTTAAAAAATAAAGAAAAGGTGAGTAGCGCTCTGTTTCATACGTCATGTCCTCGCTCAATCTAGCACAACATTGGATGCTCACCAACAGTAACCTTGCCGTAAGGTGATATTCGTCCACTAACGCGTTGTTACGGCCCCCGTCGTCGTCGTCGGGTGTGCGATAAGCACGTTTTCCTCAAACAAGAGCGAAAGTCGGAGGTTCGAAGATATCTGAGTCATAAACGATGTCGATGGCGATCCATAGTTCGGTTCCGGAGGTAATATGGTTGCAAAGCTGAAGCTTAAAGAAATTGACAGAAGGGAACCACTAAGAGTGATTTGACTCTACACAGGAAAACTCACCCGGTCCGAACACCGGTAGGAATGACAGATCGATAGCTATTCGGTAAGTGGTTGTGCATGGCCGTTCTTAGTTGATAAAACGATCGGTCTGGTTGATTCTGATAACAAACGAGGCTCCGGCCTGCTAATTAGAGCGCCGATGTGTGTGCGTTTTTTGCTAGGGCGCGTTTCGTCTTTCTATTATTCACGCGTCGAGAGGGTTAGGTTTACGGGAAGGGGATAGGTTGGTTCGTGCCTTCTCGCGTGGGTCCAGGTGGGATTGGTGGCAGAAAACTACACTAGGCGGAGCAATAATCTGATGCCCTTTGATGTCCGCGTCTCACGAGCGCTACACTGGAGGTATCAGTGGGGACTTCGGCCTGGCCCGAGTGAGCCGGGAGATCTCTCAACAATAGGGATCATGGCCTATAACCAACTCTGTGAACGAGGAATTATCGGTAGGCGGGGGTCAACAGTCTGGGTCGATCACGTCCCTATTCTTGGTATACATCAGTAGTCACTACTACAAGTCAAACGGTGTGGTGAGATCCTCGGATCTGGCCGCCGCCGGGATGCCTGGCAGATCTAGGGAGAGGGTCTTCTCCTTCGTCAGCAGTCTGAGTCACCTCGGCGTTCGACGCCTGGAGAAGATGACCTAGACTAGTTGCCTAACCAAGGCTGAAGAACCTAGTTTGCCCTACTATTTACCCATAGCTGGAGGGAGAGTAATTGGAGTTATACCTTTCCCAGGTATTAGTACTATGTGAAATGCAATCAGTCTCGTCCAGGGTTTGAACTCGTGTCGCCGTGTCCATTTCCTACGACGATAACCATTACACCACCGGCACCATTAAACAAATGGCTTATACTGAATTTTATTTTTTGAAATAGAAAATGATTATTTAACTGTATGTCTAGAAATGTCTTTACAAATCATATATATAAAAACAGGATTTGGCATTAAATAACCAACAATGGTTGATATGCCATAAAACCAAACCAATTAGAATAGTCTCATTGAACTTCAATATAGTTATTCTAGAGAGTTTGCCATTGGTCAAAGTAACTTTGAAGTTCTTCTTTTGATATAGTATGAAGCTTCACTATTGTATTTTTTTCATGTCCTACTGTCCTTAAATCTCGCCCTTGATGAATTTTTAGTTGAGGAAACAATGAAAAGTCACCATGGAATTCGGCCTGCAGTCAATAGGAGTCGCTGTAATGGTACAATTCTGTGTTTTGTGAACCTATCTCTTGGATAACCACAAGCATTTTCCGATTGGTTGCTTTATCCATTTTTCTACGCCAACAATGTGTTTTTAAATATCCACAGAACGGGAATTGACGCAACTTCGTTAAAGCTTCTCCGGAATGATTTGTCGAAGGCGTTGTCAACTCCGAAAATGAGACATCTACTCTCTGTTAACCATAAATAATATATTTTTCATTGCAATATGCAACCATATATAAAAGAAAAGTTATGTGCACAATGCGGGAGGGAAGAAACACGGTTTGGGATCTGGGAGGAGCTTTTGATTTATGCAAATTAGAATTGAGACTTTCAGTGGAAAAGGTGATGTTGGTGCAGTACGAAGAATTTTGGTGGTCTGGAACTCTGTTTCTTCTTTCACCAGAATTTTCTTTTAGCGGCAATTTCTCATTGGTGAGAATTTGGGAGAGTCATTTACAGGGTTCTATCAGCTTTCTATTTTTTGATTATTGCGTTACTGCCCGATGCCCGCGCAATCCTCATGGTCATACTTTCTTCCGGTATGCCACCCACGCAATTCACGTGGCATTTCCGTCGTGTTTTGTTGACTTTAAGACACTGGTGCACATCCTGTTTTGCCACCCACGTAACTTACGCGGCCTGTCAAAAACATCTTCCCGCCGCTATTCAACAGAAAGAGGATGATTTCTTGATAGAAAAGAAGTTATTTTTGTTTTTCTAATATTCATGACGGATTGAAGTTTTTTTTGCTAGTATGGTCAGAGGTCAGCAGACAGGAGTCTGATTTAAAAAAATCTTTTTTTACAGAGTGGTCAAAGAAGGAAATGTGGTTTTCTTTTCTGGAATTCAAACCTCCATATATTGAAAAAGACAGATCAAGTCTAGTGAGTAAATGTCCAAGTGAGCAACAGTAAGAGGTTGACCATTAGACATTGAGATAGATGACCACTAGGCTAAGCGTAAGCCTCGAAGAGGAAAAGTCAGCAGTGGAAGTTGGACTTAAGGAGAGAAGGCCACCTGGCCAAGCAAAGAGTCTGTAGCAGTTCAAGGATCTGAATTCGGGCTGCCGATTCCAGTCTCTACGATTATACCGTTTCTTTAAGCGCGCTTCATTTTTCTCTATGTAGGTCGTGGAATTTGACGTATAAGACATCACAAAGTAACTAGACAAACCTGCTTAAGTAATAAGCTTAGATTATTTTTGTTTCCGACGATAATATTTTTGGGCGTTTTTCAATCTACATGACTTTTCTTTCCAGCCGCAAACCATTTTTTCAGCAGTGAAGGAGTGATTGAATTGGCTAGCGAAAAAGCCAATTGATCAATAAATTACGTTCCTGTTGGATTTCATTCTATCGATTTCTCTTTTGTTCTGCTAGATGCCCTCAAAAAGAAAAGAAAAAGAAAAAAGGCCTCTGTTTGTGTCTGATAACACAAATTGCGATGTAAATCCAACACAAAATCGCATTTCATATTGACGTATCGCTTCATCTTCTTCTGTTGCCGATTATTACGCAAATATTACGGATGAATTAATGAAGAAAGCAGACGTCATTCATTTCTGATTCACTTTGTCCTCATTGATTCCATTTGGCTGTTTCTTTTTCTTTTTATTTCCGTTTGCCATAGAAGATTCTTGGTGGAAGAAAAATAAATATATAAATGACCGGCAAAGATTATAAAATTACAAAGATCAGAAACAAAAAAAATGTCTACGATTGATTTGATATTGTGGCCTCAATCTGCCGGTTAGAGAAAAGTTGATTAGACGGCTAAGAGGTCATTGATGACAGTATTAATAATAATAATAATAATAGACATCAAACTGTTTGAAAAAGGAAAAAAGTATTAGAGACTATTATACAAACAATAAGAATATACAGCCAGGGTATAGGAATGGAATTTGGCATAGAAAAATGTGCCATACTCATAATGAAAAATGGAAAAAAACTTATCGTCAAATCAAGAAAGATTTTGAACGCTTGGAGAAAAGTAAAGTTACAAGTACCTTATAAGATACTCAGGACCATTCTTAAAGTGGACGAGGGAAGAACTTCCAGCGGAAAAGAGAACTAATAACGATGCACAAGGCCTTAAATCTCAGAGATGACATAGACTATCTGTGCCAAGAAAAGAAGGAGGAAGAGGATGCGCCAACATTGAAGATAGCGTGGATGCATCTATATGAGGACTCGAAGACTACATAAAGAATAAAGAATGACTAATTATTGCGACTAGAAACTACACTAACATAACGATCAACAGAACAATAAATTGGAAACAGAACTGGGAAGAAAAACAACTGTATGGATATTTCAGGCGACAAACAAGCGAAATCTTATAAGAGAAGACCTGGACATGGTTTAGAAAAAAATCTTTAAGTGAAAAACTGAGTCTTTTCTCATAGCAGCAAAAAACAAACAAACAAAAAACAAAACAAAACAAAAAAATACGCCATAAGGACCAACAATATTAAAGCGACAAAGACGCAACCGGATAGCAAAGGCAGATTATGTGGTGATTCAGACGAAACGATTAATCACTTAAGAGGATGCAGCAAACTATCGTACAAGACTAGACATGACTGGGTGATCGACTGGGAATTGTGCAAGAGACTGAATTTTGACCATATTAAAAAATCGTATATGCACAAATTAAAATCTGTCCCAGAGAAGAGATGCACAAAATTCTCTGGGATTTAAAAATGCAAACAGGTCACTTAAATCGGGCTTGGAGACCAGATTTAGCGATAATTAACAACAAAAAAGAGAACCTGCCGAATAGTAGACTTTGGTGTCCAGAGTGAAAATCAAGGAAAATGGAAAGAGAGACTTGTATTTGACCTTGCTAGAGAACTAAAAAATCCGTGGAACATGAAGATGACGGTGATACTTGTTATAACTGGCACACTTGGAACGGTCCACAATGGCTTGGAAAGAGGTCTGGAAGAGTTCGAAACCGGAAGACAAGTCGAGACCATCCAATCTACATCGGTCCAAATACTGAGAAGAGTCCTGAAGACTTAAGGAAATTCAGAATCCAGTGAAAAAACTTGCAAGGTGTAATATAATAAATACATACCACAGATGATATAAACATAATGTATGTGTCAAGAAAAGAAGAAAGAAGAGGACTCGCCAGCATTGAGGATCGTGTAGATGCATCAAAACAAGACTACATTAAGAAGAACAAAGAAAGATTTATTACGGTGGCCAATCGCAGTTGTAGTAACAAAAGTGTTGGGTATCACCCACCTTTTCCCACACAATTAGTCCATCTGCAGACTACAAGGTGAAGAGCAGCTTCTTATAGGAATAGTATTAGAGCGCTGAAGACTGGAGATCGTACTAGATCACCTTACTAGCTACCGTAATAACGGAAGCCAATACTGTCGTTGAACTATATCTTTATTCTGTATTTACTAATCCTATGTTCTTGTCTACTAATAGTCTCTCTATTGTATATATTTTTTCCTGAGAATATATCTCTATTTCCTCTCATATCGTGGTTTGTCCTTTATTTAATATTACATGCGTTCACTAACCAGAACGCAAAAAAAAAGTGCTGACAGAAAAAAAAGTAAGAAGCAGAAATGGAAAGAAAAACAACTTTATGGATATTTCAAGCGACAACACAGTGAGATTGCACACGAGAAGACGTAGATATGGCCATGAGCAAGAAATCTCAAGAGAGAAATTGAAATTTTCCTAATCACAGCACAAAACAACTCTATTACGACCGCAACACCCAACAAGACACCACCTATACGGCCACCTGCCTCCCATCACGAAAACTATCCAAGTTAGACGAACCAGAAACGCCGGACATTGCTGGAGAACCAAGGAGGAGCTCATAAGTGACGTACTCCTATGGACCCCTGCATATGGCCAAGCAAAAGCAGGACGACCAGCTCGAACATACATACAGCAGCTATGTGAGGATACGGGATGTAGCCCTGAAGACCTGCCAGAGGCGATGAATGATAGGGAGAAGTGGCGAGAGAGGGTCAGGGATATCCCTGCTAGCGGCTCGACATGATGATGATGATGTTAAAGCGAAAATTGATAAAACGCAACAAAATAGTAAGTGTGATCCAGGGCTCCTGGCTAGCGTACAGAGTCAATAATATATATATATATATATAATGAATAAACTCATGTGAACACATAAGAAGAGAAGACTTCAGATTTGTTATTCATTCCAGCGAAGATGGAACTGTAAAGCGAAGAGAAGAAGTAGTGACAGGCAGAAGAAGAACAATATGGTTAAGTCATTTGTAACACTACAAGAGAAAACAAAAAAAAGGTGATCCATTGGGAACTATGTCATCCATCATATCGCGCTGGTAGCACGGATATCCCTGACCCTCTCTCGCCACTCCTCCCTATCGTTCATCGCCCTAGGTAGGTCTTCAGGACAACATCCCATATCCTCACATAGCTGCTGAATGTATGTTCGTGCTGGTCGTCCTGCTTTTGCACGGCCATGTGTGCGGGTCCATAAGAGTACATCTCTTATGAGTTCGTCCCTGCTTCTCCAGCAGTGTCCTGCATATCTGGTTCAAGAGACTAATATTTGATCACTGATACAAATGGAAAAAAAACCAATTATATCGATATTTCAAGCGACAAATTAAGTATGATTTAGACATGGTTAAATGGAGAAAACCTGAAGAAAGAAACTGAATCTCTTTTAATTGTAGCGTGTAAAAGCAAAAATTGATAATACGTGGAAGAATTACAAGTGTAGGTTAAGTGGTAACAGAGACGAAACAGTTAATCTCACAATAAGTAAATGCAGCAAGTGAAAATAAAATAAATAGTAGACAAAAAATGGTATGATCTACATGGAATTGTCCGAGAAATTGAAATTTGACTCAGCTGGAAACTGATATATACACAAACCAGAATCTGTCCTAGAAAATGAAAACATGTAGAGAAAATCGCTTATAAGTTCGCCCTTACTTTATTAGAAGTGTCTAGAATCTCTTGCTTGTTTTACTTCGATAATTTGTGTGATAGGAGGTAAGTGGCAGTACAACTTCTGGTTTGTGAAGTGTTGTTTATGGGATATAAACTTATTAAAAATGAATTGAATAGAGAAAATTGAAGGTTGCTAGTTGCACATTGTTTTTCGTTAAATACTTTTATCTCATTATCTCATTCCAGATGAGTTCTTGGGGTTGGTTAGGTTTTATGGCATATCAACCATTGTAGGTTATTTAATGCCAAATCCTCTTTATGCATATATATTAAATAGATATGATTTGGTTGGTTGGGTTTTATGGCATATCAACCATTGTAGGTTATTTAATGTCAAATCTGCTTTATACATATATATATTCAATATATATGATTTGGTTGGGTTGAATTTCATAGCAGATCAAACATTGTAGGTTATTTAATGCCAAATCCTCTTTATACATATATATTAAATGTGATTTGGTTAGGTTTTATGGCATATCAACCATTGTAGGTTATTTAATGTCAAATCCTCTTATATGCATATATATTAAATAGATATGATTTGGTTGGGTTAGGTTTTATGGCATATCAACCATTGTAGGTTATTTAATGCCAAATCCTCTTTATACATATATATTCAATATATACGATTTGGTTGGTTGGGTTTTATGGCATATCAACCATTGTAGGTTATTTAATGCCAAATCCTCTTTATACATATATATTGAATATATATGATTTGGTTGGGTTGAATTTCATAGCAGATCAAACATTGTAGGTTATTTAATGCCAAATCCTCTTTATACATATATATTAAATATGATTTGGTTAGGTTTTATGGCATATCAACCATTGTAGGTTATTTAATGCCAAATCCTCTTTATGCATATATATTAAATAGATACGATTTGATTGGGTTTGGTTTTATGGCATATCAACCCTTGTAGGTTATTTAATGCCAAATGATATATATATATATATTCATATATATCAAATATATATGGTTTGATTTGATTTGATTTTATGGCATATCAGTTATCATAAGTTATTTAATGTCAAAACCTCTTTATACATACATATTAAATATATGATTTTCCGCTCCCCGGATGGTGACACGGACTACTTCGATATTGTAGCAGGCGTGCTGCAAGAAGACACATTATCGCCATACCTGTTTATCATCTGCCTAGACTACGTGCTTAGAACGTCTATAGATATAATGAAAGATAACAGTTTCAATCTGGCAAAGGAGAGAAGCTGAAGATACCCCGCATAAACAATTACAGAGGTGGACTACGCCGATGACATAGCGCTTCTGGAAAATACACTCACCCAAGCCGAATTACGGCTGCATGGCCTGGAACGAGCAGCTGCCGGCATAGACCTCCATGCCAATGCAAACAAGACGGGATACATGTGCTTTAATCAAAGAGGTGACATCTCCACACTAAACGTTAGTTTTCGGAAACTAGTGGACAAGTTCACCTACCTTGGAAGCCGTGTCTCATCAACCGAGAAAGATATCAATACGCGACTAGCAAAGGCATGAACAGTTATCGATTGACTATCGGTCATACGGAAGTCAGACGTGACCGATAAAATAAAACGCAATTTTTTTCAAGCAGCTGTCGTGTCGATACTGCTATATGGATGCACTACATGGACGCTAACTAAACGTATAGAGAAAAAGCTTGACGGCAATTACTCAAGAATACTGCATGCAATATTGAACAAGTCCTGGAGGCAACACCCCACAAAACAGCAGCTATACAGCCACCTACCATGCATCACGAAAATTATCCAAGTTAGACGAACCAGACATGCGAAGCACTGCTGGAGAAGTAAGGACGAACTCATAAGTGATATACTCCTGTGGACCCCTTCACATGGACGAGCAAAGGCAGGACGACCAGCTAGAACCTATATAGAACAGTTCTGTGCTGATACAGGATGTAGCTTTGAAGACCTTCCGGGAGCAATGGACGATAGAGCATGGTGGCAAGAGAGGGTCAGGGAGATCCGTGCTAGTAACGTGACATGATGATGATGAAATATATTATTTAGTTTTGTTTGGTTTTATGACATATTGACCATTATAGTTATTAATTGCCAAAACCTCTTTATATATATATATATATATATAATTTGGTTTGGTTTTATGACATCAGCCATTGTACGCTATTTAATGCCAAACATCTTTATACATAGAAACTAAATATATATAATTTGCGAACACATTTTGTAGATAATATTTTTAAAGAAGCCTTAACTCATTTTTTTGGCACACAGATAAATCATCATCATCATCTTATCGCGCTGGTAGCACGGATATCCCTGACCCTCTCTCGCCACTCCTCCCTATCGTTCATCGCCCTAGGTAGGTCTTCTGGACAACATCCCGTATCTTCACATAGCTGCTGAATGTACGTTCGTGCTGGTCGTCCTGCTTTTGCGCGGCCATGTGTGGGGATCCATAAGAGTACATCTCTTATGAGTTCATCTCTGCTTCTCCAGCAGTGTCCTGCATGTCTAGTTCGTCTAACTTGAATAGTTTTCGTGATAGGGGGCAGGTGGCCGTACAGTTGGTATCTTGTGGGGTGTTGCTGCCAGGACTTGTTCAGGATTGCACGCAGCATTCTTGTGTAATTGCCATCAAGCTTCTTCTCCAGCCGTTTTGTTAGCGTCCATGTAGTGCATCCATATAGCAGTATGGATGTGACCGCTGCCTGGAAGAAACTGCGTTTCATTTTATCGGTTAGGTCTGATTTCCATATAATCGATAGCCTATTGATAGCTGTCCATGTTTTCGTTAACCTCGTTTCGATGTCCTTTTCGGTTGATGCGACGCTGCTTCCTAGGTACGGGAATTTGTCTACTAGTTTAAGAGGGGTTCCTTGGTTTCAAGTATTTCTATCTAACACGAGTAATTCTATTTACAATTAACCCTTTGTTGGCGCATATTTAAATGGTTATGATTTGTAAGTGAATAGTTTGTAGGTAGTTTTATTTTTAAATGAGTTAGAATTAATTTGTTTTCACACTAGTATTGTTATTGTTTATACACATTTATATTGTTTCAATTATTGCTCTCTAGAACTTACAATTCTATCCAATATCATTCATTTTTTTGCACACAGTTACATGGTTGCAAGTATTGTTATGTATCGCTAACAATTCAATCAAACATCAATCATTTGTTTACACACAGCTAAATGATCAAATAGTTCTATTTCTAACAATTCACTTTAGCATTAGTCAAAAAAGTTAATGGTTCCAAGTATTATAATGAATCACTTAAAATTCAATTAAACATCAATTATTTGTTTACACACAGTTAAATGATCAAATAGTTCTATTTCAAACAATTCAACTTTGCATAAGTAATTTCTATGTACACGTTTAATATGTCAAACAATTCTATTTGACCCATAGATAGCACCCTATTAGGTGGTACCACTCCGGGCCAGAGAGGACCTGAAAATAATAGCAATGAAGGGGTACTCCACATTCCCCAGATCTCCAAGGCTGGAGCCTCTCCATCAGATTGTTTATTGTCACTTATTAGGTTTAGGTCTTACCCTTCTGCAGAGATGCAGTCGGTATATTCTTCAGCCCCATCCCACAGCTGACTGGGCTGATGAGTTCTTAGATGAATTTGCTTGTGTGATTTTCGGTATAAAATGAAAATAACGTTTTATTTAAGATATGGATGTGTCACATCGCAGTAAAAGATCTGTGTGAAAATTATTCGTATTTTAAGAAACCTCTTCTGAAACCTCTACACAAAAATGCAGATATGAAAGCGATTTCCTAACCTCAAGGTATAAATCAACCCAAAATAGGATGGCATGCCGTTAAAATCAATCAAAGAAAAATTGTTTGAAAAAGTACATTCTACAGACAATGACCCATTCTTTTGATAATGACCCTAGGTCAAAACTTGCTGAGAAAAAATTTAAGAGACGTAATTATCAAGAAATATTATTCTTACTTGTTCATCTTATGTATTTGATTACTAGACGACGAGTTAGTTCTTAAGTATTTTGATGACATAAAAAGTTCTTTTGTTTTGATACCCATTTTCGAGTTGATTTCCCTTGTTAATATTATGAGCTGATTGGAAAAGGCTTAGGAATTAACCGACCGCCATTTTGTCTGTTAAAATGCAATTTCGTTGATCATATCTCTACGCATCAAAAGTATAAGATTTCTCAGACGTTAGTTGTCAATATATATATATATACATATATATATATAGTATCAATATATATATATATATATATATATATATATAATATCAATATATATATATATATATATATATGTATAATATCAATATATATATAGTATCAATATATATATATATATATATACGAGGTGCATACGATAAGTTTCCAGACTTTTTTCGTATGGGCACTTTTATTGATAGTACACACATGAAACTCTAGTCCCCTTCGAAGTTGTCTCTTCCGGTTGCAATGCATGTTGTACCGTTCCAACAACTTCTGGAAGGCCCCATTTTTTGTGTGAGCGTGTCAATGACCTTCGTCACAGCCTCTTTCATCTCCTTAATTGTCTCATAACGACAGTCCTGAGTTTAGGGAATAACCAAAAGTCACAGGGAGCAAGGTCTAGACTGTAGGGAGGCTGAGGAACTGTTTTGATGTCCATCTCGGTCAAATAGTATGTGATGAGGATGGAGTTGTGGACTGGTGCATTGTCCTGCTGGAAATGCCACTGACTCGATTTGAAGAGTGCTGGCCTCTTCCCAAGGAATCTCTTGCTGAACTCCCTTAAAACCTCAACATAGTAACCCTAACCCTTACCCTAAGCCTTTGGCCAATCAACTCTGGCGTACTGACTTCCATACTCCTCCCACACCTCTCATCATCCCTCACAGACTCCCTGCCTTCCTTGAATCTCTTATGCAACTCAAAAACTGATTCTCGATTCATGCAAGATACTCCAAAAACAGTCTGAAACATTCCATAAGTTTCTGTGGTATTTTTTCCAAGTTTAAAACAGAATTTTATTGCATATCATTCTCCTAAAGTGTCAGATTGCATTTTTGAAATTCATCAGTTGTTACAGTCAGGGTGCATTTCAATTGTTACTGTAGCTGTTCATTTGAACCTGAAATCATAAAAATTGGTCTGTCATCTCATAAGATGTATAGCAATAACATACTGAATTTTCAATTATAAATGCCAATACGAAAAAAGTCTGTAAATTTATTGAAGGCACCTCGTATATATATATATATATATATATGACTATATATATATATATATATATAGTACCAATATATATATTTATATATATAGTATCAATATATATATATATATATATATATATATATATATATATAGTATCAATATATATATATATAGTATCAATATATATATATATATATATATATATAGTATCAATATATATATATATAGTATCAATATATATATTGATTTTTGTGTGCAGTAAGAACGGCGTAAGGAAAAAAACAAAAAAAAAACAACAAAAAAAACCAACCAAAAACAAAAATCCCATTAAAATAAAAGCTTTTCTTACTTCTCTCTCTCTCTCCTTCTCTCTCTCTGTCCTTTCCTTTTATCTTTTATATATATATATATATATAGAGAGAGAGAGACACACACACACACACACACATATATATATATATATGTCTCTCTCTTTTTTCTGGTTTGTTTCACCGACTATTTTTCTTTCTCTTTTATTTCTGGTGTCGTGTTTCACCGATCGTTAATTTTTCTTTACTCCTTTCTCCAGAAGGCCCAACTGGTCACTCTTTATCTTCATAATCCGTCGTCTTATGTCGGGGACAAGGCAAGCAATTTCTCTTTCTTTCTTTCTTTCTTTCTTTCTTTCTTGGTACATCTTCTTCAAATCGTTTCTTGTTCTTTGATTTTTTTCGTTGTCAGTCGACAAACAAAATAGTCACACGTTTCTTATCTTTTTCTGATGGCATTTTAATCTTCCCATGTGAGTTGGCCTGGGGAAGACAGATTACTCTTCCCCCAACAGACACGTCTGATTGTTGTGGGGTTTATTGTCTGGTTTTAACTCTTTTTGGATTCGACCTTCCCGCTGCCTCGTATTACGTGGGCCTATTGGACAATCGGCATCCAGCCTTCAAATCAGTCGCTTGTTGCTGGGCGCTGCTTGTCAGTTCACACTCATATTAGGGAAACTTGACCGTCAATCGGTTAGTACGCAACCTTGACCCGAATTCAATTCATCTGACTTCTCGTCTACTTCTGCTGGTTTGTGAGGGAAACAAAAAAGGAGAGAGAGAGAGAGAAAGAGAGAGAGAATCTATATTTATGAGTAAAATATGAATTTGACTATCCCCAGGGACCAAATTCGCAACAATATATATATGTACATATATATATATATATATATATATATATATATATATAGTCTCGCTTCTTTATTTAATGGCATATCGCTTTGTGTGTTATTTGGTTGTGTTTAATGGCTTATCAACCCTTGTGAGTTATTTAATGGCAGATCTGAGACGAAGGACCCGGACACACACTGGCGGAGGGCTACTATATTGAACCTATCTTAACCCATGTTGTGATTCCATATTCAGGGACTTACATCCTTGATTCCCTGTGGGCTACTGCCCTCCCCCAGGGTGGCTTCCAGAGCGGCTTCTGCCTTGATTTGGTTGTGGCTCCAACTGGATGACCGCGACTCTCCGTGACTGACTAACTGCCTGTGCGTACGTGTATATATGATTTCACAACGCCAAGCATTTCGGTTGTGATTCACGTCATCTGCTTCCACTTATAAACTCGCGTGAACTGTCTTTCTGTTTACACAGCTGGAACTTCCTGTTCCAGAAATCCTTGATTGACTGCTCTGTCAAAGGTCAATATGCGACTGCAAGAGTTTATCATAAAGTAGACTTTGTTATATTGCTGTGTGTAACACTATGTATGTGGTCCGCCAAGCAGACGATCTCTTTGTTTGTTTAGGCGCGAAACCAGACAAAGGATTTGGACCCGAGATCTCGACGTGATCGGAAGTGGATAAGAGAACGCGAGTAGGAGTTGGAAAAAGGAACTGAGAAGAAGCAGTTGGCGAAGGGTAACGCGAGTAGTCAGTCGACACCGGACAGCAGAAGTGACCAGTCGGCATGAGAGAGGGTCCAGTAGCAGTGAGGGAAGACAGGTCAAGATGAGGCAGCATTCCTCATGGGTTGTAGAATTTTCGCTAGAAATCCACGCTAGCGTTAGTCTACATATGCACACAGGGAATGCAGAGCGTTACATAACTCCCTTTCTTGCGCTTGAATTAACCCAAGCATATTGTTCGTTTGTTCTTTTTCTCTCGCTCCCTTGATTGTATTTCTTGCAGCTATGAAGAAATGTGCGATACCCCTAGTTGATCACTAGTTGATCACCAGCCAAGAAGCGAGATGGTTCGAAGAAGTTGACGTATTCGGGGGGCCGAGGGGGTATCGTCACATGTGTTCGTTTTGAGAAAGGAAAAAAAAAAGAAAAAGAAAATCCTTAGTGATTTCGACTGGACGAAGGCCGAAGAAATCATCAGCTGAAAAGAATCTGAAGTAATTTTTTACATGTTTTCTGACATGAAAAAATTGCAAAGTAAATGTTTAATTTCTTTAGTCCAGAAAGTACACACACACACACACACACACACGCACACATATATATAGCCTTGTCTTAGAATGCGCTAAATGCTTCTTTTACAGGGGCCTTCGAACCCCGCTAAATATCCTGGATATGACACTAAACTGTATCTGATGATGAGATTCCAGTTCTAGAGATCTGGAGAGTGTGAAGTACCTTTTCATTGCCATTACTGCCAGGTCCACTTTGATCCAGAGTGGTAGTACCAGTTAGTCCCATTAATGAGCTTGAATGTCTCTTTGCGCAGGGATGGCTCCTTTTTTTCGGGCACGCGCCGCCTCAACTTCCTGTCCGAGGCTTCTGGGAATTTTTTACACTTTTTGAATTTATTTTATTTTATCTAATTTATTTTATTTTATTCCTCTTTTTTCCAGTCTCAACACACTCACACTCGCATGTATATGTATTATGGATTCTAATGACTATAAGATGAAAGATTTATATGTTGCCGAAAAATATATTGGGTGAGACTCGGAGTTCAAAGCCAAGAAGATGAAGGCAACAGTGAAAAAAAAAAAAAAAAAAAAAAAAAGAAAAAGAAAAGAAAAGCAACAGCTGCGGAATAATATCCTTTGTAAATTGCCTACTTTTCGGACTCTTTATTCTGAATATTCAGTTATTCCTAAATCTTTCGATATTTCATGCCGCAATAAAAAATAGTACATCGTTTTTTATCGGTTAATTATTTTGCAAAACCTAAGACGCTTTGATCTGTACGTGTTCATTTATAAGGAAGTGAGAAGAAACACTCTCTTACTCTCTTCAAAAATCGTATGCTATGCAAAAAACAAAGAAAACATTTTTTTGTATTTTTGTGTGTATAATCTTGTGTTTGTTTTGAATATCCGTTCATGGAATAAACACGGTTTTATGATCGATTTGTTAGGGAAAACCTTACGTAACTTATCTTCTGATTGTTTTGAATTGATTTTCAGTTAATACCAATAAAATCAATAAAAATTAATTTTGATGATAGAACGATTGTTAGTGTATAAAAATGCATTTTCCTTTTTTTTTTTTATCGATCCTGATAATTAATTAAAATCGATATTGATACCATTTTTCGTTATTTTCATTATTTAAGGATCCTAATATTCATATTTTTCCTACGAAAACCTTTCTGATAATTTCATTCTAGATAAAAAAAATAATCAGTATAATGGTTGTAGATTAAATGGTTGATTGAGTGATCGAAAGGGTACTCTACACTCTTGATTGCCCAATCGCCTGGGGCTGTAGAGACTGCTTCTGTGCAGAGGGGTAAGCCCCCCTCCTCTCAACGAGTGTCCTGAATCTGACATTAAACAATCTGATGGCGAGGTTCCAGTCATGCTGGAGATTTGGGGAATGTGGAGTACCCCTTCAGTGCCATCACTCCCAGGTCCACTCTGGCCCGGAGTGGTAGCACCTAATAGGGTCTTATCTATGGGTCAAATAGAACTAAACTGCGTACTTATACTAAACAGAATTGCTTGAAATAAGATAGTTTTGACATTGAAACTGCGTAATTATAGTCAACTGAATTATTTGAAATAAAACTGTTTTTTCATTTAACTGTGTATTGCTCAGTCGGCTGGGGCTGTAGAATACACCGACTGCAGAGGGGTAAGACACGCCAACAAGTGTCCTGGATATGACCCTAAACAATCTGAAGGAGAGGTTCCTGTAATGCTGGAGATTTGGGAAGTACCTGTTTTATTGCTATCGCTCCTAGGTCCACTCTGGCCTGGAGTGGTAGCACCTGATAGGGTCCTATCTATGGCTCAAATAGAACTAAACACTGTACTTATCCTAAACTGAATTGTTTGAAATTGGACTGTTTTTGACATTGAAACAGTATTTAAGCTAAACTGAATCGTTTGAAATAGAAATGGTTTTGACAGTTAAACTGAACTTATTCTAAACTGAATTGTTTTATATGTATAAAAATCGATTGGATGTTAATAACCTACAACGGTTGATGTGCTATGAAACCAAACCAAACCAAACCAAACTAAACCACACTTTTCAGATCTTCAGAACCTGAACCTTACCATCAGATGCAGTTTAATATCATTACCCAGGATACTCGGATTTTTTAAGGGTGAGTGGGTCTTACCACATTGCAAGGGGTACAATCAGCGTATTCTAAACTCTTCTAGTGGAGTAATCTTTTCTTTTTGTATTATGAACTATGCATTTTTGAGATTATCAAATATAAACGGAATGTTTTCCTTTTTTTTTTTTTTGATATTTTTGGTTGCTTTTGTCTATATTTGTTATTTCAAAAAGAGAGACAAAAACAGAACAAAAACACCAGCAAAAGAAAGAAAGAAAAAAAAAAAAGAAAGAAAAGAACCTTAAAGATTCAAAAAGTAAAAAAAAAAATCTTTTTGATGATTTGGTCTGTTTTCTTTGCTTCATGGCACAGCAACCTTTGAAACCTTTATAACAATCTAATCCTCGATAAGTCAAATTCAATATAACTGTTGTAGAATAAGTGACAGATTAATTGATTTTAACGGCAGATCTAAGGTTATTTTATGCGTAAAGGTGAGGAAATCGCGTTCATTATTGGTTCATATTTACATTTTTTTGTATAGTTGCTCCTTAAGTTTTTTTTTGCACATGGTTCAATTAAATACAAATAATTTTTAAACAGATCTATTTGACTCATTCATAGGACAATAACGGATGCTATTATTAAGTTTCAAGTAACTAATTGTAACCAAGTAAACAATTATAGATTCAAGTAACAATTCTTAATGCAAGTAATTTCCATAACGTTATATCGTATCGAGTACTGAGTCTTTTTTTCAGGCGGTTAGATGGTTTTAAGTAGGAAGCCTCAGGTAGTGTAATGGTTAACAAGCTAGACTAGTAAACCTTCATGAGTGATTGGTTGGTTGTTTGGGTTTTGTGGCATTTCAACCATTGTATGTTATTTAATGCCAAATCCATGTTTATTCAAGTAATCAGTTCTATTTCAAACAATTCAGTTTAGCATACAAAAACAGTTTCATTTCAAACAATTCAGTTTTGCATAAGCACGCAGTTTAAATGCAAGTACACAGTTCAATTGTCAAAAACAGTTCTATTTCAAGCTATTCAGTTTATTCGAACAGTTTTAATTCAAACAATTCAGTTTAGTATATGTGTAGTTTTTGTCCACACACAGTTAAATGTCAAAACAGTTCTATTTCAAACAATTCAGTTTAGCATAAATACGCAGTTTAAATGTCAAAACAGTTCTACTTCAAGTAATTCAGTTTAGTTCTATTTAGTCCATAGATAGGACCCTATTAGGTGCTACCACTCCGGGCCAGAGTGAACCTAGAGTGATGGCAATGAAGGAGTACTCCACATTTCCCAACTTGTTTCAAGTATTCTTATCAAATACAAATAATTTTTAAACAGATCTATTTGATCGATAGAGGGGACAGTAACAAATAGTACCACTTCAGGTCAGAGTGGACCTAGAAGTAATTAGAATATAGTTGATTGGCCACATAACCCAGAGCTTCAGAACTGGATCCTCATAATCCGATACTGTTTCGCGTCATACCTAGGACACTCTCATGTTTTGGGGGAGTGGGCGGAAGGAGTTACAGTCAGCATATTTTAATTCTCGTTGTCAGTCTAAGTAAAACTTAATAAAATGATAACATTGATTCGACTCTTTAAAAATAGTCTGAAAAAAACAAAAAAACAAGCGAAGATCTCTTAAACGGAGGAGATGAATTGGCTTGGTCGCTTCGTTTAAAAACATATCACTCTTTGTGATTTATGTAATGCTAAAATCATCCTTGTAGAAGATCGCTATTTAACCCATCATCATCTTCATTATCATGTCGTACCGCAGGCACGGATATCCCTGACCCTCTCTCGCCACTTCTCCCTATCGTTCATCGCCTCTGGCAGGTCTTCAGGGCTACATCCCGTATCCTCACATAACTGCTGTATGTATGTTCGAGCTGGTCGTCCTGCTTTTGCCCGGCCATATGTGGGGGTCCATAGGAGTACATCACTTAGGAGCTCGTCCCAGCTTCTACAGCAGTGTCCTGCAAGTCGGGTTTGTCTAACTTGGATAGTTTTCGTGATGGGAGGCAGGTGGTCGTATAGTTGGTGTCTTGTGGGGTGTTGCCTCCAGGACTCTTTCAATATTGCTCGCGGCATTTTTGTGTAATTGCCGTCTAGCTTCTTCTCCAGCCGTTTAGCTAGCGTCCAAGTAGTGCATCCATACAGCAGTAGCTAGGGAAATTCATACCGTTCCTAGTGTATGAGTTCGAAATTTAACGTAATAGAACGACTGGCGTTCCAACTCGCTTATTTACAAGGTTGCAGCTCAGAACTTTAGCCAGTACGCCACGGAGTGTTTTCCCAGAGTGATTTTTAATAATTTCTAAACGAGTCATCTTCAAAGAATATCAACTTAAGTATAAACCGCATTTCAAAAACCCTTAGCGCGGATCGAACGCGCTACAGAAGTAATTGCCAATATGAATGTCTTGCTAACAACTATACAGTCATAGTCATCCTCATCTTTAGATATCTGATTTTGTATTGTCGTTTTATATCTTTTCCGTTTCAATGTTTTTTAATTTCCGTGCGCGTTTTATGCTTTTCCTTAGCTGGATTATTTAATTTCCCAGTGGAATGATTTATTCTGGGATGGACATTCAATGGAAGAGTTTTGATTTTTCACTATTTTAAGGCATCTGGCTCGTATTGATTGCTTTATCGAATATTCCGTCAACGTACAGAAGATCAGCCTAATGGTTAACAGCCGGGGAAGTGAAATCGACTGAACGAGTTCAAATTCTGGCTGAGATAATTTGTGCTTATGATTGAGGGTGTGATTGACCTTAAGCCGCGGGCCAACCCAAATAGGTAATACCACTCCGGGTTTGAGTGGACCTGGGAGTAATGGCCGTGAAAAGATACTCCACTCACCCTTTAGCTTCAAAACTGTAGCCTCACCATCTAATGCAGCTTATGTTATCTTCAGAACACTCGTTGGGAGGGGGTTCTTACCTCTCTGCAGATATGCTGTTGGCAACATCCCTCTTTTGTGGGAGGTGATCTTAGCTCTCTGCAGTCTGCGCATTGCAAGTTGTGACAACAAGGAATAATTGGTGCTTACTTTATTAGAATGTTTATTGAAAAGAGCCTCTTTAAAGTCTATCACAAGCACAGTTGATTCTGGCCAGATATTACCTCATTGGAATGTTTATTGAAAAGAGCTTCTTTAAAGTCTACCAGCATCACAGTTGATTCTGGCCAGATATTACCTGATTGGAATGTTTATTGAAAAGAGCTTCTTTAAAGTCTACCACAAGCACAGTTGATTCTGGCCAGATATTACCTGATTGGAATGTTTATTGAAAAGAGCTTCTTTAAAGTCTACCACGAGCACAGTTGATTCTGGCCAGATATTACCTGATTGGAATGTTTATTGAAAAGAGCTTCTTTAAAGTCTACCACGAGCACAGTTGATTCTGGCCAGATATTACCTGATTGGAATGTTTATTGAAAAGAGCTTCTTTAAAGTCTACCACGAGCACAGTTGATTCTGGCCAGATATTACCTGATTGGAATGTTTATTGAAAAGAGCTTCTTTAAAGTCTACCACAAGCACAGTTGATTCTGGCCAGATATTACCTGATTGGAATGTTTATTGAAAAGAGCTTCTTTAAAGTCTACCACGAGCACAGTTGATTCTGGCCAGATATTACCTCATTGGAATGTTTATTGAAAAGAGCTTCTTTAAAGTCTACCACGAGCACAGTTGATTCTGGCCAGATATTACCTGATTGGAATGTTTATTGAAAAGAGCTTCTTTAAAGTCTACCACAAGCACAGTTGATTCTGGCCAGATATTACCTGATTGGAATGTTTATTGAAAAGAGCTTCTTTAAAGTCTACCACGAGCACAGTTGATTCTGGCCAGATATTACCTCATTGGAATGTTTATTGAAAAGAGCTTCTTTAAAGTCTACCACGAGCACAGTTGATTCTGGCCAGATATTACCTGATTGGAATGTTTATTGAAAAGAGCTTCTTTAAAGTCTACCACAAGCACAGTTGATTCTGGCCAGATATTACCTGATTGGAATGTTTATTGAAAAGAGCTTCTTTAAAGTCTACCACGAGCACAGTTGATTCTGGCCAGATATTACCTGATTGGAATGTTTATTGAAAAGAGCTTCTTTAAAGTCTAACAGTTGTGCAGTAGAGTCGGTCCTGAGATTGGCAATCAAACAAAGACATTTGATAGATTTTGTTCCTACCATTTCTTGTTGAAAATTTTCAGGGTTTTGAGATTGTCAGTTTTATCTGACATTTATTGGTATAGTTTGTGCGGGCAAATTAATAATCGAAATTGTGCAATTTTTAAAATACCGTTTTAGCTGAGTCTATGCTAATTTAAGACAAAATATCCTTATGCGTTCAGGAATGTTCTGATTTATTGGACCGAAAAGTTTAGTTATATATTTGTTTGATAATCTTTGAAGTTAACTTTTTAAACCAGATTTTAAGCTAATATAACTAAAAAGTATATATCAGAAAGTAGCTTAAAGATGCTGCGATATAGTATCCTTTTTATTTATTCAAAACAAAAATTTCCATTCTATTTGTGACAATATACCCACTGGCCGGTCCTCACTATCTCAACCTCTTAAACCAGCTCAGGGCCATCCGATTGTTTAGTGGTTTCTCTCCTCTCCGGTCAGGGGCATTTCAAATTACTTAACAAACACATAAGACGCAACATACACAACCGAGAGTGTGGAAGAAAAGAAGAACAAACAAGTATGGACTTGGGTTAGCTCCGAGCGCAAGAAGGGAAATGTTTGGGCACTTTTCTGTAGCTTTCTGTACATCTGTGGGCTATCGCGAGCGTATATCCGAGCGAAATTCCCAGACGGCCACCAGGAACGCTGACTCATCTTCACACGTTGGCTAAACAGGCCTCTGGGTCCACAGGTCATTGCTCCTCGCTTAGCAGCCGCCTTTCTCTAACCAACGCCTTCCCTCGACTTCTGTTGACTGCCTTCTTCTGTTGACTGCTTTCTTTTGTTCACTGCCGTGGGCTCTTGCCTTCCCTCGTCATCTTCCGGTCTTGCAGGAAATTTCACGCACAAGCGTGGGTTTCGTGCCACAACGGACGAAGGGATCCTCTGACTGACACTCACCCACACCCACATCCACAGAAACGAATGCCACCTATCATGCCACATATTTCTTTAAAGTCATTTTGATTAGTTCTGCTTCGGCTATTTGGAAAATGACCATAATCAAATTTTAAAAAATTTGCAAATACTTTGGCGCCAAAGTTGATTTCCTGTATGTATATCAAGTACATGACGTATTATTCCATTGTTAGAAGCAAAAAAAAAAAAAATCCGAATAAACTGTTCATTTACATCATTTAGTTTGAATGTGCCATGTACTATCAATTCTCCTCCAAAATCAGGTTTTGGATGTATTTTTAATTTTTCTCAGTGATTTTCAGTGTCAAAAGTTTAATTGAGATGGAATACTTTCACCTAGGGCTATTTGGAAGTCATCAATGGATTCCTGGTGAAAGTTTGAACCCATACTACCCTCGACCTCGGAGGTGCCTGTGGTGTCATGGTTATCGTCGTAGGAAATGGACACAGCGACACGAGTTCAAATCCTGGACGAGACCGACTGCATTTCACATAGCACTAATAACCTTGGGAAAGGTATGAATCCAATTATTCTCCCTCCAGCTATGGGTAATTAGTAAGACAGACTAGGTTCTTCAGCCTTGGTGAGGCAACTAGTCTAGGAAAAGGAAAAGTCTGAATTCAAACCTGTTAAACTCCGTTTAAAAATTGACCTTGTGTCATATCCTGCTCGAGCAGAGGGGTTGGTAAATATGATAAACATGTATGACCCCTACTACCTTCGACACTTAGAGCCGTGGTGCCCTCACTTTTTTGACACGTTTATGGTTCTTCTCTGGTGTTGTGTCGTTAACACAGTTCCGCTTGGTTTGATCACGTCTGTGCCCCTCACGAACACTCTTCTCCTTTGCCCACGTTGTGTTTCTGACCACAGAAGCTGAGAAGGTCTCTGGATGATGTCACTGAAGGGCTGGACAAAAGGTCGGCTGATGCTCACATCAGGAATAATTCTTTAACCAAAAGAAAGTCCACACAGTTTTTCAGTGTTCCAACTCTTCTATTTTGTACATAAAGCGGTTTCACCCCATCCCATTACGTGACACCGGGGTATTCAGAAGCTGGCACAAGGTCATGATATCAGAAGGTCTTTTCAAGTGAGACACGAATTCCGAGGGCGGCAGGAAAATGAATCCTTGATCAGTGAAAGCACTCTGCTGATATGTAATTTAATTTCCAGTTGGGAGTGGATATGGGTCGACGCGGAACTTAAAGGTTCTAGTTAATGGCGAAATAATTCTTTCCTCGAGATATTCTAATCACGAATGCTGGAATAATTCTTTCCCAATTAGGGGTCGGAAATTTATTCCACTTCTTTGTAACCCCACCAACTTTTTCTATATTTCACCTAACCCTAAAACTCCAGTGGTCACTTTTTATCACGTGATATCTTAATAACGAAAAAATTTAAGGAAACGTTTAGAAAAAACATATTTTTCATCTTAAAAATATAATTTCGCAGGCTATTTTAAATTTCCATTCTGCAGCTGGCTTTATAACATATTGACCTCCGACACAGCCGTCGATCAAGGAACAGGTGCATCCGGCCGAAGATATCAGGTTATAACCTTGACTGTGGACGGGTTGAATTGGGTGCAGATGTGACGCCCACAAAAAGCAGGTGGACGACAAACAATTATATAACCCGGTGCCACAGGTTCTGTTAGTTGGAGTCAGAATTGGAGATAAGGTGCTGTAGAGAGAACCAGCACCCAGCAGAGGTCTATGGGCCCTCAGGACCCTCGATTGAGCAGCCCAGCAGAACGAGAAAGAAGTGCTGATAAAGACAAAGAAACTGGGGGTCATTATGTTGCAGTTTGTTCAGTCCCCAACTCACCTCTCACACATAACCCTTTCGAAACCATTTCGAATAAAGTGTGAGAGGTAGATTTTTCTAAAGAAGTGTGTTCGTTCGTTATTATTGTTGATTTTGCTTCCGCATGTATATGTGTATGGTTGTATATGTATTACGGCTATGCAACAGCTTGTCAAATTGTTTTATCTACTCGTTTGACATCTCAGGTAAAATGATATGGTCACAATTTTAACTTTCCCCAAACCAATCCCTAGAATAATAAACTTTTGACGTTTCTCATATTTTCAAACACTTTCTTTCAATGAACCAGGACAGGCTTTTCGTGTGTTCGTCATTTTTTCCACGATGAGGTTATCACAGGGTCCGACTAACACTTAAGATGTAGAGATACACGCAGAAACCCGTTCGCCAAGTAGGAGGAGGGTACAAATAGCTATGAATAGTAGTAGTAGTCTAAATGTCTATTTGGACCGCACCAGCACGATCTTTCGTTTGAACACCGTATCGTTGCAAGCGTCTATTTTTTGCTGCGTAATGTTACAACCGTACATTTGGTGTTGTAACCGTACAACCTTCTATTTGAGACCTGTAGTGGTGCAACAATATGCTCTTCAATCCTTAGCGCTTTGCTAGCCCTGAAATTTACGCCCTGATTTGTCACTCTGCCGGTTATTAACTAACAATATGACCCTCTCAAAAATCCCCAACCCTCATGCGATGGTTTCTCGCACCTACCACGAGAGTTATCTTGGTTGACTCTTTGTTATCGGTCACCAAATTCATTGGTAGTGGGAGGCACCCACTTTATTACACGAGAAACAAACCCCAAACCAATACCACAGTACTTCCATCCGTCTTTTTTCATGTTCAACAATAGACACTCGTCTGTTATACTCCAAACCAAAATTCCTTCTTTCATGTTCAGTCAAGTTTAAATTTGAGTTTCTTTTCAGTTATTGATTGTATAAGATAGACAAATAAATGATTTGCGGAAGTGACGCCATTTTTAATGGCTACCAGTCGGCCATCTTAAGACATACATTTCAGAGTTATTTTCAACTAGACCAAAAACAGAAAAAAAACCTGTATTTCTCTCAATTTTATCTTTATTTAAATACAAGAGTACTATTCTATTTTCAAAGATACAATTTATCTTCTACACTTTGCTTGATTTTTAAAGTTTTTTTCTTCTTTATTTTTCATCGGTTGTATTCGCAATTTTTATCGACTTGATTGTTTTAAGCTAAAAAGAAGCCCAGATGCATTTTCAATTAAATCTTTTGTTGTCTGACGGATTTAGTTTGGGTCCTGGAAGCGTTCTTTTGCTAAAAAATGAAATCAAATCAAACGAAATAAAACAAAGATTTGTGTATGAATATTGATGGAGTCATTTTGCTGACACATTTAAAAACGTTCTGGACTCGCATATGAATGTGACACTAAACAAGAGACGCCGCTCTGGGAGATTGGCATTAAGAATTCTTTGAAAATAACGTTTTCAAATTTGGAAATCGTCAAGTTGATGTCATTCAACTTATGGTTTTGGTTTGAAAGACGTCTTACTGTCCAGCAGATAACTAAATGCAAAGGCATTGGTCCTGGTTCGATCCACTGGCCCAGTCTGCTGGGACTGCAGAACACACAGAGAGATAAGACTCTCCAAACGATAAGATTCTCCAAACGATTAGACTCTCCAAACTAAGCAATCTAATGGCTAAGCTTTGGGGAATGTGGAGTAACCCTTTTATCGCCATCACTCCCAGTTCCACTCTGGTCCGGTGTGACAGCACCTGATAGGGTCCTATCTATGGGTCAAATGGAACAAATTGCGTACTTATGCAAAACTGAATTGTTTGAAATAAAACTGTTTTTGACATTGAATTTGTACTTATGCTAAACTAAATTGTTTGAAATAGAACTGTTTTGATATTTAACTGTGTGTAAACAAAAAACTATACTTCTACTAAACTGAATTGTTTGAAATACAACTGTTTATATGTACAAAATAGATTTGGCATTACATAACCAACAATGGTTCAGGCGCCATAAAACCAAACCAAACCTACGAATCCATACTGTTTTAACAGAGATCTTGGAGATGAGTAAGCTGTCTGCAAGATGGATCTTAAGATGGCTACCACTAGAACACAAACTGAAAAGGGTTAACATTTCTTGGAAACTTCTGACTAAACCTGAGAATTTCCACTGCCGATAAGGAACTCAAGATAAAACCTGACTTCACCACTTCGAACTTGAATAAAAGATTCAAAACCAATTGTAGAAACACACTAGTGTTGTATACTACGCGTATATGAATATAAGCGGAAACATTGTCAACATAATATACAAACTTCAATGAACGATTGAATACACTTCTTTATAAAAATATACATCTCACACTTTATTCGAAAGGGTTGATGTTGGTTGTGTGTGAGGGATGAGTTGGAAACGGAGACAGACTGCTACATATTGACCCAAAGTTCTTCTCGCGACCATAGCAGCACTTCTTCCTGATCTTGGCTGGGCTGCTCCACCGCGGGTCGCTGAGGGCCCAAGCCCTCTGTCTGGAGCTGGTTCTCACTCCGCGGACATCCTATCTCCAATTGCGACTGGAACTGAACTCCAACTGACTAACTCAAGCCGTCTGTGGCACCTGGTTATATAATTGTTTGACTTCCACCTGCTTCATGTGGGCGTACGCATCTGCACCGAATTCAACCACGTCCACAGGTCAAGGTGATGTTCCGATATCTTCGACCGGATGCACCTGTTTCGCTTGTTTACACAGGTGCATCTCTTGATTAATGGCTCGGTCGAGGGTCAATATGTTACACTAGTTCTCCACCCGCCACCGAAGAAGGTGATAGCGATTTTTTTATTCTGAAGGTTTAATCATGATAGACTTCCTGGAAAACATGAACCCCCACAGTGGGTAGAGAGTTTGCCAATGGTCTGGGAGACCTGTTTTCAATCCCAGGTCGCGTCATACCAAAGACATTAAAAATGGTACTTGATACCTCCTTGCTTAACACTCAGCATTATAAGATACGGATCAAGGGTAAAGTGGAGCAATCTAGGGAAAGGAGTGGAGCCCTCCCCTACACCTCGATGTAGTAGCTATTGAAAAGGGAGCCTTCTGGTCGCTCTCGACTACGGTCACCAGCTTTACTTTTTTTTTTTACTTAACTATGCATCGTAAATAAGACAACTGAAGGAAGCAATCAAGTCAAAACGCAAAGGGAAGCTGAGAGCAGGTGTGCTTTTGCTCCAGGATAACTTGCCCGTTCGCACTGCTCGGGTTGTAGTCGCTGAAACAGTCAACTGTGACTTTGAATTGCTATTTAACTCCCTTTACTCACCTTATTGAGCTCCACCTGATTTAAACATAAATCCCACTAGCATGGTCATCATTTTGGAAACAATGATGAGCTCATATGTGCCATGGAGGAATCTTTTGAGGGGGCAGGATGCCAGCGTATTCTTTTATGGGATTGAAGTGCTTGAACATCACCGGACCGAGTGAGCTGATGTCACGGGTGGGGGTTACATTCTAAAATAGTGAAAATAGTATTTTTTCCGACTCCTGGGCGAGACTAACTTTTTGAAAGAACACCGTATCTATCAATCTATCTATCTATCTATCTCAGTCTGTTCATATCTATCTATCTATCTCAGTCTGTTCATATCTATCTATCTATCTATCTATCTATCTATCTATCTATCTATCTATCTATCTCAGTCTGTTCATATCTATCTATCTATCTATCTATCTATCTATCTATCTATCTATCTATCTATCTATCTCGGTCTGTTCATATCTAATTCTCTAGCTGTTTAATGTTATCATCTGTGTCTGTATATACATAATAGTACACACGCACATAAACACACACACACACACACACACACACACACACACACACACACACACACACACACACACACACATATATATATATATATATCTTTTTGAATAAACATTAGTTTTCTTTTAAATAAAAAATGCAATGATTTTATATTTTCTAGAGCAATATTATACTATCAAAACGGTTATTATTAGGCATTATCTATTACCAAACTCTCTTGAATTGAAACTCTGTAACCAAATATGTGATATGTAGCAGTACAAAAAATGTACACCCTTACATAAAATTTTGTAAAGTAAGAATATATTCAAACCAAATTTAATTTCTTTGATTACAGTTTCAATGCCGAACAGTTTTGTAATAAATAATACCTAATGATATCCGTTTTGATGGAATAACATTCCGCAAGAAATACTAAATTTCCAGTATTTTTGGCATAGAAGAAAATTAAGTTTTTTAAAATTAAAAATGTCGGTAGAGGGCACTTTTTTTTATAAACACTTAGTATATATATATATGCGCGCGTGTGTGTGTGATTATATATATAGTTTGCTGTATTTATTAATAAAGAGTGCTCAGTATCGGTGATGGAGCATATATATATATATATATATATATATATATATATATATATAAGTTAGGATAGTGTTGACACAGAGTCAATATCTATCTATCTATCTATCTATCTATCTATCTATCTATCTATCCCTTTCCTTTCACCTGTCTGTCTGTCTCTCTCTCTATATATATATCGTAATATCCACAAGGATTTGCAAGACTATGGCGCCAGCAAGTATTGAACTTACTACGTCAGCATTGGTCTATTTTGTACGTAATCCAATTAAAGAAGCTATTTGTGAAGAATTATAAGCGTTCTGCTTCTCCGGTAAATGCGTCTATTATTGTGAGCAGTTTATTCTTATTTTTTTGAATAGGAAAAAATATGAATGCTTTGCACAAAAAATAAATATAGACAATTTTCAGTTGGTTTAAAAAGATGCATTCGCGTATCAAATTGAGTTGTCAGAGAATAAAAAAATTGTTATCGACAACATTAAGGAAATGACTAAACAGTTGTTGCTTGATATTGTGAATTTATCGATTGAGTGACTAATACTGTCGTTGCTGGCATCCGTTGAAAAATAACCACCATCTTAAAAAAAATTATCCAGCATAAAGTAAAAAAGGAAGAAAATGATATAAAAAAATTTGTAAAGTGTTCTTTCAGTTTCTGTTTGTAAGATTGCGTTAGGAATTAACTTAACCATTCAAGTGAGGTAAATTTGTTTTTATTCTTCGTTTAAAAAATGAAAATTAAGGAAAAAAAATGTTACAATTAATCAAAAATTTGTTTGCAGCTTGTTCTTTGCCTGGAAGTAGCCTCGTTTTGAAAAATAGTTTGGAGGTGTAACATACCCTAACAACTTCTTGATGTTTTAGTTTGGTTTCTTTGTTAAATAACATATCAACCTTTGTGGGTTATTTGATTTCAAAGTCATCCGTACAGAAGGTTGCCCAGTTGGTTGGGGCTGTAGAATACACTGATTGCACCTCTGCAGAGGGGTAAGACCCCTCTATTCCAAGGAATATCCTGTTTATGACATTAAATAATCTGATGGTGAGGTTCCAGTCATGCAGGACCTTTAGAGAATGCTGAGCATCCTTTCATTGTCTTTGCCCCTAGGTCCACTCCTGCCTGGAGTGGGTGCACCTGATAGGGTCATATTAATAGGTCGAATAGAAATAAACTCTGTACTTATTCTAAACTGAATCGCTTGAACGAGAACTATTTGACATTGAAACTTTGGCTAAACTGAATTGTTTGAAATAGAACTGTTTTGACATTTAACTGTGTGTAAACTAAAACTATACTTATAGGAAATGGAATTGTTTAATTAGAGCTTTGTCTAAACCGAATAGCTTGAAATAAAAATGATTTGGTATTAAATAACCTGCAAAGGTTGATATGCCATAAAACCAAACCAACCAACTTTCTGAAGGACAGTAGTGGTGTCATTTAACCCATAGCTACGGGGATAAGTGGGTATTTGCTTAAAGGTGAACGTAACAGAGTGAATGGAGTTTAAATGCGGTTATTTTGATAGCGCAGTCCAGCACGGTACCTACTACGCCATAAAGGACACCTTCTACTCCTTGAGTTGATAAAGCAGAATTAAATGGATGTTTCTTTGACACCATTTTAAAATTCTGATTTTAAAGGGACTTGTTCAAAATCGAAAGCAGTTGCAAAAATTGGATTAATTTACTCAACCCTTTTGCGGGGGGGGGGTTCTCATGGTGTAATGGTTAAAGCGATGGACGGCGGAATCATAGTACGCGAGTTCGTACTCCAGTCGCGCTATTACGTTCACTTTCGGGCAAATACTCTTGGGAAAGGTATGAACCCCCTTATCCTCCCAGCTATGGGTTAAATAATACCACCACTGTTCTTCTAGGAGAATGGCTTTGGCATTAAATAACGTACAAAGAGTTGATATGCCATTAAACAAAGAAACCAAACCATCAACCCTTTTGCCATGAGTCGGATGTGATACAAGGCCAGTTTTTAAGCAGATTACTGCAAGTTTGAATTAAGAGTTTTTTCCTTCTCCTGGACTAGTTCCTTAAGCAGGAGGGAGAACAGACGGATTCATGCTTTTTCATGAGAGCGAGAGTGAAAAGCTAACAGCCTCGTCTCGGATTTGAACTCAAGCCGCCAATTCTGTTAACTACGACAATAACCGTTTCGCTAAGCACGCAGTTTCAAAGGCGAAGGAGGCAGATGTTATTACGATTCTGTGACAGTAATTTTTACACCCAGGAAATTCTGTTACTGAGAATATTTCTATTCAATAAAATCCAGTGTGAAAAAAAATAGTATTTCATATTTAGATTATTTGTGATCAAAGTAGAAATTGAATTATATTTTGCATGTTTTTTTAAAAGATGCATAGAAATTGTGGCTTGTTTTTTTAAAGCCATCTTCTCTAAAGATACTCCTGTTGTATACAACAAAGAAAGACAACAACGCTGATGTATAAACATATAATCTGCTTCTTTTCTTTTTCTTATTAACCGAAATGTAAGTATGGGTAAAGTGGGTCAAAGATGGCTGAAGTTCACACGTAGACAAAGGTGACGCTGAAGTTCTTTCTATGAAACCTCTCTGCATTTCTACTTCGTTCTGCCTAAGTCAAAATTTTCCCTGGTTTGTGCAATTTTCCGGACGCCCACGAAATCCTCGTGGTCACACCTCCTGCCGATGCGTTCGCATGGACACGCCTCCCGTCAAGCATGCCACCCATGCAACCTACGTAGCACTTCCGCTGAGAAAAAAACCTGCGTCCTGTTCATCTTAGGAAGTAAGGGAACATCCTGTTATGCCACCCACGCAACCCA
Source organism: Sepioteuthis lessoniana (assembly GCA_963585895.1). Lineage (NCBI taxonomy): Eukaryota > Metazoa > Mollusca > Cephalopoda > Myopsida > Loliginidae > Sepioteuthis > Sepioteuthis lessoniana. The sequence continues at coordinate 97,622,453 of OY757918.1, forward strand.
TGCGGCATTTCCGCTTGGGCATCTGCGTCCTGTTTACTTTAGGAAACAGGTGCATATCCTGTTATGCCACTCACGCAACTTACACGACATGTCAGAGGAATCTTCCGGTTGGCATCCAACACTCCTTGGCAGAGAAGTTAGTTGCTATTGTTGCTCAAATATATGGAAAAGTATGTATCAATCCTGTCCTTTGGCTATGGGAACGATTTGTCACTGGGTCAATTTTTAAGTAAGGATGGTTCGAATTCAGAATTTTCCATCTAGACTGCAATCATCATCAAACCATGCCAACAGCGCAGATTTCCTTGACTCTCTCATACCATTCGTTCCTATCGGTTATCACTATTGGCAAGTCTTCTAGACAGTATCCTGTGTCTGAAGAGAGCTGATGAATGCAAATTTCTGCAGGTTGGTAAACAATGGTGCGTTCGTCCTTACTTCACCAGCAGTGCCTAGCTTTCTTGGTTTACTTGGATGGTTTGTATGATGGGAGGTAAGTGGCCATACAGGTGCGGTTTGGTAGAATGTTGCTTAAAAATCCAGTCTTTCTTATTATTTACACATATGTGATAGGTAGAAGAGATAGATTCATCCCTTTCCTAAGGGCATTAGCACGAAGTGAAATGCAAACAGCCTTGTTTTGGATTTATTTTTACGAGAGTCACACTACGTATTTGTGTGTTGGTATGCGCATGTATGTGCATGTGCGTGTGCGCGTGTATGTGTGTGTCCAACAACTTCGTCACAAGCAGAATGGGACACCAGTTCCGTTTTTAAGTGGAGTAAAGTTGGTTCGAATTCAGGGTTTTCTTTCTTCTAGACTCGTTGCTTAACCAAAATTAAAGAGTCTATTTTAACCCTATTATTTACCCATTGCTTGGAGAGAAAATGGAGAGGTTCATGCTTTTCTCAAGGGCATAAGCGCGAAGTGAAACACAAATAACCTTGTCTAGGATTAGAACTTTGGTTGCCAATTCTATTTCCTACGACGATAACCGTTACGCTGAAAGCGCTTTCAGAGTATATAGGGAAAGTGACGCTTTGGACCGAGTTGAAGGGCCGAGTTTAGATCCCGGACGAGGCTGTTTGCGGTTCATTTTGTGCTATTGCCCTTTGGAAAGGCATGAACCCTCTTCCACTTGTGCTGACTTGCTGTAGATTCTAATAGAATGCGGTTTCTCGTGGCGTAGTGGTTAACATGCCAGACTGTGGCATCTTATTAAGCGAGTTCAAACCCTGTTCGTGCTATTACGTTCACTTCCAGACTAATATCCTTGATAAAGGTTTAAACCCCTTTATCCTCTCAGCTAAATAGTAACACTACTTTTCTTCTCCAAGCATAACCTTCACATTAAGATAACCCATGAAGGTTCAGATGCCATTAAACAAAGACAGGAAACCGAATTAAGATTATTATAGTTTATATAAGGGTTTCAAGTACATAAGAAAAAATTCCTCGCAAATATCTTAATATAACCCATGTATATGAAGTGGTTTAACTTTTCCAGGGACTTGGTAAAATTATAGCCTCCTTTGTATTTTATAAGTATATAAGTTGGCTGACCGTGTTTGAGGGCGACCCGAAAGCTCTTTTTTTAATTGTTACTACACCGACTCACTGGGCAAGTGGGTAGAGTGTTCGCCAATGGTCCGGGAGACCTGTGTTCAATCCCATGTCGTGTCATACAAAGACATTAAAAATGGTACTTGATGCCTCCTTGCTTAACACTCAGCATTATAAGGTACGGATCAAGGGTAAAGAGGAGCAATCCAGGGAAAGGAGTAGCGCCCTACCCTACATCTTGGTGTAGTAGCTATCGAAAAGGAAGCCTTCGGGTCACCCTTGACTATGGTCGCCAACTTTACTTACTTCATTTTCCAACGGCTAAAACCGTTATACTAAAGTGCGCCACGTTTTATTATTGCAATTTAACGTTTGTAATATTTTCGTTTGTAGCGCATATATCACGAGAACGAAGCAGGTCAAACCGTGTGAGGTACTCGCTGCTGTTGCTAGTATCGTGCTAGTTGGTATGCTGATACGCTGAGCATTGCTTTTCTTCGTGAGTGATTTGCACAGATGAACGTGTGACGTTGACTAATTCGAGAACTTATACGTAGTGTCTTCAATAAGTTTCCAGACTTTTTTTTGTACAGGCATTTAAAATTGTCGTAGACTCTTGAAAATTCACTATGTTATTGCTATACATCATATGAGATGACTGACCAATTTTTATGATTTCAGGTTCAAATCAACAGGAGTAGCGCCCTCCCCTACACCTCAATGTAGTAGCTATCGAAAAGGGAGCCTTCTGGTCGCCCTCGACTATGGTCACCAACTTTACTACTTTACTTACTACACTGAGGTGTAAGGGATGGCACTATTTCTTTGCCAAGCGTGGTAAAACGACTTGTTTGCCCGTTTGGTTTGGTTTGTTTGGTTTTATGGCATATCAACCTTTTTAGGTTATTTAACGCCAAATCCATTTTTATGTAAATAATCTGTTCTATTGAAAACAGTTCAGATTAGCATAAGTACACAGTTTAATTGTCAAAAACATTTCCATTTCAAACTATTCAAGCAGTTATATGTAGTAATTCAGTTAAGTGTAAATGAAGTTTTAATGTCGAAAAACAGTTCTATTTGAAATAATTCAGTTAAGCATAAGCACGCAGTTTAAGTGCAAGTACGGTTTAATTGTCCAAAACGTTTCTATTTCAAGCTATTCAGTTTTCTCAATTCATTTTAGCATAAGTATGCTGTTAGTTCTATTTAACCCATAGATAGGGCCCTATCAGGTGCTACCACTCCGGGCCAGAGTGGACCTGGGAGCGATGGTAATGAAGGGGTATTCTGCATTCCCCAAAGCTCCAGCACTGCTGGAACCTCACCATCAGATTGTTTAGTGTCATATCCAGGACACTCGTTAGGGGGGGGTCTTACCCCTCTGCAGAGGTGCAGTCAGTGTATTCTACAGCCCCAGCTGACTGGGCAATTGTTAGCCCGTATTGCAATCTATATTCGCTAATGTTCACCAAACAATCAGTCTTATCAACACACGTTTAATGGGCCTATCGTAATAAGAAGTCGAAAATTATTGATTACTTCGGATGGAATTTTTATGAACACTTAATAATAAGAAAAGCAATTTATTAATTTTTAATTGCTATTTTCTAAAGCTTTCAAGTCAATAGATAAAAAAAATTACCTAAAAAAAATTTTCTATAGTCATGTCGATAACAACGATTAAGATTTGGATACCCCCCCCCAAACAAAACACAAAACGACTTTTTTGCGTTGCTTTATTTATTGAGACACGCAAAGAATGGTATTCTATTTTGTCATGGCTAACAATAAGGGTAACAGTTTTTTATTCTTACACCTGAGAGGGCTTTAAGGTAGTTATTTACAAAAGGGTATTTTTGCCTAGTTTTTACTCATCGAAACCTCACCCCTTTCCATCAGTCAGAGCACAGGGAAGTGGATTCATGCCTTTACTAAGGAGATTAGTCAGAATTTGATCTAGGTTTACCGATTTTGTTTTTGTGTTGATAACTATTACGCTACTTCTTATTTCTATTTACCACGATTATAATTCAGAAGCTAGCATAATGCTCGTAAAAAATGATGGGGTTGTTTATGCTTTAATCGGCACATATGTCTAAGATCAAACAGTAGTATCTGTACTGTCAATCCAATTTCGAATTTCTTGTTGATTTTATTGAGCTGTTCAAGTTGCAGAGGGTAGATGTTGTCTGTTTACTTCCAAGTTGGTTGGTTACCTGGTTTTATGGCATATCAACCCTTGTTGGGTTATTTAATGTCAAATCCTGTTTTTATATATGATTTGTAAGCAAATTGTTGGTAACTTCATTTTTAAACGAGATGTCAGAGCTCATTTGTTTGCACACAGTTAAATGGTTGGAAGTATTCCAATCTAACAGTAATAATTCTTTTTAATAAAGATCATTTGTTAAATGATTTCAGGTATTGCTATTGAAAATTAGCAATTCTATTTATAAGCATTCCTATGTAATAGGAAAAAAAATTAAAATGGAATCGAGACACCAAACATATTTTTAGCTAATTTGAGGTCACTGAATCTGAAAATGCCCTCATTTTTTCTTGGTTAGCAACCGTTTTTGCTGTACAGAAAAGTCTCATTTTTAGAAAAAAGCATTTTATTATTTACTTTCTGTACTTGTGATACTGACTGATGGTAATGTTTCTCAAATTAAAATCATAGAAACCTCTCAATTCGTATTTAAACAAACCAATATTGATATGAGAAATACTATTTTTGCAGTAATAAGTAAAAGTAAAGTTTTTGCAGTAATAAGTAAAAGTAAAGTTGTCTCCCTTTAGTCGAGGGCGACCAGAAGGCTCCCTTTTCAATAGCTACTACACCAAGATGTAGAGGGTGCTACTCCTTTCCCCGGATTGCTCTACTTTATCCTTGATACGTACCTTATATTGTTGAGTGTTAAACAAGGAGGTATTAGGTACCATTTTGTAATGTCTTTGGTATGACGTGAGTTGGGATTGAACACAGGTCTCCAGAACCATTTCAATTAAGGTCGCCAAAAATTTTGCAATAATAATTAGACCCTAAGTCTTTAGAAATAACCCGATTGAATATATCAAAACCAAAAAGTATTTTCATCAAATCATTTAATAAAGTAGCAGCAGAAATAAAACCTTCCCTGTCTTTATTGTCTCTTATATTCAATGTTATTTAAGTCCCTTTTGATACTCTAGCAATGGTCAGTCATCATTCGTTTGTCCCATCGTCCCTGGTTGCGCTTTTCCATTGTTTTGATATCTAGATGGAATCATTTTCCTTGCTCCTCACTAACAACACTGCAATTATCCGTAAACTTATATAGCCGTCTTGTGGCTATGTAAAATTGAACCTTAATGCTCATATTAGCGCCTAGGCCCTGTAGACTTCTCAACAGCTTTTCCACTAACTCCTCGTAGTTTTCGGTCGAGCGATTGCCTTAGAAGTTTTTCACCACGTCAACAAACGATGTCCAAGCGCGTAATTCCTGGTCACATATTGGGTTAACAAATTCATCATCTTTAATGAGTTTCCTGATGTTATAGTGAATCTATTTTCATGATTTTCATCATGTATAATGGAATAGGTGTATTCAATTGGGATGTCTTTAGTTGGAGTATCTTTTCAACAGTGAAAATAAAAGCTCTCAATGGGCTTGGTTTCCTTTCACAGTGAAGGGACAAAAGTGATGGGATAAATTTATGAATATCAAACAGAAGATTTTAGGGTTTCATTTTTTATGTCACTTTTATTATCAGGTTTACTAAAGTGTATTATTTATAAAGTTTATCTGTTAATTTCAATTTTGGCGATAAACTGGAAAATTTCGGTACTTCTGTCTTATTTTTTTTTTTTTTACTTAAAAACACATTTTATCTTATGAAAATAGTTCATTTCTAGTGGCTGACATTAATTGCTTGGGCTACTTGAAAATTTATGCGTTTCTACGACTTTTTTTTTTACTAAATTTTGTGATCAGCTAAGATCGTAAATTGACCTCCCCCCCCAAAAAAAATGAGCAATTATAGTGCTGCAAAAACGGTAACTAACCATGAAAAACAAAGGTCATTATCAGAATCTGTACCATCAAATTAGCTAAAAAAAGTGTTTTGTTTCTTGGAACCAAAAATTGTGTTGACCAGTCTAATTTGTACACTAGTTGAATGCTTCAAATCAATAATAAATGATAAAACAATTCTATTTGAACCACTGATGGGACTCAAATAGGTACCACCAATCCGGGCCAGAGTTATTTTTTTTTATCTGTTTGCTTTAAAATGACTGATGTTAGGAACATACAAACAAATAAACGTACAGGACTTTCTCCGATTAGGGATTGGGATGTACTAATTTATACACACACACACACACACACACACACACACACACATATATATATATATATATATATATATATATATATATATATATATATACAAAAGGGGCCATTGGCCTAATGAATTGACTGTTCGCCAATGGTACGGGAGACCGGAGTTCAATCCCAGGTCGAGTCTTACCAAAGACTTAAAAATGGTACTTGATGCCTCCTTGTTTATCACTCAGCATTATAAAGTTAGGATCAAGGGTAAAGTGGAGCAATCCAAGGAAAGGAGTAGCGCCCTTCCCTACACCTCGGTGCATTGTCCATTTAAAAGCGATCCTTCGAGTCATCCTGGAATAAGGTCGCCAACTTTACTTATATATATATATATATATATATATATATATATATATATATATATATATATATATATATATAAAACCCTCAAATCTTTTTGCTAAGCGAGCAAATTGAAAGACATAGGAAACACCGATATCATTCTAAATCTTTCTAACACTCTTATTAAAACAACATGAAACTGAAGCCTTACAATTTGGATTAAATTTCGCAACCGGACAAAAAAACAAAACAAAAACGAACTACTTGACATCATAAAAATGAACTACAGACACCCTGACTCTGATTTCGACAGAGGCTTTATACAAGGTCCAATCGCATACACCACCAACCAACACACACCACAATACACTCAACTCAGAAGATACATCAACACTCTCACAAACGTTGCTACTGTAATATAACAGACGGGCGCTGTCGTTGAGAACGCGCGAGCGCATCGGCTGTCATCATTCAGTGAAAATGTCACGAACATAGCGTGTGCGGGCAGAATGACCTACTGGGTTCACACATAAATTATCTCGGGTTTTACGACAGTTTCACTGGTGACATCGAACATTCTTGGATCTTCGATTTCTTCTTCAAAATCTCTATATAAGAAAACAAGTCAGGAGATTTTGGCAAACTTAAAGGCAGGTTTCAAAACAGGTGCGTCAAAGGTTCAGGAGACCCCAACCCATCTTACCCAGCCTGTTACGACCCAATTGTCAGGAGTATGTCAACAGCCGGCTATCACCGACACCCGCCGTTGCCACCAAGAAGGGAGCGGAAGAATATAACGAAACGAACTTTTCGGCCTGCAATTATTGTAGTGCAAGTGAATAAAAAACGACTACTATTTTTCTCCGTTAAATTTCGAGTTTGAGTATTTATCTTTGAGTGGATTGCTCATGTGTGGTCTTGGCGCGAAAATAGATAAAGAACTACACTCCCTAAATCTACGTAAGGACCTGCGACGGAAGTGAGGTTGGAAGGACCGAGGGACGTTAATCAGTCAGAGAAGTCAGTTAGGACAGAGACCCCGTCAGAGAAGGGTCTCGAACAGTTAGAGTGAGAGCGATGGCCAGTGAAGATGGGCAGTTGGCCTGTGGACGTGGGGATAAGTCAGCATTTTTGATAGGTGTTAGGATTTTCACACGGCACTTGTGATAGCCTCATACATACACACCGAGCACTAGAAACGTGCCAGACTTCCTTTTCTTATGGTTTTGCTGTCTCAAGTTCATTGTTTTGTCTTTTCTTTCCTTCCTTTCTCTTTTTGTCTTTTATTTGTTGTTTTGTTTGACATGTGAATATTCTAACTAACATGGGGAGGTTGCACTTGACATCCGGCCGTCTGGGGGTATGGTCTTAGGAGTTGGTCTTAAAGATATATGCCTTGCAAGATAACCGCCCCATTACATCTATGTAAAATAGTCAGGTTTGATTTGGTTGGGTTTTATAGCATATCAACTATTGTAAGTTATTTAATGCCAAATCCTTTTTATACATATATATTAGATATATAGGATTTGGCTTGGTTGGGTTTTGTGGCATATCAACCATTGTAGGTTATTTAATGCTAAATCCTCTTTATACATACATATATATTAGATATATAGGATTTGGTTTGGTCGGGTTTTGTGGCATATCAACCATTGTAGGTTATTTGACGTCAAAACCTCTTTATATATATATATATATATATATATATATATATATATATATATATATATATATATATTAAATGTATATGATTTGGTTTGGTTGGGTTTTGTGGCATATCAACCATTGTAAGTTATTTAATGTCAAAACTTCTTTATATATATATATATATATATATATATATATATTGTAAATGTATATGATTTGGTTTGGTTGGGTTTTGTGGCATATCAACCATTGTAAGTTATTTAATGTCAAAACTTCTTTATATATATATATATATATATATATATATATATATATATATATATATATATTGTAAATGTATATGATTTGGTTTGGTTGGGTTTTGTGGCATATCAACCATTGTAAGTTATTTAATGTCAAAACTTCTTTATATATATATATATATATATATATATATATATATATATATATATATATTGTAAATGTATATGATTTGGTTTGGTTGGGTTTTGTGGCATATCAACCATTGTAAGTTATTTAATGTCAAAACTTCTTTATATTTATATATATATATATATTGTAAATGTATATGATTTGGTTTGGTTGGGTTTTGTGGCATATCAACCATTGTAGCTAATCTAATACCAAATTCTCTTCATATATATATATATCAGATATACATATGATTTGTAAACATATTTAATATTCATAAACGAGCCTGAGCTTATTTTTGGCTATAGTTAAATGGTTTCAAGTATATAAAAGTCACAATTTAACATCAGTCATTTGTTTGCGCAGTCTGGTCTATTTGATACATTGATAAGATCAGGTGCTTCCACTCCAGGTCAGAGTGGACCTGGGAGGAATGGAAATAAAAGAGTACTCTGCATTCTCCAAATCTTCAAGGCTGGAATCTCGCCACCAGATGGTTTAATATCATACCCTAGTCACTCCTTGAGGTGGTCTTACTCCTGTGAAGAGATGCAGTCGGTGCATTCTGCAACTCCAGCCGACTCAGCTGTAAAAGTGTCAGTGTGGTAAAGTGCCTTTTTTGACCGGAAGTTGCTTGTATGTTATTTACTGCCAAATCCATTTTTACACAAATAAGCTGTTCTATTTCAAACAATTCAGTTTAACATAAGGACACAGTTTAAATGTCGAAAACATTCGGATTTCAAAGAATTCAGTTTAGTATAAGTATAGTTTTTTGTTTACACTCAGTTAAATATCAAAACAGATCTATTTGAAACAATTCAGTTTAACCTAAATACACAGTTTAGGTTTATTTGACCCATAGATAGGATCCTATCAGGTGCAACCATTTCAGGTCACAGTGGACCTGGGAGCGATGGCAATAATGGGGAACTCCGCATTACTCAAAGCTCCAGCATAACTGGAAACTCACTATCAGGTTGTTTAGTGTCATATCCTGGATACTCGTTGGGGGAGGGGTTTTTACCCCTCTGCAAAGATGCAGTCGATGTATTCTGCAGCCCTAGCCGAGTAGACCAACAGACCGATTTTTTTTTTGTTTTTGGCCCTGGCCCTACGTGCGCACACATTAAACTGATCACGTGTAGCGTACTTTTGGTGCTTAGCGTAACTGTTATCATTGTACGAAATTGAATTGACAACCCGAGTTCAAATCACTGTGGAGTCTGTTTTCCCTTTCACTTTGCGCTAATGCCCTTATTAAAGGTATCGATCCATCTCTTCTCCTCCGAGCTATGGGTAAATAGTTGTGTAGACTGAGCACTTCCATCTCGATGAACTAACCAATCCAAGAGAAGGAAAACACAGAACTCAAACTAGGTTAACTCCGCTCAAAGACCAACCCTGTGTCACATCCTGATCGTGATGGAGGGGTTGGATAAACTAATTCTACGCGTGAATCGGGTGTTGTAAATATTCACTGTTCATTGTGCAATAATAACGCTGTACGAAAGGCTTAGTTGCTCAGTTTCTAGCGTTGCTAGAAGCCCGTGTTCGAGCTTAGGCAAAAGGTATTATTTCAAACTCTGATTTTCAAGGCAAATAACTTCTGATCATATGAAAGTTTGATGCGGCACAACCATCACACCCGATCCCCATTAAGAATTGCAGCAGACTAATTTGAGCTAAATGAATTTTTAAAAAATTAGAAATTCTTTTTTTAGTTTTATGGCATATCAACAATTGTAGGTTATTTAATGCCAAATCCGATTTATTTTTGAAATAAAGAATCAGTATTATAAGCTGTACTTCGCAATACTGCATTCGAGTTGTAAGATGGTCATTATTAAAATATCTGTTCTGTTTAGTAAAGTTTAATAGCAGTGTAATATTTTGACCTTCGACCCAGTCCAAAAATACTATTCCAAGGTGATACACCGGAAGGAAGTGACACATTCCAACGGCCAGTAATCGAAAGCATCTGTATGGTACCTTGATGCACGCATGTCAAGATGGCCAACCACGCAAAGATAGTAAGAGAAATTTAGATAATAATTAGCCGGGCAAGTGTTACATAGAGAGAAGGTCGCCCTCTAAGTAAGATTTTGTTTGCTGTAGTTCAAGTGATCCTTTTTTATGTTTTCAGCCATTATTGTCCTTTGTAAATCATTCTGTAAAATATGTGTGAGGTTGATGGAGACGAACGTGAAGAAAATTCCACACGTGGAATTTTGAAAAATAATTAACGGATGAATGTAATATTTTGACCTTCGACCCGGCCCAAAAATATTATTCCAAGGTGATACACCAGAAGGAAGTGACACATTCCAACGGCCAGTAATCGAAAGAGATTGCGTGGGCGGATTAAGGCTTATGATATGGGACAAGGTGAAGGTCCCATTGTGCCATTACAGTCGTGCACCGGAAGAGAGTAACCTCTGAACTGCATGACAGTTATTTCCGCTTGATGACGATTAAACGTCCGATTTCAAAGATCCAGTAGGCAATCGTGTGGGCGTTGAATTATTATTTAACTCAGTTGAGTTTGGGGTGCCAGAGCAGTTGCCAGCAGAATTCCAGACAGCTAGAGACCAGATGTGGTAGGGAAGGCCACACCCGACCGAGGGGTCCTCGGAAGCCCCGATGGAGTGGACCCCAGAATCAGGAGAACAAGAAAGACACAACGTGACGGTCATAACAGTGGGGTCAAAATATGAAGTTTATGTTCAGTCTCCAGCACCCTCTCACATGCAAACTTTGAGTAACCCTTTTCAAACCTTGCAATAAAGTGAGAGGTAAAATATTTGTAAAGAAGTCTTCATGCGTCCTTCATTCCTGCATTATCCTTCATGCGTCTATCTTTCTGCGTGCGTCTGTCTTTACTATTATTGAGTCGTTATGATACGGCACATGACTATATAACAGCAGTACCTAGCAATATCTTATACGAGTTGCAAGATGGTCATTATTAAGATATTCATTTTGTCAAGTTTAATAGCAGTAAAGTAAGTAAAGTAGGCGACCGTAGGTGAGGGTGACTTGAAGGCTCCCTTTTCGATAGCTACTACACCAAAGTGTAGGGGAGGAAGCTACCCCTTTCTCTGGATTGTTCCACTTTAACCTTGATCCTTACCTTATAATGCTGAGTGTTAAGCAAGACAGCATCAAGCACCATTTTTGAGACTTTGGTATGACTCGACCTGGGATTGAACATCGGTCTCCCGGGCCATTGGGGAATGTTTGAAATTTAATTTGGCGTTAAATGACCCGAAAAGGGTTAATATACCGTAAAACAAAACAACTAACCAACTAGTAAAGTTTAATAGTAGTACTTAGCAATATTGCTTATGAGTTGAAAGATGGTCATTATTAAAAATAAAGAAAAATCGCTTTTATTAAAGTTTATTTATAGTATTTACCCATATTACACACTATCTCATACGGTTGGGGGAGGTAGAATAAGAACCCCACCAACGAGTGTCCTGGATACTACACTAAATAATGTGATAGCGAGGCTCCAATACTGGAGATTTAAGTGATATGAAGCACCCCTTCATTTTCCATTACTCCCAAGTCCACTCTGACTCGGAGTACTAGTACCTGTTAGAGTCTCATCTATGTATCGACTATGTGCAAATAAACGATTAATAATGAATTCAATTAGAAGTGCAAGATAGAAATCCATGAAACAATGTAAATGAGTACAAATAGAACTGTTAGTGTTAGAAAGCAATTCTGATTGATATTGAACAGAATTATTAGTGTAGGGTAACAATACTTGTTTGTTTGTTTTTACAGATTCGAAACACTACAAGAAAAGACGGAAAAAAGTACACCAAACGACGAATACGAAAATTTCGTCAATGCACACCTTGAGGCAGCAGCAAAATACATTCCAACAAAAATTAAAACTAAATATAGAGTCCCATGGGAAACTTTAGCGGTGAGAGAAAAACGTGCACTAGTGAAAACAGCCTCCAAAAACTATCGAAAAAACCCAACAAACACAAATGCCTTAAAACTAAAAACGGCACAATATCAATTAGCAGGCATATATATAAAGGAACAGACAGAATACATTCAAAATCAGATAGATAAGATTAGAGACTCGGTGGAAGATAGACAATCTAGAATTGCCTGGCAAACAATAAACGAAGTGAGCAGAAGAAAGAACACAGCCAAAGCAAAACTTAAAGCAGCAAACCAACAAGAAAGAATAAAACTGTGGAAACAGCACTTCGAAAACTTACTTGGAAACCCACCAAAAATAACGCATGAACCAATCACCAGAATAATTAGCAAACAATTAGACATTAAACTTGGACCGTTCACACAAGAAGAACTCGACTCGGTTCTCAGAAAAATTAAAAATAGGAAAGCTGCAGGACTGGACGAAATTCCCCCGGAAGTATGGAAAACCAGACAATTCGACGACATACTGCTCCGACACTGCAACGCAGTATACAATCAAAATCCGATAGATAGATGGACGAAGGGATGCATACTCCCCTTCCCTAAAAAGGGGGACCTCGGATTAGCCAAAAACTACCGAGGCATAACACTTACATCCATAGCTGCCAAAATCTACAATGCCCTACTACGAAACCGAATAGAACCCAAAATCGACAACATACTTAGAAAAAACCAAAATGGCTTCCGAAGAAATAGATCTACGACCTCACAAATATTAACCATCCGCAGAATCCTTGAAGGTGTACGGGCAAAGAACCTACAAGCGACATTAATATTTGTCGACTTTACCAAGGCTTTCGACTCCATTCACAGAGGAAAGATGGAACAAATCCTACTAGCGTACGGCATACCTAAAGAAACCGTAGCGGCAATAACGATTCTCTATAGAAACACTAAAGTAAAAGTACGATCACCAGATGGAGACACAGAATACTTCGACATTGTAGCAGGAGTACTACAAGGGGACACGCTGGCTCCGTATCTCTTTATCATTTGTCTAGACTACGTACTTAGAACATCGATTGACAAAATCAAAGAGAATGGCTTCGAACTGACGAAGAAAAGAAGCAAAAGATACCCCGCAACAACAATTACCGACGCCGACTACGCCGATGACATAGCGATACTGGCAAATACACCTGACCAAGCCGAAACACTTCTGCATAGTTTGGAACGAGCAGCAGCAAGCATAGGCCTCCATGTTAATGCACACAAAACGGAATATATGTGCTATAACCAAACGGGGGACATCTCCACTCTAGAAGGAACCCCTCTTAAACTAGTAGACAAATTCACGTACCTAGGAAGCAGCGTCTCATCAACCGAAAAGGACATCGAAACGAGGTTAACGAAAGCATGGACAGCTATCAATAGGCTATCGACTATATGGAAATCAGACCTAACCGATAAAATGAAACGCAGTTTCTTCCAGGCAGCGGTCACATCGATACTGCTATATGGATGCACTACATGGACGCTAACAAAACGGCTGGAGAAGAAACTAGATGGCAATTACACAAGAATGCTGCGTGCAATCCTGAACAAGTCCTGGCAGCAACACCCCACAAGACACCATCTGTACGGCCACCTGCCCCCTATCACGAAAACTATTCAAGTTAGGCGAACCAGACATGCAGGACATTGCTGGAGAAGCAGAGATGAACTCATAAGAGATGTACTCTTATGGATCCCCACACACGGCCGCGCAAAAGCAGGACGACCAGCACGAACGTACATTCAGCAGCTATGTGAGGATACAGGTTGTTGTCCTGAAGACTTGCCTAGGGCGATGAACGATAGGGAGGAGTGGCGAGAGAGGGTCAGGGATATCCGTGCTGCCAGCACGATATGATGATGATGATGATGAACAATACTTGAAACCATTTAACTGTGTGCAAACAAATGAGCTCTTGGTCGTTTAAAAATAATGCTACCTACAAACTATACACTTACAAAGAACCAAAAGATATGTAGTCCATATGACATCAGGACAGTATTCACAAGTGGTTCAAATCACCAGAGATATCTCTTCCGGGTCAAGCTACCAACGGAGTTCAACATGATCAAGAACTGTGTTTACTCCATCCCTTGCAGTTGTGGTAAAATGTACGAAGGCGAGAAGGTCACCCACTAAAAGTAAGGCTAGAAGAACATCGGAAGTGAGATTGAAAAGTCAGGTATGGCAGACCATATATGGAAGGAAAAGGGGACCCATCTGCCTTTATGGGATGAATTTGAAATAGTTGATAGAGTTGAACATTGGAGGATTTTGACGCCTTAAGGATTCAGCACATATGTTGGGCTACAATGACCTGCTGAGTAGACCAAGTATAAAGTTGAATACAATATGGGAACCGATAATTAAAAAGGTTAGATAAAAAAAACATCTGAATATGAGCACAGGTAAAAAAATCATACATAATAGTATTAATCAAATCAAGTAAGAAGATTAAGTTTATAAGTTCCAAATCAAAGTTTATAAGTTACAAATCATATATAAGTTAAAAAGTTTTCCGACCGTAGTCGAGGATGACTCGAAGGATCCCTTTCACTGTAGCAAGGTGTAGGGGAGCGCCTTATTCTTTTAACTGGATTGCTCCACTTACCCTTGATCCATACCGTATAATGCTGTCTATTAAGCACGTAGGCATAAAGTACCATTTTTTTAATCTTTGGTATGACTCGACCTGGGATTGAACACCGGTCTACCGGACCATTGGCAAACACTCTAAGCTTTATGCCAATGGGCCGGTATGCTACCAGAGTGGTAACATCTGATAAGGTCCTATCTATGGATCAAAAAGAACTGTTTGATTTTAAAACTGTGTGCAAACAAATGACTTATGCTAAGTTGAATTGTTTGAAATAGAACTGTTTGATCATTTAACTGTGTGTAAACAAATGATTGATGTTTGATTGAATTGTTAGTGATACGTAGCAATATTTGGAACCGTTTAAA
>OY757918.1:97642666-97660166 GCA_963585895.1 Sepioteuthis lessoniana
CTCCTTTTAGACCGATTGCTGCACCAGTTTTAAAGACCCTAGTCTGCTTTACTATAGCTGGAGGGATAATAGTTGGGTTCATGCCTATGCTAGGAGTATTAGCACAATGTGAAATGCTACGTTCAGGATTTGAACTCTGGTAACTGAGTTCACTTCCTATGATGATAGCCGTTACGCCATGAGCACCTTCTTAATACTCACTAAATATACAACAAAATAAAATATCACCCAGACAAGTTCACCTACCTTGGAAGCAGTGTCTCATCAACTGAGACAAACATCAACACGCGACTAGCAAAGGCATGGACAACTATCGATAGACTATCGGTCATATGGAAGTCAGACCTGACTGTTAAAATAAAACGCAGTTTCTTCCAAGCAACGGTCGTGTCGATACTGCTATATAGATGCACAACATGGATGCTAACTAAACGCTTGGAGAAATAGCTTGACGGCAACTACACAAGAATGCTACGAGCAATATTGAACAAGTCCTGGAGGCAACACCCCACAGAGCAGCAGCTGTACGGCCACCTACGACTCATCGCGAAAACTATAAAAATTAGAAGAACCAGACATACGGGACACTGCTGGAGAAGTAGCGACGAGCTCATAAGTTGACCCCTTCACGTGGACGAACAAAGGCAGGATGACCAACTCGAACCTGTATACAGCAGCCCCGAGCCGATACGTGGTGTAGTCCAGAAGACCTGCCGGAAGCAATGGATGATACTATTTACCAACCCCTCCGCTCGGGCAGGATATGACACAAGGTCAATTTTTAAGCAGAGTTTAACAGGTTTGAATTCAGAGTTTTCCTTCTCCTAGACTAGTTGCCTAACCAAGGCTGAAGAACCTAGTCTGACCTACTATTTACCCATAGCTGGCGGGAGAATAATTGGATTCATACCTTTCCCAAGGGTATTAGTGCTATGTGAAATGCAATCAGTCTCGTCCAGGATTTGAACTCGTGTCGCCGTGTCCAATGGATGATAGGGAGCGGTGGTGAGAGAAGGGTCAGGGATATCCGTGCTGATGGCGTGACATGATGATGATGAGGATTGAGGAGAGCGCTCGAATCACTACAAAGTATCCCAATATATATATATATATATATATATATATATATATATATATATATATGTGTGTGTGTGTGTGTGTGTGTGTGTGTTTGCGTGTGTGTGTGTAATCAAGTCTGGTTCTTACTTGAAAGTCAATTAATCACTTTCATAAGACAAAGATGAATGCTTAGATGGAGATTGATAAAATATTTATCGGTAAATGACGCTTTGTTTTAAGACGTCACACAGTCTACCTTCCGAAGAAATACTCAACACGCATCATTGAGAGTGCGATTGAATTATCTTATGTATCGCTTATAGTTGAGCAACAATTTTCTCCAAATACAATCCTTAATCATACGAAGATATCGAGTTTTGCGTCTCATTATTTGTCGTTATATACAACCTATGTACGTGTATACATGTGCACACGCACACAGAGAATATATATATATATATATATATATATATATATATACACACACACACATATATATATATATATACAACAAAAATATTATATTGATCAGAGGTTCTCACGGGCAATTAACGCCAATAAGACATTAACAGACACAAATTTGGAATTACAACAACTTATCAAAATAATCTTTACTGTAAAAACAACAGCCTGAACTTAACTTAGTCATTCAAAGTCTCCTGAAGAAGATGTAAAGTCTGAAATACCTTAAGAGCACATGTGTATGAAATAATAAATAACTAAATAATAAATTTGAAGTCATTTGCGGATCTTTTCATTTTAAGATGTTCAATTTTCTCTTGTTGTACCAACAACCACGATCTATCTATCTATCTATATACACTACCAGGCAAAAGTATTTGGCCACCCTCAAAAATTTTATTCCTCGATCTAAAGGTGTCATTTCTAATGAAACAAGGGTTACAATATTTTTTATTCATTATACTAAATATAAATCTTCCTCGGAAACATTGACCTTAACATAACCAGATATCTTTTAAAAGATTGATTTAAAGACATTTTTATTCTTTAAGACTAAAAATAAAAATTTCCATTCCAAAAGTTGGGCGGGAAGACTAAAAGCAACAAGAGCATAGAATAATTTCATCAGTTACCAATTTGTGTGACAGAAAGCCGACTACTCGAAACATCACGGCACAACTGAGCCAACTGTGAGAAGACTCTGTGAAGATGGCCTATATAGCAGAACTGCTGTCTAGAAACTGCTGTTGAGGAAAGAAAACAATGTCAAAAGGCTCCAGTAGGCCAAGGTACACAAAGACTGGACAATATAGCAGTGGAATAAAGTCCTTTGGATTGACGAATCAAAATTCGAAATCTTTGGATCAAATAGGAGGGTCTATGTGCAGCGAAGAGTTGTTGAATGAGATACAACCCCTTGTATTACGCCAGCCATAAAGCATAGTAGTGTAATGGTTATCATCATAGGAAATGGACACGGCGACACGAGTTCAAATCCTGGACGAGGCTGATTGCATTTCACATAGCACAAATACCCTTGGGAAAAGTATGAATCCAATTATCCTCTCTCCAGCTATGGGTAAATAGTAGGGCAGACTGGGTTCTTCAGCTTTGGTGAGGCAACTAGTCTAGGAGAAGGAAAACTCTGAATTCAAACCTGTTAAACGCCGCTTGAGAATTGACCTTGTGTCATATCCTGCCCGAGCGGAGGGGTCGGTAAATAGGGTAAAGCATGGAAGAGGCTGTGTTAAATGTCTGAGGGGGTTTGCCAATTGCAAAGCCGGGGATTTGCAGCAGGTGAAGTGCAAATTGAATCAGACCGGCAATCACAGCATATTGCAGCATCACACGATCTCATCTGGAACGTGGTTTGTGACTCAAGGATTTATACTCATACAAGTTAGTGAGCAAAAGCGTACTAGTCAACAGAGCCAAATTAAAAGCTACGCAGAATATCACGTCCCTCAATCGATGTCTTAGCCGGCACAATCAGCGGACTTAAATCCCATTGAACTAGAGTTGGATGAACTTGACCGAAAAGTCAGAGCTAAAAAACCCACAAGTTCAGCTCACCTTTGACAAATTTTGCTGGAAAGATGGGCAGAACTATCAACATTCATGTGAACTCAATCCGACCATCTATACAGTATACAATGGAGAAAGAACAAGACAACGTATTATCCTTCCTAGGTATATTAATAATTCGTACGGGGCAAGGATTCAGGTCATCTGTGTTATCGAAAGCCAACCTTCAATGGACAGTACTTCAATTTCAACTCCCCTTTATCTATATGATGTAAAGAAAGGAACCGTTCGTTTTCTACAGCATCGAGCAAAAACTATTAGTAGTGACGGCTATGCATATCAAGAAGAAATGTATAGCTTTACGGACAAACTCCATCACAACGACTATCTAGAGAGTGTGATATCGACACCAAGAAATCTGGATCGAGCGACAGAGAACAATACCTGAAAACTCACCACAGTCTGTCTGCCCTTAGGTCAAAGGCCTAGCCGAAAAGATTCAAGAGATATGTAGTCCATATGATGTTGTATAGCCACATAATACATATACAACTATACACGGAAACATTGTCAACATACTGACGACTTCGATTAACGAACACACTTCTTTAGAAAAATATACCTCTCACTCTTTATTCTCGAAAGGGTTGCGAAAGGGTTGATGTTGGTTATGTGTGAGAGGTGAGTTGGTGACGGAACAGACTGCCACATATTGACCCCAAGTTCCTTTGACCATAGCAGCACTTCTTCCTCATTCTGCTGGGCTGCTCAACCGGGGTCCCGGGGGCCCAAGCCCTCTGTCTGGCGCTGGCTCTTGCTACAGCATCTTGTCCCCAACTGCGACTGGAACTCGAACTGTGACTGCAACACGGACTGAACTCTGCTTGCCTCGGACTCCAACTAATTGACTAACCAAGCCGTCTGTGGCACCTGGTTATATAATTGTTAGACTTCCATCTGCTTCCTGTGGACGTCGCATCTGCACCGAATTCAACCACGTCCACAGGTCAAGGTGATATCTTCGACCGGATGCACCTGTTTCTTCCGCTTATTTACACAGGTGCATCTCTTAATTGACAGCTCGGTCGAAGGTCAATATGTTACAATGATATCAGGACAAAATTCAGAAATGGCTCGACTCTTCGAAATATCTCTTCTGAGTCAGAGTACAAGACCAAGAAATGTAGTTATGGTAAAGTATTCCAAGGTATGCCGTCCAATAAAAGTAAGGTTTGAGGAACATCGAAAAGCAGTATGTTAAGTTGGAATTGAAAAGTCTGATATGGCTGACCATTTATAAAAGGAAAGGAGAAACCATCTGTCCGTATGGGATAAAGTTTAGATGATTGATAGGGAAAAACATTTGAGAATAAGGAAGCAGCGCTACAGTGACCTGTTGAGTAAACTAAGTACAGAGATTAATACGATAGGGAAACCAATCACTGGCCTGCGTTAAAAATCTTTTTTTCCAATGGTCAAAGGTTTATCGAGTGATATATGATTGTCATTTTATGCTGAATTCAAAAATACCATTCATTGTGTTTGGTCAGGTCTGCTTTTTAAAATGTACTTGAATACTCTATTTGAACGGAATAATAACACTTATTCAAAAGCCTTTGGACTCTACATATCACAGCTGATCGTGAGTGCCTGATGTAGGTGTACCTAACTACAGTGTACCACTCTACTCGCTAACATCCAAATATCAAGAAGAGGCAGGGCTTATCCCTCAGCTTAAAATGATTTAATGTACTCTGTCAAGTGTTAATGACAAGCTGAGAGCTGGTTTATTTTTTCTCTTTCCTGCTTGAGATTTGTATTCCTTTATATATATATATATATATATATATTGTCATCTAATTCGTCAAAATTTTAACAAAAAGGCCGATTTGAGGAGATGATATATATATATATATATATATATATAATCACATGTACATTATGTTTGTAATTTGAATTTCTGACTAAAATTCGATACTCTGTACTTTGAAATAATAATATCTGACCAAAATTTGACCACAGAATTATGGTGAATTTTCAATCCTATACCAATTTTACAAGGTGTTGTCGTATCCTCAAATTTGCCTGATTTTTGAAATCAGAGTCGTTTTTTTGCCGAGACTGATTCCCACTTTGATCACACGTTGTCTATCATTTCACCCGTACCTTTTAAGAAGAGATGGATTCATGCCTTTCAAAACAGTATTAAGTATATTCAGGTATATATTAAGCTTAGTTCTGTTGGGCACAAGGCAGTATGTGTATTTCATCCTGTGAGGATCAAACTCACTTTAGTATTAATAGACCGCTCGGGTACCTTGCTTAACATTGCACCAATGCAGTGGTGCTTTATATGTATATTGAGTTTAGTCAGGCACAAGGTTATAAAAGTGGTGTATTTAGATAGGGCCGAAACGTCTCCTTGGCCAGCTTGTTGTTATCACGTGATGAAGCACGCATATATGTGTTGGTAGTGTTATGTATTTTGAGGTTCATAGAAATAAATCTAGGAAGATTAACTTTGGTTTTGTTTGGTTTTATGGCATATCAACCATTGTCGGTTATTTAATGCCAAATCCCCTCTATACATATATGATTTGTAAATGAGGTATCATCATAGGCTTTTATCTCAGAGCTATACGTATTTCCTCCTCTAAATATTTAACTGATGAATTCATCCACAGAGAAAACTCCTTCCTTAAGCTTCTATACACCAAATCCTTTATACACTTTGCTAAATCTAAAGCTCTGAAAATCCACAATAAGAATCAAACTCGAACTAATGCCCACTCACAATCTGATAAACCTAGTTCCCTTCCCATAGATTCATAACTTTGCTAAACAATTCTTCCTCTGACAGCATAATAAACAACTTAAATAAACTCAATATCCAAACTACCTCTTTTCCTTCTAAAACGATCTGCGACTTAGTACACTCTTGCCCTCAACGCAACATATTTTCAGACGCCGATGTTTATTGTATCCCTTGTAAGAATTGTAAACTTAAGCATATTGGTGAAACATCGCGGAACCTTCACGTCTGCTTGAAAAAACACAAAAGAAACATAAAAATTGGTAACTCAAACAATGCATTATTCCTATACATTTCTCAATCTAATCACACCTTCGACTTTAATTCTGCAAAGATGCTCATTCACATCTAGAATAAAAGTCTAAGACAAGTTTTCTCATTCTTTAATTCCCTAAATACTCCTCCAGGTTTTTATAATATTTCTCCTTACTTGGGCAAATCCATTTTAAATAGCTACAATATATTCCATCTTTAGTTAATATGTTCCACATATATCATAATTTTATACTTTCTCTTTTTCTTTTTGTCTTTCTTTTTCTTCCTCCTTTTGATCCGAAATCTTTCTCTATGAATAAACAGAACATAAATTCTATACAATATTCGTAATGAGTCAAATGATGTAATTTAAAACAACAAACGCTGATTCACTAATTAAACGGCCAACTTTTTCTTGTTATACAAATTGTCCTTAGGTTTTTGTATTTTGCATTTTTAAACTTCCATCGTTGATTTAACATCACTAATATCATCCTGCATAGTCCTGATGATGGCTCACTAGAACCGAAACGCTATAGTGTCGAATTTGATTCTCAATAAATCTCTCCTACTTGGATTACCTTGTTATCAATTTTTCTTCACATATTGTCGAATTACATTCCATTGTTTACTTCTATAATTTGTAGATTACATTTTAAAACGAGCCAGAGCTCATTTGTTTGCATACAGTTAAATGGTTATACACATGATTTGTTGGTTAGTATTTTGTTTGTGATCATATTTTTAAATGAGTCGGAGCTAATTAGTCTGCACTCGAATATTCCTATTGTTTGCACATATGTTGTATAGCCACATACATATACATATACAAATACAAGCAGAACATAATAATCAAACATAATGACAACTTCAATGAACGAACGAACACACTTCTTTATAAAAATATACCTCTCACAATTTATTCTCGAAAGGGGATGTTTCTTGTGTGTGAGAGGTGAGTTGGAGACGGGGATAGACTGCTACATATTGACCACAAGTTCTTCTGACCATAGCAGCACTTCTTTCGCATTCTGGCTGGGCTGCTCAACCGTGGGTCACTGAGGGCCCAAGCCCTCTGTCTGGAGTTGGTTCTCACCCCGCTGGCATCCTATCTCCAACTGGAACTGCAACTCTCTCAAGCCGTCTGTGGCATCTGGTTATATAATTGTCTCACACCCACCTGCTTCCTGTGGGCGTACGCATCTGCCACCATCACTGAATTTAACCACGTCCACAGGTCAAGATAATATTCCGATATCTTCGATCGGATGCACCTGTTTCGCTGTTCTTCCGCTTATTTACACAGGTGCATCTCTTGATCGACGGCTCGCTCGAGGGTCAACATGTTACACACAGTCACCTACCTTGCAAGCAGTGTCTCATCGACCGAGACAGACATCAACACGCGACGAGCAAAGGCATGG
This sequence comes from Sepioteuthis lessoniana, assembly GCA_963585895.1. Classification (NCBI taxonomy): domain Eukaryota; kingdom Metazoa; phylum Mollusca; class Cephalopoda; order Myopsida; family Loliginidae; genus Sepioteuthis; species Sepioteuthis lessoniana. Next base: position 97,650,203 of record OY757918.1, read on the forward strand.
GCAGCTATCGGTCATATGGAGGTCACACCTGACCGATAAAATAAAACGCTGTTTCTTTCAAACAGCGGTCGTGTCGATACTGCTATATGGATGCACTCCATGGACGCTAACTAAACGCATGGAGAAAAAGCTTGACGGCAATTACACTAGAATATTGCGAGCAATATTGAACAAGTCCTGGAGGCAACACCCCACAGAGCAGCAGCTGTACGACCACCTACCACCCATCACGAAAACTATCCAAGTTAGACGAACCCGACATGCAACACACTGCTGGGGAAGTAGGGACGAGCTCATAAGTGATGTACTCCTATGGACCCCGTGCAAAAGCAGGGCGGCCAGCTCGAACCTACATACAGCAGCTCTGTGAGGATACGGGGATACTGGGGACCTACCGGAAGCGATGAACGATAGGGAGGGGTGGCGAGAGAGGGTCAGGGATATCCGTGCTGATGGCACGACAAGATGATAATGATGAAATGGTTCCAAATTGTTTAACTCGAATAATTCTATTTAGTATTAATCACTTCTTTGCACTCACTAAAATGGTTTCAAATATTACAAGCTAATATAAATAGTTTTATTTGCACACAGTTGAATGTTTTCAAGCATCGCTATGTAACACTAACAAATCAATTTACGTTTACAGTTAAGGAGTTTCAAGTATTGCTAATCAACACTAATAATTCTTTTCAACATTACTCATTTGTTAGCACATAGTTAAATGGTTTCACATATTGCTATGAATCACTAACGATTCAAATACACATAAGTCATTTGTTAGCACATAGCCAAACAGTTCTATTTCTAACAATTCAATTTAGCTTAAGTCATTTAATTCACATAATTTAAAGATCAAACAGTTCTATTTGACCCATAGATAGGATCCTATCAGGTGCTAGCAGCCCAGGCCAGAGTGGATCTGTGAGCAATAGCAATGAAAGGGTACTCTGAATTTCCCAAAGCTCCAGCATAACTGCAGTCTCACTATCAGATTGTTTTGTGTCATAATCAGGACACTCGTTGGTGGAGTCCGTTCCTTCTACAGAGATGCGACCGGTGTATTCTGCAGCCCTAGCCAACAGGGCCAATCTCTAATAGAAATACTGTCTAACTTATGCACCATTCATAAAAACAAAAGGATTGGAGAAAAATCGGAAACAAAAATTGAGTTTATACAAAAATAAAACTTAAAACAAATTTTTGTATTTTAGAAGCTGTTTACAATGTAAAGTAGTGTTTATGTATAATCATTTGCATAAATATATTTTTGATACATTTTAAAAATCTATCAAAAATCAGTTATTTATCTAATCTTATTTAAATTTTTCAATATTATTCATTTATGAAAGAAATTATTGAACAACTCAGTGATTTTTCCGAAAGATCTTTGGGAAATATTTTTAAAAAATTGACACTTTTTCATCGTGAACTTTTGATTTATCATAAGCTCAGCGCATTTGAATTTTAAATTTCAAATTGTAAAACAAAATAGATTCACCTTCTATACATCATTAAAATCACACTTAATACAAAATCGATAATACAATCAGTAATTACACAACCTGAATTTTAATCTATAATACCAAAACTCTCATCGAATTAAGTGCGTTAAACAAAAAGATTATGTTGTTCAGTCGGCTGGGGTTGTAGAATACACCGACTGCCTCTCTGGTTTGGTTTATTTTGTTTAATGGCTTTCAACCTTTGTAGGTTATTTAATGCCAAAGCTATTTTCCTAGAAGAACAGCTGGGAGTATAAGGGGGGTCATACTTTTCCCCAAGGGTATTTGCCCGAAAATGAACGTAATAGCGCGACTGGAGTACGAACTCGCTTACTACGATTCCGCAGTCCATCGTTTTAACCATTACACCACGAAGACAACCCCACTGATTCTCTGCAAAGGAGTTAGACCCCCACAATAAATGTCTGGGATATGACACTAAACAATCTGACAGTGAGGCTTCAGTAAAGCTTTGGGGGAATGCGGAGTACCCACTTTATTGCCATCGCTCCCTGGTTCACTTTAGTCCGGGGTGTAGCACTTGATAGGGTCCTATCTATGGCTCAAATAGAACTAAACTGTACACTTACGCTAAACTGAATTGTTTGAAATAGAATTGTTTATATGCATAAATAGATTTGGCGTTAAATTACCTACAATGGTTGATATGTCATTAAACCAAACCAAACCAAACCAAAGAGATTATGTTGAAAAATAGATATTTTTGTGTAAAATATATTCAGTAAATAAGGTGAAAGTTTGTGAAAAATAAAAATAAATTTTCTTTTCAGATTTTATCTCCAGATATGGTAACTCTGCATGGTTTATTTTTCCGATCTTGTCATAAAATATTTCTTTTGAGGCGTTAGATAAAACTGTGCGCTACAGGCTTGAACAGAGGTCTGTCATCAAACTTTTGGTGGCTGAGAAGTGCAAATCATGTGAAATATACAGAAGAATGTGTGATGTGTACTGTGAAACATGTTTTAGTCAAACAATATTCACAAATGGGCTAAACATAGTTGGTTGGTTGTTTTGTTTTACGGCATATCAAACCGTTTCAGGTCATTTAATGCCGAATTGAATTTCAAACAATTCAGTATAGTATAAGTATAGTTTTGTTTATAGTTAAATGTCAAAACAATTCTATGTCAAACAATTCAGTTTAGCATGAGTACAAAGTTTAGTTCCATTTAAAACAGTTCTATTTCAATCAGTTCAGTTAAGCATAAGTGCGCAGTTTCAATGTCAAAACCAGTTCTATTTCAAGCAATTCAGTTTAGCATAAGTACAGTTTAGTTCTATTTGAGCCATAGATAGGACCCTATCTGGTGCTACCACTCCAGGACAGAGTGGATCTGAGAGCGATGGCAATGAAGGGGTACTCCTCATTCCCCAAAGCTTCAGCATTACTGGAACTTCACCATTAAATTTCTTGTCATACCCAGGACACTCGTTTGGTGGGGGGCGATATCTTACCCCTCTGCATAGAAGCAGTCAGTGTATTCTATAGCCCCAGCCGACTGGACAAGGGCTAAACATAGGTTTTCCACAAACAGCCTGAGTCGAAAAGACAGTCCATGGAGTGGAAACACACAGACTCTCCGGTAAAGAAACATTTCTGGGCGTAGCGGTCAGTTGAGAAGGTGATGCTGACAGTCTTCTGGGACATGAAAAGATTCTTCTCTATTGGTTTCCCCGAAAAATGTTACAACTATAAACAGCGCTTCATATTGCCAATTCTTTAGGCAATATTCACATTATATATACCAGTTAATACCTTAATTATAGCAGTCCATAATGCACCTATTTTTATGCTGACATCGCATTCAGTAGATGAGATATTGCTACGGTGGTATGATAACCGGTCTACTACTTTCAGAAGCTTACCATTTAATGAAAAGATTAACTTTATTTTATCTGAGTTCACGTAGAGACTAATGTTTCTTGCTGCATGCCCCAGGCTATACAGCAGACATTCGGCTTAAGCAGGTGTATTTGCAAGAAGCGATAGATCATCTGGGTAGTCTGCGTGAATGATAGTTTTCGCGGGTAATTGTCTGCTTCTTGCTAATATATATACATATATATATAATATTATTCGGTCCAGTTAAAGCAGAGTTGGGAGTAATTCCTTCAGGACAAGAAAATGATTCAAAAGCTGAACATCTAAATTTTCCTGGTAGATTTTAATTTGGAACTTTCCAAGGAGAGCTCAACTATTTAGGAGCAAAAGAAGGCCTGTTATATTTTTCTTCATGTTTTTGGTTTACGTCAGAAACACAAAACAGGATGGAAATAAATTTATAATCCTAAAGTAACTGGTCTTTGGTTTTTTCTTTAAAGAATATATATATATATATATATATATATATATATTTTTTGTTTTTTCTTTAAAGAATATATATATATATATATATATGTATATATTCTTTGGTTTTTTCTTTAAAGAATATATATATATATATATTCTTTGGTTTTTTTCTTTAAAGAATATATATATATATATATATGTATATATTCTTTGTTTTTTTCTTTAAAGAATATATATATATATATATATATATATATATATATATATATATATATATATATATATTCTTTGGTTTTTTCTTTAAAGAATATATATATATATATATATATATATATATATATATTCTTTGGTTTTTTCTTTAAAGAATATATATATATATATATTCCTTGTTTTTTTCTTTAAAGAATATATATATATATATATATATGTATATATTCTTTGGGTTTTTCTTTAAAGAATATATATATATATATATATATATATATATATATATACATATATATATATATATTCTTTGGTTTTTTTCTTTAAAGAATATATATATATATATATGTATATATTCTTTGTTTTTTTCTTTAAAGAATATATATATATATATATATATATATATATATATATATATTCTTTGGTTTTTTCTTTAAAGAATATATATATATATATATATATATATATATTCTTTGGTTTTTTCTTTAAAGAATATATATATATATATATATATATATATATATATATATATTCCTTGTTTTTTTCTTTAAAGAATATATATATATATATGTATATATTCTTTGGGTTTTTCTTTAAAGAATATATATATATATATATATATATATATATATATATATATATATATATATATATATATATATGTTATAAAAAGAAGAAAATGGAAAGAAAAATACATATAAATGGATGAGAAAAATTTTATTGATCAATATTAGTTTAGGTCCACCGACGCGTTTCGACGAATACGAATGAAATTATCTAAGATATGAAATTACGAAAATTTAAGGTGGAAAGTATTTCAGATCATCTTTAGGGAATTGTGAAAACTATTATCATTTTAAAATGCATTTAAAAGTAAGAGCATTCAAAATACTTGGTAGCACGACAACCAAAGGGTGTGACTGACAAAGTTTATGGATTTGGACAAAAAATAAACATATAAGGGTCCTGGTTATTGTTGATCTTCAATGGGGGTGATTCTGGATGGGAGATCTGTAGCGATGCGATCTCCTGAGAAGATTCTAAAATTGTTGTAGAAAAAGAAAAAGACAAAAAGAATGAATTCAAGACATTTGGTCTGTCAAGAAAGATAGAAAGAAAGAAAACGAATGAAAACAATTACAGGAGGTGAAGGAGTTTATTTCATCCCAAGTACTTTGATTTGTAGTACATTTGGTTAAGATACGCATTGGAATTGCCATCTTTAACTCGGCCATTGATGTTAAACAGTCCTCCTTGTGTATATTATCCACACTCCGGCCTGGTCATTAATTGCTTTTGGCGCTTGACCAATGAGATTTGAGGATTGAAAAAAGTCAAGTGGGAGGAAGAGGAGATGCAGGAACAAAGAGGAAAGAGCAGAGGAAAAAAAAAAACAAAACAAAATAAAACAAAACAAACAAACAAAAAACATTAAAAAAATAGTGAACGCGTAGAAAATACGGTTTGGGTTGTTAGGTTACATTAGAAAAAAAAAAAAAAAAAAAAAAACAGAACAAAAAATAAAACAATAATACCGACGTAGGAAATATGAAAAAATAAAAAAATCATATCACTGGTTAACTCTGTTTTCCAGATATAAATCTTTAAAAAAAAAAAAAATTATAATTCAAACATAAAAAAAAACATATAGAGAGAAATAGAAGTCATTTTTTCTTAACATATTTTCTTTTTTTTTTCTTCAAAAAATTCCGATGATGATGCGTATTTTAATTTTATCCACCATCAAAAATTCATGGTTTAAAGAAGGGTGGGGTGGGGTTTATTTGAAAAAAGTTCACCAGGGTAGAGGAAATATTTTTTCTTTCTTTTTTTTTTTTTACATTTATAAAAAATGGAAAAAGATTTTTTAATTTTTTCTTTTACAAAATACAAACAAGCAAACAAAAGCGACAACGTTTAAAGGAAATCTCGTCAAAGATGAAATCTCGCCAAAGATTTAAATCTCTTCAAAGATGAAATCTCGACGAAGATGAAATCTCGTCAAAAATGAAATCTCGCAAAAGATTTAAATCTCGTCTAAGATCAAGACGCCCTCAATTTTTTTTTTAAATCCCATACAAAACTAAACTTATACTTTCCGTCAGCAATATGGTTTCTTCCAAGAATCGGAAAAATACCAGATATTTTTTTCGAACATTTTAATCTAAATATTCGCTTTACGATTTTGTGTGTATTTATATTTTTTCTTGTTTGTAAAAATGCTTTGAAGGGCGTAAATTCCACAAGTTTTGATATTATGATAAAAAAAATCAAGAAATCTTTAAAAAGATTTTTTTAAAAGTTATTTTTTTAATAATTCTATTGTGTTGCGTTTGTTATTAATATTATTTTTTTTGCCATTTTCATTTAAACGGTTCTTCTTCCAATTTTTCCACCATTCTTATAATGTCGATATTTATTTTCTGCTTTCATTGAAAATGAAGATTGACCATTAAGAAAATACTGCACTATAAGAACAACGTACTCATCGAGAAAAAAAAAAAAATCAAAGCACGAAATTGAAAAAAAAAAAAAATAAAAAAAATAAAAGCAAAAAAAAAAAAAAAGTCAGAAGGAAAAAACATCACTCATATTAAACATAACATTGTTGCCTTTTCCCCGCCACTTTTGTCGAAAGCACAATGTATCCCGTGTCCATATATATATTTTTTGTAAAGACACATATAGAAACGCCCCGGTAGACGCTGATCACTTCCTCAAATAATAATAATAATAATAATAATAATAATAATAATCCGTACTTACAAATAATAATAATAATAATTATGATAATAATAATAATATTCTGTAATTACAAAATAATAATAATGATAATAATAATAATAATCTGTAATTACCCAAAATAATAATAATAATAATAATAATAATAACAATAATAATTATACATATCCTTAATTACAAATAATAATAACAATAATAATAATAATAATAATAATAATACATCAGCTAACGTTGGTGTGAAAAACTCTCAAAAGGGTAAAACAATAATTATAACAGCCTCACGAATGCGAAGGGTAGAAAATAGTTTTCGTCTCCACTGCGCACATCTTAAGGAAATGAAACCTAAGTAATCTTATATATCTGTTTCTAAGAGATATATGTAATTGCTATAATTATATGGACTAGTAGAGGTACCCGACAATATCCGGTACCTCTGCTCAAAATATCTGTTGTGTACAATGTGAAAAAAAAAAGCTTTTTTTTTTACACTTAAATGATATATATATATATATATATATATATATATATATATATATATATATATAGTCCTTATTGTATGTAATTATATGTACAAATATTTTATGTTTTACCTGATAATTGTTACGTTTTAATTGGTGTTTAATACCTTTTACATATTCGGTCATAATTTTTTTTTTACCTTTTTACTTTTGTTTATTATTCATTCACTGTAGATGACTGGGCCATTAAGAGACAAAAAAGTTACAAAATTTCCCCTAATGGAATAAGCCGCTTTATATATATATATATATACATATATATATATATATAGAGAGAGAGAGAGGAGGAGGAGAGGGAGAGGGATAGGGATATATATAAATATATATATATATATATATATATATATATATATATATGTATAATAACAGATCAATATAATCACTTAGATTTCATTCGTATATGAATTATATATGCAATATATAAGTTGTCAGTACATGGTTTCTGGCCCTAGGCCACTGTGTGAGTGAGACTCAACTGGTCACTTCAAAACGAAAGCAAATAATAATAATAATAATAATAATAATAATAATAATAATAATAATAATAATAATAACGAGATTAATGAAAATAATTACAATAATATAATAACATGTTTTTTCTTTTTTCTTTTTTTTTAAATATAAGTCCACATTTAGGTAATACACGTTATCCCCCTTTTTTTGTCCATATATAGAAGTGTCAACGGGTCCGATTAGTCGACCCATAATTGATTTGAGAATGACATTTTGGTTGTGAAAAATGAGAAGCTAACACCATGGCAACAAAAATATTTTTTTTCCAGTAATTTTGACAAAGACACAGAAAGAGACACATGTGACGAGTAAATTTTGTTTGTTTTGTTTTTGTAGTTGGATCGTTCATTCGTAGGCATATTCATCATCTATTCGTCGGCAGAGACACAGCGAAAACGTCATGCCCAACACCTGAAATAGAATGAAAAAAAAAAAGGAAGATATATTTAATGATTTAATAAATACAAAATAAGGCAGACGTAACTGGGCAGAAGTAATTGGGCCAAAGAAAAAGGGCTGTCTGTAACGTGATGTAATGGTTTAATAAATACAATAAAAAGTAACAGTACATAAGAAATAAAAATGGTTTGTGCATTTTACCGATAATGAAGAGAAGTCTGATGGAAAGGAAATAAGATTCTTTCTTTCTTTCTTTTTTTTTTCTTTTGGCACGCTTTCTTTCTTCTTTTCTTTCTTTTGGTAATCTTTTTTTTCTTGCATTTTTGGTATTCTTTCTTTCTTTCTTTCTTTCTTTCTTTCTTTCTTTCTTTTGACAATCTTTCTTTCTTTTGGCAACCTTTCTTTCATTTGGTAGTCTTTCTTTCTTTCTTTCTTTCTTTCTTTCTTTCTTTTGGCAATCTTTCTTTCTTTTGGTAGTCTTTCTTTCTTTCTTTCTTTCTTTCTTTTGGCAATCTTTCTTTCTTTCTTTTGGCAAACTTTCTTTCTTTTGGTAGTCTTTCTTTCTTTCTTTCTTTCTTTCTTTTGACAATCTTACTTTCTTTCTTTTGGTAGTCTTTCTTTCTTTCTTTCTTTCTTTCTTTCTTTTGATAACCTTTCTTTCTTTCTTTTGGCAACCTTTCTTTCTTTTGGTTGTGTTTCTTTCTTTCTTTCTTTCTTTCTTTCTTTCTTTTGACAACCTTTTTTTCTTTCTTTTGGCAACCTTTCTTTCTTTTGGCAATCTTTCTTTCTTTTGGTAGTCTTTCTTTCTTTCTTTCTTTCTTTTGGCAATCTTTCTTTCTTTCTTTTGTCAATCTTTCTTTCTTTCTTTCTTTCTTTCTTTCTTTCTTTCTTTCTTTTACTTGCACCACACATGTAATGGTTTAAAATATAGCAGATATTTCTGCTGCACCTCGTCTATGTCTTTCTGTATCTGAAAACTACTAATGGAGTGGTCAAGTTGTTGAGAAAATTACAAAGAAGAACAGGACTTCTTCTTCTTCTTCTTCTTCTTCTTCTTCTTCTTCTTCTTCTTCTTCTTCTTCTTCTTCTTCTTCTTCTTCTTCTAAAGCCATGCATAAGACGATAAAATCTTTCTCTGTCAGTATCCTGAAGGACTCCTATCAGTAGGATTCACAGAATTCACCGATCAAACAATCTGCAACATTTCTCCCCCGCCCGTCAAACTCTTCTGTTCCAACGAAACACGATGCTTTTTTTGTTAGTCGAGCCTTATCGATCTATGAAGACAATGAGGTTCTTTTCAGTGGGGTGCACTTGCTCGGAGCCGAACCTGCGCACTCTTTCACTGTTTGTTATTCTATTACTTAAGGGTCATGTGATTTAGCCGGGTGTCATTTACATCACAGATACGATTAGCTTTGAGTGCAACTCAATGGATTCCAGGATGGACGCTGTTTAGAATGAGGAATATGAGCAAGAATGATCATTTGAGATAAGCCGAATAAGCGAGAGATAAAGAAATGGCCTCTGGTATTGATTTGGCCCAATCTTTTTAGCGACAATAAATCGACGGGAGGATAAAGATGTTGAAAAGGTTGTTGAAAACTAACCCAAAATTTATAATGGAGATATTTTATTCCCCACTCCCAAATAACTGCTATATTATTATGATGTCTTGAAAAAAAACGACAGCGTAAAATATCGTTAGGAATAAGGTGCAACACGACTATTAACCATATTAGTCACGTGGCCAAAACATCATTAATACA
>OY757918.1:97665166-97687666 GCA_963585895.1 Sepioteuthis lessoniana
GGCATAGAAAATGATTTGATATTTCTATTTGACCCATAGATGGGATGCTAACAGATACTTGCACTCCAGGTTAGAGTGCAGTTGGGAGTAATGGCCATGAAGGAATACTCCCCATTCCCGAAAGCTTTAGGTCTGGAGCCTCAACATCAGATTTTTTGTATCCTACCCCGTGGGGTCTTACTCCTCTATAGCCTCAGGGCGGAATAACATTGTTGAAAGTGATGAATAGATATTATACTTCCATCCCAATCCGAAGGCCAGGAAAGTGGGTTGTTTGTATGCTGTTGTATATGTTCTATCCACTACGGTTTACCTTAGATACAAATAACATATATCCTAACATCTTTATATATATTTACCAACCCCTCCGCTCGGGCAGGATATGACACAAGGTCAATTTTTAAGCGCAGTTTAACAGGTTTGAATTCAGAGTTCTCCTTCTCCTAGACTAGTTGCCTCATCAAGGCTAAAGAACCTAGTCTGTCCTACTATTTACCCATAGCTGGAGGGAGAATAATTGGATTCATACCTTTTCCAAAGGTATTAGTGCTATGTGAAATGCAATCAGTCTCGTCCATTTCCTACGACGATAACCATTACACCACGGGCACCTTCTAACATCTGTTACTTTATACGTTTTCTGTTTTTTTCCCCATAATGATAACAGAAAAAAGATTAATAGAAATGAAATAACTTTCATTCTTCTTTTTTTTTTTTTCTTCTGCCGCTTGATAGAGAACACAGTTATATTGAACCATAAAACCTGCACTGAATGAGTCATTGCATGCTTAAGCGTAAGCATTATACATCGCTTTTGGTACACATTGCGAAAAGCGACTGTTAGCCAACCCCACTTCAACCCCTCCCTCCATACACACACTGTGTATACGTGCCTTGAATATTCCTGGCTTCACCTGTTAGGCTTTACGCTCCCTCAACATGACAGTTTGTAAGTCTATTTCTGGTCCTTCGTTACCTTGCCCTAATTCAAGAGCTAACCTTAGAAACTCGTACAAGCCTTGCCATGAAATCCTTATGACGTCAGCTGTGACGTCAACAGCCTTCATCTCTTCAGCTCTTTAGAACTATTGCATACCTATATTGGTACCATTACTTTTTTTCGTGCTAATGAAATAGCTTAATCTTGTGAAATACTTTCGGTCGTTTATAATGCTATCAGCAAAAGGTAAATGACGAAGAAATGTAGGCAATAATTAATTATCCTAAATGTAAGTATGTCTAATGAATTTTCCTTATCCTCTCGATTCTCTTGGGATATATATATATATATATATATATATATATATATATATACGTGTGTGTGTGTCCTATGAAAAACATCTGTTAATAATATTAATGATTAAATTCTGTAAATAATGATGTTGAAGGATTTATGATTCACCCCTAAAAACTTATTGTGGGTTTTATAAACACATTGGATTTAAAGCATAGTGCTGAATAACATTTCACGAACTCATTAATATGCCCCCCGCTCAAAAAAAAAAAAAAAAAAAAAAAAAAAAAACCCAAAAAACAAACTACCAAAATTAAAAAAAAATCCTCATTTAAAAGTCAGATTGAAAGTGCTATCTCTTTGTCTCACTTTGATATTTTGAGCACTCTCTGCCTGATATTTCTGGCTGAGCGCTATTTTACAACACATTGTACGCCCGATATTTCTGGCTGAGCGCTATTTTACAACACACTGTACGCCCGATATTTCTGGCTGAGGGCTATTTTACAACGAACTGTACGCCCGATATTTAGAACTGAGGCAATTTTATGCCTGATATTTAGGGCTGAGCGCTATTCTCTCATGCACCTCGATAACCTACTAAACGGCTCGTGTAAGAATATGCATTTACCCAACACCTCCGCCATGGACAGGATGTGACACAAGGTCGATTTTTTTGCAGGTATAGCTGGCTTGTATTTAGAAATTTTCTTCTTCTAGACTGGTTGCCTAACAGGTTAAAGAATTCAGTCTGTCTCACTAGTTATGTACCGCTGAACGGATAATAAGGGCATTGACGTGATACGAAACGCAAAAGATCATTACGTTTTGAGGGGAAGGAATCTAACATGAAACGTGTGAGACTTGACCAGAATGAAGGAGCGTACGTATTAAACCCTCCTGCCCACGAGAAAGGTGGGACACATGGTCAAAATTTTAAGCAGAAATTAACAGGTTTGAGTTCAGTTTTCCTTCTCTTAGATCGGTTACCATATCAAGGTTAAAGAGCTCAGTCTGTCCTGCTATTTATTTATAGGTCAAGGGAAAATAGTTGGATTCATACCTTTCCTAAGCACAAGATGAAATCTAAACAACCTCGTCGAGGATTTGAACTCAGGTTACCGTGTCCAGTCCCTCTGTCGATAACCATTACACTATGAACGCCTCCTTATATATATATATATATATATATAAAGTTAGCGACCGTAGTCGAGGGCGACCCGAACGCTCCCTTTTCAATAGCTACTATGACGCTACTCCTTTCCCTGGATTGCCCCACTTTACCCTTGACTGGTACCTTATAATGCTGAGTGTTAAGCAAGTCGGCATCAAGTACCATTTTTTGAGTCCGGTCTCCCGGACTATTGCTCAACACTCTACCCACTATGCCAATATATATATATGTATATATATATATATATATATATACGAAAAAAGAAGCGTCATAGTGTAATATATCATCATCATCATCATCATATCGTGCTGGCAGCACGGATATCCCTGACCCTCTTTCGCCACTCCTCCCTATCGTTCATCGCCCTAGGTAGGTCTTCAGGACAACAACCTGTATCCTCACATAGCTGCTGAATGTACGTTCGTGCTGGTCGTCCTGCTTTTGCGCGGCCGTGTGTGGGGATCCATAAGAGTACATCTCTTATGAGTTCATCTCTGCTTCTCCAGCAATGTCCTGCATGTCTGGTTCGTCTAACTTGAATAGTTTTCGTGATAGGGGGCAGGTGGCCATACAGTTGGTGTCTTGTTGGGTGTTGCCGCCAGGACTTGTTGAGGATTGCACGCAGCATTCTTGTGTAATTGCCATCTAGTTTCTTCTCCAGCCGTTTTGTTAGCGTCCATGTAGTGCATCCATATAGCAGTATCGATGTGACCGCTGCCTGGAAGAAACTGCGTTTCATTTTATCGGTTAGGTCTGATTTCCATATAGTCGATAGCCTATTGATAGCTGTCCATGCTTTCGTTAACCTCGTTTCGATGTCCTTTTCGGTTGATTCGACGCTGCTTCCTAGGTACGTGAATTTGTCTACTAGTTTAAGAGGGGTTCCTTCTAGAGTGGAGATGTCCCCCGTTTGGTTATAGCACATATATTCCGTTTTATGTGCATTAACATGGAGGCCTATGCTTGCTGCTGTTCGTTCCAAACTATGCAGAAGTGTTTCGGCTTGGTCAGGTGTATTTGCCAGTATCGCTATGTCATCGGCGTAGTCGGCGTCGGTAATTGTTGTTGCGGGGTATCTTCTGCTTCTTTTCTTCGTCAGTTCGAAGCCATTCTCTTTGATTTTGTCAATCGATGTTCTAAGTACGTAGTCTAGACAAATGATAAAGAGATACGGAGCCAGCGTGTCTCCTTGTAGTACTCCTGCTACTATGTCGAAGTATTCTGTGTCTCCATCTGGTGATCGTACTTTTACTTTAGTGTTTCTATAGAGAATCGTTATTGCCGCTACGGTTTCTTTAGGTATGCCGTACGCTAGTAGGATTTGTTCCATCTTTCCTCTGTGAATGGAGTCGAAAGCCTTGGTAAAGTCGACAAATATTAATGTCGCTTGTAGGTTCTTTGCCCGTACACCTTCAAGGATTCTGCGGATGGTTAATATTTGTGAGGTCGTAGATCTATTTCTTCGGAAGCCATTTTGGTTTTTTCTAAGTATGTTGTCGATTTTGGGTTCTATTCTGTTTCGTAGTAGGGCATTGTAGATTTTGGCAGCTATGGATGTAAGTGTTATGCCTCGGTAGTTTTTGGCTAATCCGAGGTCCCCCTTTTTAGGGAAGGGGAGTATGCATCCCTTCGTCCATCTATCTATCGGATTTTGATTGTATACTGCGTTGCAGTGTCGGAGCAGTATGTCGTCGAATTGTCTGGTCTTCCATACTTCCGGGGGAATTTCGTCCAGTCCTGCAGCTTTTCTATTTTTAATTTTTCTGAGAACCGAGTCGAGTTCTTCTTGTGTGAACGGTCCAAGTTTAATGTCTAATTGTTTGCTAATTATTCTGGTGATTGGTTCAGGCGTTATTTTTGGTGGGTTTCCAAGTAAGTTTTCGAAGTGCTGTTTCCACAGTTTTATTCTTTCTTGTTGGTTTGCTGCTTTAAGTTTTGCTTTGGCCGTGTTCTTTCTTCTGCTCACTTCGTTTATTGTTTGCCAGGCAATTCTAGATTGTCTATCTTCCACCGAGTCTCTAATCTTATCTATCTGATTTTGAATGTATTCTGTCTGTTCCTTTATATATATGCCTGTTAATTGATATTGTGCCGTTTTTAGTTTTAAGGCATTTGTGTTTGTTGGGTTTTTTCGATAGTTTTTGGAGGCTGTTTTCACTAGTGCACGTTTTTCTCTCACCGCTAAAGTTTCCCATGGGACTCTATATTTAGTTTTAATTTTTGTTGGAATGTATTTTGCTGCTGCCTCGAGGTGTGCATTGACGAAATTTTCGTATTCGTCGTTTGGTGTACTTACTTTTAATAGTTTTAGTATGGTTTCTAATTAAAATATTTTTCAAACAAGATTTTCATTGCAAACCACAACAAATACATGTTTTTATTCAATATATAAAAAAATGATATACTTTTTTTAAATGGAAGATTTTAATTTTTCTAAATTACACGCATAGACGTTATTTTTGGTTTGGTTTCTTTAGTTTAATGGCATATCAACCTTTGTAGGTTATTTAATGCCAAAGCTATTGTCCTAGAAGAACAGTAGTGGTACAATTTAACCCATAGGTGAGAGGATAAGTGGGTTCATACCCTTCCCAAGGGTATTTGCCCGAAAGTGAACGTAATAGCGCGACTGGAATACGAACTCACTTGGCTACGATTCTGCAGTCCATCGATTTAACCATTACACCACGAGGACACCCCACTTAGTTTTTGAGAATTTTTGAAAAAGTCTTATAAAAGTTTAAAATTCCCAAAGACGATAACCATTATACCACCGACACCTCTTAAAATGAGAATGAAGAGGTGTATGAAGTTAATCAATGTATCTAAGATGTGATGGCCAAGACTATCAGCAAAACGCAAGAAACGAGCGTGAGTATAGAGCCCAGGTCGATGTTGTGATATGTCACACCCTCCTTCCGTCCCGGATGAATCAGAAAAAATGTCATCAATAAAGACGTCCAAACATAGGTATTCTCGGAATTCTTTTCTGCCTGTTTTTTTTTCAGTACTAACATGTCGCTTGTATAGTTTTGACCAAAACCTGCCACCGACAAATACTGTCTCAAAAGAATTGACACAACGTGGGGTGGAGTTGTTTAACTGTTTTGTTAGTGACGAAAGATTTACACTTTTGGGTTGAGTATACTAATAGTTTCCTTTCATAATTCAAATAAGAAGATATGCCGCTTAGGAGGCATAAAAAATAAGACTTTAGAACGAAATAAAGATTATTACTCTTATGATCTCCATATGACAGAAAGTGAATGAGGTATAAACTGAGACAAGCTAATGTATTGCTCAGATAATGCTAAGAAGCTGCTGAAAGTGATTAATTAATAAGCCAATTTAGTTTATCACAGTTATAAAGTAATTTTAGCTCAGATGTGGCAGAAGCCTAGAGGTATGGAGTACCCATTAAGAATCGAACTCACTACCAATGGCCTCCTGATCTTGCGTACTAATCCTTATATCATGTGAGGTACCCCAGTTTAGTTTATTAACGATAAAAGAATGGTTTTCTTTTTTTTTTTCTAGACATAAATATAGAATTATTCTTCGCAAAAACAAAAGCTCCCCGCCAAAAAAAAACCCACTTAAGAAAGATATTTTTACATTGTTTATTTATATCTTAAAAATAGGCTATCGACCACTCCGCAGAACAATAATAATAATAATAATAATAATAATGAAGGTGACAATTATACCAATTGTGATTGGTGCTTTTGGCACAGTAACTAAAGGGTTATTAAAGGGCTTGTAGGATTTGGAAGTTGGCGGCCAAGTGGAGACCACCCAAACAACAGCATTATTGAAAACGGTCAGAATACTGAGAAGAGTCCTGGAGACTTGAGGAGACTTGCTATCACTCAATCTCCAGTGAAAGACCATCAGCTAACGCCGATGTGAAAAACTCTAAAAAAAAAAAAATAATGATAACAACTAGAAAACAAAAATGGGAAGAAAAACAACTCTATAGACGTTTTAAGCGACTAATAAGCAATATCTTACACGAGAAAACGGGGATGTAGCTAAGAAAAGGAAACCTTAAGAGAGAAACTGAATCTTTTTTTATAGCAGCACAAAACAACGCCATAAGAACAAATCATATCACAACAAGAATAGATAAGACGCAACAAAACAGCAGATGTAGATTATGTGATGATAGAGACGAAACGATCAATTGTTATGAAATAGCCGAGGGATTTCGGTTCATGCCTTTGAGTTTAGTTAGGCTGAGAACCTTTCGGCTCAGCACATGGGTTGGTTGGGTGTAAGATTGAAGCAGGTGTTAACGCGGGTGCGCGCGAGCGGATGGAGGTGTCACTCAGATGTCATAATAGTCCGAGACGATACTGGGTGACAAGGTGCGGGTGACGTCACGCACCGGAAGCACGCGGAAGTTTGTGTGAGAATTTGAAGAAAATAAGAGTCGGGTTTTGGACGCCGAACTAGAAGGATCGATTTTGGAGCTCGCAGGCGCGAGGCGAACGTGCGCCCGATGGGGGCTGCTCGAGTTGGGGGCCAAATGAATAAGACAGCATAGAAGATTGTGCCTCTCCTCCTTACGTCGAAACCTTTAACTCAAAGTTAATAAAAAGGTTTCGTACCTGAACAAGAAGTCGTTACGTGTTTTTGAGATTCCTGTTCTTTATATGTTCTGTAGTAATGAACATTACATGTCTATTTCGCACATGGCCATATTCGTGTATATGGCTACGCAACACAATCACATAATAAGCGAATGCAGTAAACTAAGACAGAAAGAGTATAAGACTAGACACGACTGGGTGGGCAAGGTGATCCCCTAGGAATTGTGCAAGAAATTTAAATTTGACCATACGAACAAATGGTATATGCACAACCCTACATATATCTTGGAGAATGAGACACACAAACTTCAATGAGATTTTGACATACAAACGGATCACCTAATCTCGGCCAGACGACCAAACCTTGTAATAATCAAAAAAAAAAAAAAAAAGAAATGAAGAGAACTTGCAAAATAGTGGACTTTGCTGTTCCGGCTGACCACAGAGTAAAATTGAAAGAAAGTGAAAAGAAGCATAAGCACTTCGACCTTATTAAGGAATTAAAAAAAAACTGTGGAACATGAAAGTGAAGAAGGCCGGGGGACATATTGGCCGAAACGTTGTGAACATAACAATAAAGATAAAGACAACAGTCCGAAAACCGCGGATAATAAAAATTATCTAACTTCGCCTCAGAAATTGAGACAACTAAATTGAATTGTTAAAAATAGAACTGTTTGATCATTTAACTGTGTGTAAACAAATGACGGATATTTAATTGAATTTTTAATGATACATAACAATACCTGGAACAATTTAACTGTGTGCAAAAAAATGAGCTCAGGCTTGTTTAAAAATGTTATCAATAAAATGTATTTACAAATCACATATATTTGATATATGTATAAACACGATTTACTGTCTCATTGGCCTAGTGGGTAGTGTGTTCACCATTGGTCCGGGAGACCTGGGTTCAATCCCAGGTCGCGTCATACCAAAAACTATTAAAATGGTACTTGATGCCTCCTTGCTTAACACTCAGCAATATAAGGTACATTATGCTATAAGGGTAAAGTGGAGCAATCCAGGGAAAGATGTAGCATTCTCCTCTACACTTCGGTGTAGTAGCTATTGAAAAAGAAGCCTTCTGGTCGCCCTCGACTAAGGGAGACAACTTTACTTATAAACATGATTTGGTATTAAATGATTTATGATGGTTGATATTCTATAAAACCAGAACAGATTGAGTTTAGTGACTGTACAATGATATGAAAATTGAAAGAATGTGTACATAACTTAGGGAGGTCAATTTCAGTCAATTTTAAGAAATCAATTCAGTATTTGCATGGTAGCGCGCAAAAAAAGTTTATCAGCAAAAAGAGGGTTAAAGACTGTTACTGGGGAGCCTCCAGTTCACGGCCAGTTGAATAGTCACGGTCAGTTGATATTAATATCCTGATCTAAATAACCAAAAGTTCATATGTCTCGTGTCCAAGAGCACATACACACACATACACACTCACACATAAACACATACACACACATACACACTCACACATAAACACATACACACACATACACAAATATAATCTACATCGGTTGGCGGTCGAGTTTCTCAACCATTGCATGTGGCCTCAAGTGTTTGTGTGTCGGGTGGGGGTACAGTGGCGGTGGTTGGGTGGGCTTGGCGGTTCTTACCTACGCAGTCGTCATCACTTAGGTTCGGTTGCTGTAGGAAATGCCGAAACTTTATCAATATCCTGATTGCAAATAATCTCATGGGCCTCACGGCATGAAATATGACCATATAAAAAAAAAAAAGTCGATATATATGGAAAAATTGGTGGACATAGTCTGTTTACAGCTGCCTCGTATGTTATAACGCAGCCCTTTCGCCACGGGCACGATGTGATACAAGGCCAGTTTTCAGTTGGAGTAAAGCTGGTATAAATTAAAGAATTTTCCTTCCAGACTGGTTGCTTTACCAAGGCTAAAGAACTCAGTCTGCCCAACTATTTTCCAATTACTGCTGGAAGGAAAAAAGAGATCAAAGTGAAATGCAAACACCCCTATCCAGGAAAAGAACTCCATTTCTGACGTTGATAAGCGTTACGATAAGCGCGCCTCCATCTAGAATATCAATAACAAATGCAAAGATTGTCGAATGATTTTTAGTAGTGTATTTCACATAAATAAGTACATCCTAACATGAAATCAACTTTGACGAGAATTTCCTGTATACTCGCATCTGAGTTGAATTCTGAATGAAGTTTGTTGTCGACCATTACGAGAAATAATTTGTTGGGTTGAAATTAGAATATAATATGAAACAATTTGAATTAACCCCTGACTTTGAAAATTAATTAATCCGACAAGTTGATGATTTCCAAACTTTAAATCCAAAGTTAACCATTACGCAAAATCGAACTATATACAAGTATAAACGATATACGTGGTGAATGCAATAAGTTTCCAGACTATTTTTGTACTGGCATTTAAAATTGTCGTAGACTCTTGAAAATTCAGTATGTTATTGCTATACATCTTATAAGATGGCTGACCAATTTTTATGATTTCAGGTTCAAAGGAACAGCTACAGCAGCAATTGGAATACACCCTACTCAATCCTGATTGTCGCAGATGATGAATTTCAAAAATGCAATCTGGACGTGAGGACACTTTAGAAGGACGATATGAAATAAAATTCTATTTTAAACTTGGAGAAAATGCCACAGAAACGTATGGAATACTTCCGACTGCTTTTGGAGCATCTTGCATGAATCGAGCGTCAGTTTTTGAGTGACATAAGAGATTCAAAAAAGGCAGGGAGTCTGTGAGGGATGATGAGAGGTGTGGGAGGCGTAAGGAAGTCAGAACACCAAAGGGTTAGGGTTAGAGTTAGGGTTACTATGTTGAGGTTTTAAGGAAGTTCAGGAAGAGATTCCTTGGGAAGAGGCCAGCACTCTTCAAATCGGGTCAGTGGACTTTCCAGCAGGACAATGCACCAGTCCACAACTTCATCCTTGTCACAGACTATTTGACCAAGATGGGCAATAAGACAGTTCCTCTGCCTCCCTATAGTCCAGACCTTTCTCCCTGTGACTTTTGGTTATTTCCTAAGCTCAGAGGCTGTCGTTATGAGACAATTGAGGAGATGAAAGAGGCTGTGACGAAGGTCATTGACACGCTAACACAAGAAGACTTCCATGAGGCCTTATAGAAATTGTTGGAATGGCACAACAAGTGCATTGCAGCCGGAGGAGCTTACTTCGAAGGGGACTAGAGTTTCATGTGGGTACTATCAATAAAAAAGCCCGTACGAAAAAAGTCTGGAAACTTATTTAATGATCCTCGTATATATATATATATATATATATATATATATATATACGAGGATCATTAAATAAGTTTCCAGACTTTTTTCGTATGGGCTTTTTTATTGATAGTACACATATGAAACTCCAGTCCCCTTCGAAGTAATCTCCTCTGCATATACCCACAGACAGACTGTTTCATTGTATCACAACACTTTAGTGTGGCTAGACACATAGGACGCTTGAAGCTGGGATCGAAACCCTCCCAACTTTACGTTAGTATCATGCTGCTCAGCCAGCCAACGAACCCCGTCAGCTCGGGAAATATAAGGCATTATATAGTAGCTTACGTTTGTTTACATTTTTATCTTAACATATATAAAAAATAAGTAAAGTTGGCGACCGTAGTCGAGGGTGACCCGAAGGCTCCCTTTTCGATAGATATTTAGCAGATTTGTAACTAGCTCAGTCGGCTAGGGCTGCAGAATACACCAACTGCATCTCTGCAGAGAGGTAAGACTCCCTCCCCAACAAGTGTCCTGGATATGACACTAAACAATCTGATGGTAAGGCTCTTGTAATGCTGGAGCTTTGGGGAATGCAGAGTTCTTCATTGCCATTGCTCCCAGGTTCATTCTGTCCTGCAGTAGTAGCACCTGAAAGGATCCTATCGATGGGTCAAATAGAAGTGTTTGACGTTTAAACTGTGCACTTAGGCTAAACTGAATTGTTTGAAATATAACTATTTTTACATTTACCTATGGGTAAAATGACTGATGTTTAACTGAATTGTTAGTGATACATAGCAATACTTGAAACCATTTAACTTTGACTTATGCTAAATTGAATTGTTTGAAATAGAACTGTTTGATCATTTAAATGTGTGTAAAAAATGACTGATGTTAGCGGTACATAGCAATACTTGGAACTATTCAACTTTGTTGACTCATGTTTACAGATCATATATATCTATTGTATATAAAAAATAACAAATTTGGCATTAAGTAACCTACAATGAAACCAAACCAAACCAAACCAAACCAAACCAATCTAGCTTAATCTGTTCTAATCTATCTATCTATCTATCTATCTTAATCTGTTATAATCTATAATCTAATCAAGGTGCTAATTTTCTTATCTTATGCTAAATGATATGGGGAGTTTTCTTGGTAACAACTGTCGTCGAGACTTGAAGTCCAGCAGAGAAAATATCTATTGTCCAGAGAGTAAGAAAAAAAAGAAAAAAGGTCAGATGTTACTGAAGAAGAAGAAAAAGAAAAAAAGGAAGAAAGAAAGAAAAAAGAAAAAAAGAAGTTAGACGGACAATCACTTGGCCGCAAAGTCGGCTCTAAATGCTGTTTAGTAACCTTTTCAGTGAACCAACACCAGTGACCTATTCTAGTTTCAGAAAGAAGCATCAGTGATATTCAGCCAGTCTTACGGGGGGTGGGATTGAAATAATGGTGGGGGATGTTGTTTACCAGACGAAGTAAACAAATAAATAAATAAATGGCAGGTCTTATTGCAATGGGAAGACAACTTAGCTAGTTGATCAAAATACCAGAGTAATCAACCTGCATTGGGCGTCTTGCTAATGTGGCCTTGCACCCGACAAAGTTAATCTATCTATCTATCTATCTATCTACATTTTTTTATTTCATTACATGATGCGTCCTTTGATTGCTTAGATCTTTGCACATTCTGCGCTGTACCTTTAAAGAAAAGGGATATCGAACGTTTGTATTGAAGAGAGACTGGTCATCCCCACTTTGACTCTATTTCATCTTCTGCCTTACCATAAAGAAAATTACCTGAAATAACAATGAAGTCGTGTTCTTCCACATCCTCCTCTTCCTCCGAACAATTGGGCCATTTTCTTTTACGGGCGATTCTTGTGATTCTTCTATGCTAATGAGGCTAATAAAGAATGACAGGTTGACAAATTTCAAACGCCAAGCGCCCACTTTGCGATGACCATAAATAAAACTCATGGAGTTGAGCAGGGTGATTCATCCAATAATAATACGCAAAGGGAGAAGGAGGAGAGGAGTGTGAGAGAGAAAAAAACAAGAGAAGGGAAGAGAGAGAGGGAAAGAGAAGAAAAGAAGGGAAGAGAGAGAGAGAGAAAGAGAGTGAGGGAAGGGAAGAAGGTATCTATCTATCTATCTATCTATAGACGGAGAGAGAGAGAAAGAGAGACAGAGAGAGAGACAGAGAGAGAGGGGGAGGTGAAGAAGAGATTGAGAGAAAGTAAAAGAAGGGACTGGATAAAAATAGATGGAGATAAAGAGAGAGAGAGAGAGAGAGAGGGGGGAAATGAGTAAGAGAAGGAGATGGTGAGGGAGAACAAGAAAGGGAAAATACGCATAATGTATATATATAGAGAGAGAGAAAGAGAGAGAGAGAGAGAGAGAGAGAAAGAGAAAAGGAGGAATAGAGAAAGAATGAGAGAGGGAAGAGATAGATCGATAGATAGATAGATAGATAGAGAGAGAGAGAGAGAGAGAGAGAGAGAGAGAGAGAGAGGAAGGGAAAGAATAGGACAGAGAAAAATAGACGGTGTTAAAAAGAAAAGAGAAAAGGAGAACAGGAAGAAGATATAAGCATAAACACACACACACACATATATATATATATAAAGAGAGAGAGAGAGAGAGAGAGAGAGAGAGAGAGAGAGAAAGAAAAGGGAGGAAGAGAGAAGAGGTAGATAGACAGATTGGTAGAGTAAGTGAAAGGAGGCGATTTGGAAAATAGAGATAAAAAGACGAAAGAGGGAGTGAAGTAGGGAATGCGATAAAGAGAGAGAGAGAGAGTGAGAGAGAGAGAGAGAGAGAGTGTGTGTGTGTGTGTGTGTGTGAGAGAGAGAGAGAAGAATGAATATATATATATATATATATATATAGAGAGAGAGAGAGCAGGATGACAGAGAAAAAATTGATGTCATCCCCATACCTTTTCCCTCGGTGTTGTAGTGCTTGGATCCCATTGGTTCAAAAGCCTTCAACAGCAGGTATGACATCATCATATAAACTTTTCAGCCAAAGAACTTTTCAGCTCACCGTCATGTATATATATATATATATATATATGTGTGTGTGTGTGTGTGTGTGTGTGTGAGTAAAATGCCTATAATTTTCTCATTGTCCTCATATTGCAGGAGTTCGAATTCAGGATCAAGAAAGAGAGAGTTGCTAATTTTTAAGGCAAGTAGGCCATTTCCATTCAGTTGGTTAAGCAAATATCAACTTCCTACCTCTGTTTCTTATCATCCTAAGCAAAATGAATATTAATTATTTAAAAAATGGCATTTGTCCAATCGATGAAAGAATTTTGTATCTATTCCTGGTGTTAAAATTTTGATTTCAGGAATCAGAATGCTGATTTTCGCGGCAAGCAGACATTTTCCCCTTATTTAAAGATTGACACTCTTATTCTCTTTTTTAAAAAGTTAAACATAGTAAATATCCATATTTCGTTTGGTCTGGTTTAATGGCATATCAACCCTTGTAGATTATTTAAGGCCAAATCCTGTTTATACATATATATCAAATATATAGGATTTGTAATTGTATTTTTATAACATTTTAAAACAAACCTGCGCTTACTTTTTTGCGCACAGTTAAATAATATTGCTGTATAACAGTCACGATTTAACATCAGTCATTTTTGCCCAGTCGGCTGGGGATGTAGAATACACCGACTAAGACTGCACCCCCGATGGGTGTCCTGGATATGACACTGAACAATCCGATGGTGAGGTCCCAGTGATGCTGGAGCTTTGGGGAATGCGGAGCATCCCTTCATTGCCATCGCTCCCAGGTCCACTCTAGCCCAGAATGGTAGCACCTGATAGGGCCCTATCTATGGGTTAAATAGAACTATCGGCATACTTATGCTAAACTGAATTGTTTCAATTAGAACTGTTTGACTAAACCGAATAGCTTGAAATAGAAATGCTTTTGACAATTAAACTGTATTTACATTTAAACTTCATGCTTATGCTAAACTGAATTGTTTGAAATGGAACTGTTTTTGACATTAAAACTGTAATTACTCTCAACTGAATTGTTTAATATCGAACTGTCTTGACATTTTACTGTGTAAACAAAATCTATACTTATACTAAACTGAATTAGCTGAATTAGAACTGTTTGAATGGGCTGAATAGCTTGAAATAGAAATGATTTTGACAATTAAACTGTGTACTCATGCTAAACTGAATTGTCTGAAATAGAACTGACTATTTGCATAAAAATGGATTTGGCGTTAAATAACCCACAAAGGATGATATGCCCATAAAACCCAAAAAACCAACCAACATCAGTCATTTGTTTGCACACAGTTAAATGGTTTCAAGTATTGCTATATAACTGTAACAATTTAACATCTGTCATTTGTTTGGACACATTTAAATAGATATACATGATATGTAAGTGAATAGTTTGTCTATAATTTTATTTTTAAATAAGTTAGGACTAATTGGTTTGTACACAAGGAAGTGGTTACGAGTATTGCTATTCAACACTAATTATTCAATTCAACATTACTCATTCGTTCGCACTCAGTTAAATGGTTCCTAGTATTGCTATGTATCACTATTCAATCAAACATCAGTCATTTGTTTGCAGTCAGTTTAAATGTCAAACAGTTCTATTTGACCCATAGATAGAACCTATCAGGTGCTACCAATCAGAGTCAGAGTGGACCTGGGAGTAATAGCAATGAAGGGGTACTCTGCATTCCTCAAAGCTCCCGCATTTCTGGCGCCTCACTAACTGATTGGAGGTGCCCGTGGTGTCATGGTTATCGTTGCAGGATATGGACACGGCGACACGAGTTCAAATCCTGGACGAGACTTATTGCATTTCACATAGCACTAATACCCTTGGGAAAGGTATGAATTCAATTATTCTCCCTCCAGCTATTGGTAAATAGTAGGACAGACTAGGTTCTTCAGTCTTGGTGAGGCAACTAGTCTAGGAGAAGGAAAACTCAGAATTCAAACCTGTTAAACTCCTCTTAAAAATTGACCTTGTGTCATATCCTGCCCGAGCGGAGGGGTTGGTAAATAGGACTAACTGATTGTTTAATGTCATATCTAGGACACTTACTATGTGGGTGTCACACCCATCTTCGGAGATGCAGTCAGTGTATTCTAAAGCCCCAGACGATTGGACCATGATTGTTTATTGTCAGGACATTCATTGGGGGAATCTTACTTCTCTGCAGAGGTGCAGTCAGTGTATTCTACTGTCCCAGATTACTGGGCTGTTTTATTATATCAAATTAACGTGAGTAATATTTTGTTGTTTAAAATTACTTTTGATTAATTGTAATTACTTTAATTAGGACAAATAATCCTTAGAAATAAACGTATTTTTTTCCGAGTGGTCATAAATTTTAGGTAAAATTTCCCGATGAGAAATAATGCATTTCTATTGGCTATTATTATCATTACGTTGTGATAAAAATGTTTTTGAAAATTGGCGTTCTATTTAAATAAAGCAATAAAAAAATGAGAAAAAAAAGGAAGGGTAAAGAAATTCAAGTGAGGAGATGATTTCTTTCTTTTTTGTTTCATTGATTTGTTCTTTGTGAATATGGTCGTTTGTTGATAGCGAGGGGAAGACAAAATCTAATCATACGCGCATACGAGAGAGAGAGAGAGAGAGAGAGAGAGAGAGAGAGAGAGAGAGAGAGAAGAGGGGGGAAAAGTCAGGATAGAAATAAGTGAATGAGAGAGAAAGAGAAAGAAAGAAAGATAGATATAAAAAGCAGATAGATAGATAGATAGATAGATAGATAGAGAGAGAGAGAAATATAAAAGAGAGGTTGAGAAGAAAACTGAGAGAGAGAGACAGAGAGAGAGAGAGGGGGGGAGAAGAGGAAAAGACAGGGCAGAAGTAAGTAAATGAGTGAGAGAGAGTGAGAGAAAGAGAGAGAAAGAGAGAGATAGAGACAGAGAGAGCGAGAGACAGAGGTATAAAAGGCCGAGAGAGAGAGAGAATAAAAAAGAGAGTTTGAGAAAAAACAGATCGAGAGAGAGAAAGAGAGATAGAGAGAAAGAGAAAGAGAGATAGAGAGAAAGAGAAAGAGAGAGAGAGAGAGAGTGGAGAAAAGGACGATTATTATAATATATTAAAATTTTGATATAGCGATTATATATTGATTTAATAGCTAGATGTAGGCATAAAAACGAATTCAGACAATTTTCAAAAATAAGTAAACGAATAAATAAATAAATAGAAAATGAATAACAATGATTTATTAAATTGGTTATTGAATTAGAATTTGACTTTTTATTAGTGATTTTTCTCTAAAATTGTAATTTTGTTTTGGAGGGGGGAGTACCATAATTAACATTAGTTTTAGATTTTTTAGTTATTTTTAATGATAAAAATTGATATACTAAAATTCGATTGTCTTTATAAATGTTTGAATTTTTGACGTATTTTGTTGCTGTCATTTTTACCTCTGTTAAATTTGAAGTATGATGAAAACGGATGTTGTTTTCCATGCCATAATATTTTGATATTTATTGTTACTTGAAGGTTGAGTCTTGTTTTAATACATAGGAGAAATAAGGCTTTTTTTGTCTTCGTCTGGTTGTAAATGTGAAAGAAAAATAATTTTAATCCATTCCTTGTTTGATCTGAATTAGTCCTGTTAATTTTTTAGAGCATTGATTTATATAATAGGATGGAAATACATTTATTATCATAATGTGACCGATTGTTAGTCTTTTTAAAGATATATATATATATATATATATATATATATATATATATATATATATATTGAAAAGATAGATTTGTAATAAATCTGACAGTATGATAGAAATATGTGGAAAAGTTGGATAAATCAAATACCTAACTCAGATTAAGATCTAAATTTGAGTTAGGTGTATGATTTATCCAACTTGTTCACGTATTTCTATCACACACACACACACACACACATACATACATACATATATATATATTTATATATTATAACAGTGTTGGTTGTCACTAAATCACTTTTTGGGCTTGTGTCGAACCAAGTGCAATATAATATGGAGATTGCTCAATATATAAGATAGAGCTATTATATAATAATAATAATAATAATAATAATAATAATAATAATAAATAAATAAATAAATATATATTAGATATATATATTTAATTCCCCTGGGTTTCATGGAGTTTTTTACAAAATGAAATGAATTGACAATCGAAAAAATACAGTCAACCAATCCCGTTGGGATTTTGTAGGAATCTTTCCGTGTGATTGTAAGTGTGTGGGGAGGGGGTTGTACGCATGTTATAATTGCGTTTTGTTGTGTGTATGTGTGGGTGGCATATTGTGTTTGTGTATGTGAAAATACAAACGTATTTTTCGATATTCGATTCATTCATTTTGTTAACAGCCAGATGATTGTTGTTTTGTAAAAAACTCCATGAAACCCAGGGGTCACTGTCTAAATTCCATAGAATTAGATATATATATATATATCTAATATATATTTACGTGGTGTTTTCAATAAGTTTCCAGACTTTTTTGTACAGGCATTTAAAATTGTCGTAGACTCTTGAAAATTCACTATGTTATTGCTATACATCTTATGAGATGACTGACCAATTTTTATGATTTCAGGTTCAAAGGAACAGCTACAGCAGAAATTGGAATACACCCAACTAAAGCCTGATTGTCAAGAGCTGGTGAATTTCAAAAATGCAATCTGGACGTGAGGACACTTTAGAAGAACGATATGCAATAAAATTGTGTTTTAAACTTGGAAAAAATGCCACAGAAATGTATGGACTGCTTCAAACTGCTTTTCGACCATCTTGCATGAATCGAGCATCAGTTTTTGAGTAGCATAAGAGATTCAAGGAAGGCAGGGAGTCTGTGAGGGATGGTGAGAGGTGTGGGAGGCGTAAGGAAGTCAATACACAAGAGTTAATTGGCCAAGGGGTTAGGGTTAGGGTTACTATGTTGAGGTTTTAAGGGAGTTCAGGAAGAGATTCCTTGGGAAGGGGCCAGCACTCTTCAAAGCGGGTCAGTGGCATTTCCACCAGGATAATGCCCCAGTCCACAACTCTATCCTTGTCACAGACTATTGACCAAGATGGGCAACAAGACAGTTCCTCTGCCTCCCTATAGTCCAGACCGTGCTCCCTGTGACTTTTGGTTATTCCCTAAGCTCAGAGGCTGTCGATATGAGACAATTGAGATGAAAGAGGCTGTGACGAAGGCCATTGACACGCTTACGCAAGAGGACTTCCATGAGGCCTTTCAGAAGTTGTTGGAACGGTACAAGTGCATTGCAGCCGGAGGAGCTTACTTCGAAGGGGACTAGAGTTTCATGTGTGTACTATCAATAAAAGTGCTCATACGAAAAAGGTTTGGAAACTTATTTAATGATCCCTGTATTTATTATTATTACGAGATAATTGATAACGATGGACTAGGTCCTATACCCGAGTCATGATGTAGACAGAGTATTTGTTACACAGAAATGAAGAAGAAAACTCCCTAACATTGAGAATTGTGTGGGTGCAGCAACACGCTGATGGAAAGAATATTCTCCGTAGTGGTTAACGCGTTGACCTGCGATATCATAATAAGTGAGTTCGAACTCTAGTCTCGCCATTCGGAATAATACGATTGGGAAAGGCATGATCCCTTTTATTTCCTCAGCTATGGATTTAATATTACCACGGCTGGTATTCTACAAGGATGGATTTAGCGTTAAGTAACCCATAAAAGTTGATATGGGCATTAATAACAAAAATCAAAAACGAAACGAACAACCCTAATGATAAAAAATAAACAAAAACAAGCAGAGAATAATGATAGCAGCGAAAAACAGCAACAATAAGCAGGAAATCAACAAGTATTTCTCCAAGATACAAAAAAAACCCAACAAAAAACAAAAAAACTAAAACAAAAAAAACCAAAAAAGCTAAAGAAATTGTGCTCGCGATGACGTAGATATGGCTACGCCGAGGAAACCTCCTGAAAGAAACTGTATACGCATCAATAGCAATACAAAATAACGTATATAAAAATTACTAATACAAAAACTCAAATAAATAAAAATAGGAGAATAAGAAGTATAGCTTATGTGGAGAGAGAGAGAGAGAGAGAGAGAGAGAGAGAGAGAGAGAGAGAGAGAGAGAGAGAGAGGAATTAGTCACCTACATAAAAAAGCAAAAGTAGCCAGCTGACTCTTTTTGGGTTACAGTCTGCCTAGATTGGTTTGGTTGGGTTTAATGGCATATCAACCCGAGTAGGTTATTTAATACCAAGTCCTCTTTATACATATATATCAAACATATATGATTTGGTTTGGTTGGTTTTTATGCCGTATCAATCATAGCAGGTTATTTGATGCCAAATCCTCTTTATACATATATACTATGAATATATATAAGATTTGGTTTGGTTGGGTTTTATTGCATATCAACCATTGTTGGTTATTTAATACCAAGTCCTCCTTATACATATATACTAAATATATATTATTCGTAAACACATTTTGTTGAAAACATTTTTAAGCGAACCAAAGTTCCTTATTTTTCAGCTATTTAAATGGTTCTAAGTATTCCTATGTATCACTAATAATTCAATTAAACATCAGTCATTTATTTATACACTTAAATGATCAAACAGTTCTATTTTAAACAATTTATTTTAGCATAACTCATTTGTTGAACTATAGATAGGACCCAATCAGGTACTACCTCTCCGGGCCAGAGCTACCGGGCAGCGATGGCAATGAAGGGGTACTCTGCATTCCCAAAAACTACAGCATTGCTGGAGCCTTACCATCAGATAGTTTAGTTTCAGATCCAGGTCACTCGTTGGATGGGGGGAATCTTACTCCTCTGTAGAGAAGCAGTTGGTCTATTCTACAGCCCTAGCCGACTGGGCAATACACAGACTTAAATGTAAAAACAGTTTTATTTCAGATAATTCAGTTTAGCATAAGTACGGAATTTAGATGTCAAAATTGTTCTATTTCAAGCAACTCAGTTTTGCATAAGTACGCAGTGAAATGTCAAAATAATTCTATTTTAAACAATTCAGTTTAGCATAAATACGCATTTTAAATGTCAAAAACAGTTAACTTTTGAAACCACGGTTTAGTTCTATTTAACCTATAGATAGGACCCTATATGGTGTTACTACTCCGAGTCAGAGTGGACATTGGAAAAATGGCTATTAAGGGGTTCTCCGCACTTCCCGAAGCTCCAACATTACTGGAACCTCACCATTAGATTGTTTATGGTCATAACAGGATACTCATTAAGGGGTGGTTTTACCCCTCAGTAGAGCTGTAGTCGGTGTATTCTACAGCTCCAGCTGACTGGGCTAGTTCTGCCAAGAGGTTAGGGAATCGCGTACATTTTACATTTATCTTTAAATTTATGTTGTTGTTTCTTG
The DNA here is from genome assembly GCA_963585895.1 of Sepioteuthis lessoniana. Taxonomy (NCBI): domain Eukaryota; kingdom Metazoa; phylum Mollusca; class Cephalopoda; order Myopsida; family Loliginidae; genus Sepioteuthis; species Sepioteuthis lessoniana. Next base: position 97,685,855 of record OY757918.1, read on the forward strand.
AGTGTCTTTATTTCGTTTTGACGATATGTCAACATCGTCTGGGATTGTTTTCTTCTAAGTAGTTTGAGAGGATCCTGTCGAGAGATTACTTTGTAGAGTATTGATCAGGCTTACGTTTGTGATTTTTGGTATACTTTTACTTCTCTCAAGAAGGACAAAATATCATCTATGTTGACATTTTGACATTTTCAAATAGATCTTTATTATTTGCTTTGAAAGAACGTCGACCGATGTGAGCGAATGAGAAAGTGTATCACAGTGTCGGGTGTTTGACATGTTAGACACTGTGGTTGTTCCTCGGATTTGAGTATAAAGGAGAGGGCCAATGCATATCATAATATAGTGACTTGTTCTTCGATAGATTGGAGGGCTGTAGAATACACCGGCTGCACTTCTGCTGAGGGGTAAGACCCCCCCCCCTCCACCAACGAGTGTCCTGGTATATGACACTAAAAAAATTTGATGGTGAAATTCCAGTGATGCTGGGGCTTTGGGGAATATAGGGCACCCCTTCATTGCCATTGCTCCCAGGTCCACTCAGTAGCACCTGATAGGGCCCTATCTATGGGTTAAATAGAACTAACGGCATACTTACGCCAAACTGAATTGTTTGACTAAACTGAATAGCTTGAAATAGAAATGTTTTTGACAATTAAACTGTACCCCTCAAAGCAGCGCTTGTACGGCCACCTGCCATCCATCACAAAATCTATCAAAATTAGACGAACCAGATATGCAGGACACTGCTGGAGAAGTAGGGACGAGCTCATAAGTGATGTACTCCTATGGACCCCTTCCCAGGCAAAGGCAGGGCGACCAGCTCGAACATACATACAGCAGCTCTGTGTAGATACGGGATGTAGCCCTGAGGACCTGCCGGAAGCGATCGACGATAGGGAGGGGTGGCGAGAGAGGGTCAGGGATATTCGTGCTGATGGCGCGACCTGATGATGATGATGATGATGCGTGCTTATGCTAAACTGAATTGTTTGAAATGTAACTGTTTTTGATATTGAAAATGTACTTACACAAAACTGATTTGTTTAATATAAAACTGTTTTGACATTTAACTATGTGCAAACAAAATCTGTACTTATGTTAAACTGAATTGTTTGAAATAGAACTTTTTTTTTTATAAAAATGGATTTGGCGTTAAATAACCTACTAAGGATGATATGCCATAAACCCCAAATAACCAACCAACCAACTTCGATAGAAAACTGTTCCCTGTCTCTTAAAGAGTGATATAGATGGATTTCAAGAACATGTACTACTGAGTGGGAAAAGTGATCCACTAAAATTTTGATTATGCAGACGAATGAGATACACAAATGAGATTCAAAATGATATGGGGGGTTTCCCCGTTGTGTAATGGTTTAAGTCCTGGACTGCGGAATTGTAGGACGCGAGTTCGATCTCGAGTCGTGATATTACGTTCACTTCCGGACAAATACCCTAGGTAAAGTTATGAACCCCATTATCTTCGCCTCTATGAGTTAGATTGAACCACTACTGTTCTTAAAGGATGGATTTGACATGATATGCAATTAAATAACAAACAAACAGGCACAATGATATACACTCATGAGATACCCAAAATGAAATATATATATATGAAATACAGAAATGAGATACTCAAAATAACAAACAAAAATAAGATACACAAAATGTGATACACAACATGAGGTACATAAAATGCGATAAACAAATGAGATACACAATGAGATACACAAAATGACATGCACAAAAGGAGATACACAAAATAAAATAACCAAAATGAGATACACAATGAGATACACAACATGAGGTACA